>JACEEZ010024413.1:30000-180000 GCA_016584305.1 Chionoecetes opilio | reverse complement strand
AGGCAGGGCCACGCTTGGTGCCCTGCATGGTGCCGGAACGGGAGGGGAATAGCGCACAAACTCAGCGGGGCGAGGGTGAAGCGCAACTGAGAGAGCAAGAGAGAGAGAGAGAGAGAGAGAGAGAGAGAGAGAGAGAGAGAGAGAGAGAGAGAGAGAGAGAGAGAGAGCAGATCTGATTACACCGCAGCTCTCCGTGGCCTCTCTCTCTTTCTCTCTCTCTCTCTCTCTCTCTCTCTCTCTCTCTCTCTCTCTCTCTCCTCTTCTCTCTCTCTCTCTCTCCTCTTCTTCTCTCTTCTCTCTCTGCTATTGCATTAATTTATCCACCTATCATTTTATATCATCTGATACTGAACTAACATTATTGAGATGAAATGGGGTCAGGTGAATGAGGAAAAGGGGGAATGAAAGAAGGGGGATGAGGCCATCTGGGGTGAGGTCATTTTTGGCAATGTGTTGGAATTAATAAATGACTTCTCATGGTAAAAAATACACATATCATATTTATTCAGCATGCACTTAGTATACATAAATAAACATTATGCTAATGGCCACTTCCATGGGACTTGGCATTGGCCACGTTTCCCGCAATGTTGGTAGACAAATCTCGTGGCCGTTTTGATTTGGTATTCGCTGATAAACAACTGGGTCGGCGTCCTTTTCCAAGAGGGGCTGCGCCTCTAGGTCTTCCTGGCCTTCGTCGTGCAATGGATGTTGGCTGGCAGCGAATTTTTCCTCGACCAGCTCCTTCGGTGCAGACATCACTCCCTATATATATTATATATATATATATATATATATATATATATGGAGAAGAGAGAGAGAGAGAGAGAGAGAGAGAGAGAGAGATGAGGAGAGAGAGAGAGAGAGAGAGATGAGAGAGAGAGATGAGAGAGAGAGAGAGAGAGAGAGAGAGAGAGATTCAGGTTCAGATTCAATACCTTTATTCACAATTGAGTTAACATTTGTGAAAAAGACTGTTTCGGGATAACAGTCTTATCTCAGGATACAGAGAGAGAGAGAGAGAGAGAGAGAGAGAGAGAGAGAGAGAGAGAGAGAGAGAGAGAGAGAGAGAGAGAGAGAGAGAGAGAGAGAGAGAGAGAGAGAGGCAGAAGGGCAGTTTTGGGGGAGGAGCTAGTGAGGTAATTTCCCACACTTTAAGCGGATTGCCCCTGCGGGTTACAGAAGGGAAATATGCAGCCGGGGTTTGTGACCTGCTCTCCGGGGGGCTGGTTTCGGCCAAAACTAAGCACTAAGGATGAATGATAAAAATGTTGATATGGAGACGGGGCCATACGAGCGTTGCTCAGGCCCTGTAAAATACAACTAGATGAATACAACTAGATGAATACACACGCTCTCAAATCCTGGGCCACATCCAGGGCCTCGCCGCGCAGGGGCGCTGCGTAAGGTTCAACTGGGTGCCCAGCCACATAGGCGTCCGTGGCAACGAGGCGGCCCGGGAGGCCACCAGACATCCAGCGGTGGCCTTGACTGTCCTACCCAGCATCCAAGGGGCCAAGGTACTGGCCAGACGCGCTGCCGTCTGTGCCGCAGAGCAACAGTATCGCCAGCTGGTGCAGACATCTAGGCAGGCAGCTGGCACAAACAAGCCACGAACAACAACGAGCCGTTACGCACCGCCCAGGCAGCTGTCCCGAGCCGAGGAGGTCGTTTACCACCGACTTCGGCTTGGCTACGTAACCTGGAGGAGCTGAGGGACGGGTTTGAAGAGCGGCCGTGTGAGCACTGTCCTCATATGACCCCCCATCCCCTGATCCACTACCTGCTTTCCTGCCCCGCTACAGAGCGGCTCAGACAGCGCGTCGGCCCGGAAAGCGCGGCCGTCCTCGTATGGCAGTTTCAGAAAAATTTGCACCTGCTGCTGGAGGTGGCGCGTGCCGCCCCACCCCCCCGATGAACACTTAAAGAGCGGGAGTGACCTCACGCCCCGCCCACCTGTGACCTGACTGTGGCTGCGGCTACAGCGGCGGGCTGATGCCCGCTCATTTATTATTGGCTTTATGTGTATGTATGTGTATGTGTATGTATGTGCATATGTATATGTATATGTATATATATTATGTAATAGATGTAAATAAATAAAAAAAAAAAAAAAAAAAACGGTAAGTCTATGAGTCTACGGATTTAGTGAATTGCGGCAAGGCGTTACCGCAGAATTTCTTCCTGTAATCTTATACTCTTAAAAGTGTTTTCAGCCCAAAACCCCCCTTCAAAATGATTCAATCGACATGGGACCAATCCGCTTACCACATACGATTTATTTGCGATTTTGTTTTAGCCTACTCTCATTAAAATTGAATTAACAGTTTCGGCTACCCAAAACAGACAGACAGACAGACAGACAGACAAACGGCTACTCCTATAGTATATTAGATGTAAGAAGAAAAAAAACGAAGATTAAAATCAAACTAATGATAATCATAATCATACTCTGTTATTCATATCATTCTCGCCCATTTTTTGTATGACCACCTCAGAGTGCTGTGCTTTACCCTTTCAATCACTCAACATCTCATCCCTTCAATTTAATTGACACACCAAACGTGTCATATATACTTAATAATCACTTTCACCATCCATTCCTCCCACACCACTTGCATTTCTGAAATAACAAATTTCAGCTGCTTGTATCCTTAACCTGTTTTTCATTCCACACCAAAGTCTCACTTGTACATGTGATTGTATTGACTCACGCTGTCACAGGCTCAAATTAAGTAAACACACCGTAACTTTGCCCCTTACTTAACATTAAATAACCGTCACCAACATATGATAATAAAGTACACAGGTCGCTGGATCACAAACAAATAATACGTTGCCACAAGGAAGATAACGTAACGTGGAGGACATGTGAAGCAGCACCGAACCAGGAGGACGAGTCGTAGGGTTACTAAACCTCGTAACCCATGCAGGTAGACGAGGCGGCTGGCCAGGGCGTAGGTGAGGTCCGTAGCTCCCTGTAACCCATACAAGTAGACGAGGCAGCTGGCCAGGGCGTAGGTGAGGTCCGTAGCTCCGTGAGTGCTGTGTGGAGTGTGTGAGTGCGGTCGCAGGAATCTATCGCTGTCCCGGTCCATCCTCGTTATATACCCGACGGTCCACGTGATTCCTGTGACGTGGCCGTGAAGAAGGTGGTGCCCCCTTGTGGTGGTGATTCATTGAACCGCCTTGCTTCGAAGCTTCGGGGCACCACAGTACTCCCCCCCTTAGGCAAATCCACACGTTGGAATGGCGATCTGAGAAAGAAACGGTCATGAGAAGGCGTGGTGATGAAAGATGCATACCTCTCTGGTGGGCGAGACAGTCTACCACTCTTGGTAACTGTTCTTGGTCGCAGATGTTCAGGGGAAGGAATTTCATCATCCCTTGGCAGCTGTGAGTCATTGTGATCATCAGGAGGTGTAATAGGTATATAAATATGACCAGGAGTCTGTTTATAGGGAGAAACAGGCGGAGAAGGGCGATGAGCCAGGCCAGGAGGCTGTAGCGGAAGTGTACGAGTATCTGGTGGCTGAGTGTGAGGGATAAGATGAGGTACATCATGTTGTATATTAGCTGGCTTTAGACGATCCACAGAGACATTATCCTGGCGGCTTCCTCGACTTACAGTAAAGTACTTATCATGTCTAGATAGCACCTTGAAGGGACCGTCATACGGGTGATCAAGTGGACGGCGTCGGGCGTCATGTCGTATCCATACATACTCGGCACGCCCTAGATCACGCGGGACGTAGGAAGCATGTCTTGTAGGTTGGCGAGGTGCAATAGGAAACAACCTGGAAGTGATCTGACGGAGAGAGTCTAGAAACATGTGCTTGTCCATACCGTGCTCCTTGTCAACCCCTGCGGAGATCTCTCCCGGTAGACGTAGGGTCTGGCCGAACGTAAGCTCTGCGGGACTGGCTTTGAGATCTTCCTTAGTTGTAGTGCGAAGGGCGAGCAGTACCAATGGCAAAGAGTCCACCCAGCGGTACGGATGAGGTTGAGCCTTAAGGGCGTCCTTGAGATGGCGATGAAAACGTTCAACCATTCCGTTAGCCTGTGGATGATAAGCAGTTGTGTGATTGTGAGTAGTGCCTAGAAAAGCTAGTAACTCTTGCCACAGATGTGATTCAAACTGGGCCCCGCGGTCTGTGATGACTGTAGTAGGTGCACCAAAGTGAGAGACCCATCCCGAGAGGAATGCTAAAGCCGTCGATTCTACAGAGATGTCCGGCATAGGCACTGCAGTAGTCCATTTAGTGAAACGATCGATACACGTTAAGATATACCTGTACCCTCTGGACGGAGACCAAGGTCCTATAATATCCACATGAACAGTCTGGAACCTGCATCTTGGTAAAGAAAAGGGTTGCAGCGGAGCATTCACGTGGCGATGAACCTTTGATGCCTGACACGAGAGACACTGTTGAACCCAGGAACGAGCATCTGCTCGAATACGTGGCCATACCACTGTCCGAGTTAAGTAAGAGTCGCTGGGTAGCCTTGACTCCCGGGTGGCTCATGTTGTGGAAGTGATTTAACACCATTCGTCGTTAAGATCTTGGGATGAATGGTCTGGCCTCTCCACACGACACGTCACACCATAACTGAAGTGTTGTCCCAGGCACTTGAAAGGGACGCAACTGAAGTGACAATGTATCTCTCTTGAACACGGCCATCTCTTCATCTGTCTCTTGAGCGATAGCGATCTGTTGGTAATCAAGAGGCACTGGGTATTGAGAAATATTATAGATGGAACGCGAGAGGGCGTCAGCCACAGGGTTATCAACTCCGCCAACATGGCGGATGTCAGTCGTGAACTCCGAAATATAGGAGAGCTGTCGCTGAACCCGTGGAGTATATACATCGGACGGACGTGCCATAGCGAAAGTCAAAGGCTTGTGATCACAGAGAATGTAAAACTGCCTACCCTCTAGTAGGTGTTTGAAGTGCCGCACGGCCATGTATATCGCCAATAGTTCCCTATCATATTTACTGTACTTGAATTGGGTAGTATCGAGGCGCTGGGAGTAGAAACCAATAGGCGATACTTCACCTGTACTGATCTGCTGAAGCACTGCGCCGACCGCAGTAGAAGAGGCGTCGGTAGTAAGAAAGACCTGAGCTTCAGGGTCTGGATAAGCAAAACGAGGAAGCCGTGCTATATCCTCCTTTATGGTAGTGAAAGCAGCTGCAGCCTCTTGTGACCACTTCAGCGGGGCCGTCGATCTGTGGGGAATACCCTTCAGAAGGTCATGTAACGGGAGTAACGTGTCTGCTGCTTTGGGGAGGAAACGGTAGTAGTAATTTATAATACCCAGAAACTCCCTGAGCTTTCTTGCAGAAGTTGGCTGTGGGAACTGACGAATAGCATCTACTTTCTGTGGCAATAGAGTAATACCTTCTTTACTCACCCGATGTCCTAAAAAATCAACTGCTTCCACCCCAAAAACACACTTCGCTGGATGGATTTTGATGTTATTGTCTCGAAGGCGTACCAAAAGCTGCTGAAGATGGGTGCGATGTTCCTCCTTACTGCTGGATGCCACTAGAATATCATCAATATACACAGTGGCAAAATCAAGGTCGCGCAAGACATGGTCCATATAGCGTTGAAAGGTTTGTGCCGCATTCCGTAAACCAAAATTCATATACCTGAATTCGTTCAGTCCAAAAGGCGTAGTTATAGCTGTTTTGGGTATGTCTGCAGGGTGAACTGGGATCTGATGGAAAGCTCTCACTAGGTCTATCTTAGAAAATATACTTTGTCCATTTACTTCAGATGGAAATCCTGAATGTGTGGTAAAGGGTACCTATCCGGCACGGTAACCTTGTTCAGTGCCCTATAATCCCCACACGCACGCCACTCCTTACCAGAAGGCTTGAGGACCATATGGAGAGGTGACGCCCAACAGCTCTTCGATGGTTGTATCGTTCCATCCTTTTGCAGAGAATCGAACTCTGCCTTCGCCGCTAGGAGTCGGTCGTGATGCAAGCGCCGTGGTCGAGCGTACACTGGTGGGCCTGTCGTCTCGATATGATGGAACACGTCATAGACAGTAACTGATCGTCGTTGGAGAGGCTCTGTGAGAGTAGGAAATTCTTGAAGGTCTACAATGTCGGTATTATTATGAATGAGTGTGATACGTGGGCTATCACACCTGGCAACGGTACTACCAATGGTGGCGTATGAGGACTGCTGTCGTAAGCAGCGGTTGCCAGGGTCAACAAGCAGCTCATAATAAGTAAGAAAGTCGTATCCCAGTATGGGCTCAGTAACTTCTGCAACTACAAAAACCCATGGGAACTTACTGGGCAAACCGAAATCCATCGTGATCCTCTCTGTGCCATAAGTCGCAATTGGTGTTCCGTTGGCCGGCAGAAGGTCGAACGCAGGTGGACCGCCTGGGTAGGAGGGAGAATGCTGACGGATGCTTCTGTGTCCACTAAGAAACTCTTGCCAGTGCATTGGTCTCTTACACGTAGCAAAGACACAGGAGCGTCAAAAACTGCGGAGGAGCTCGCATTCACTTGCCCCAGCCGAACTCGTTTTCCCGACCACTGGCATGGCGAGCGGCACTGTCTAGCCCTGGCACCAAAGATGTAATGGTACCAGCACAATTCAACGTTAGTAAAGGTAGAAAACGATGGATGGGACGCACCTTTACCGTTGAGACTGTTACGCCCTCTATGTGGAACAAACGGGCGAGGCACTCTTATATTCATGCGCTCCTAAATGGGGTCCAGTCGTTGCAAGATTTGGCGAAGCGGAGTGCCTGAAGTTTCAGCTCTAGGTAATCCTGCAGCACAGACATGTTTATCCTCCGTAGTGTCTCCAGACATTAGCGACCCCATATAAGGTGGTGGAGCCTCTGGGGGCAGGCATGGCAACATTCCCTTGTTGGCTGTAGGTCCATTTTTGGAAAATTTCTATCGGTGGAGAAAGTATTTACAACATTGGATAATGCTGGATTAGGTGCAAGTGCGGTAGAATGAGTACGGTCTGACAATTGTGATATCATTCGATCGGCTGCAGAGACGAATGTAATAATAGATGTGCTATCATCAAAAGAGGACAGAGCAACTCTTACCTCCCAAGGCAACTTCTGAAGAAACATGGATCGAAGCACTGCTGTTGGCAATGACGTGTTGGACCGTATATTGATTAGTTGCATCTGCTGCCACAGAATAGACGGCCTCATGTCCCCCAAAGTGATGGTTTGCAGCTCCTGTAGATGATGGTAGTCTGGTCTTCGGTACACGTCTAACAGAGCACTCTTTAGAGCCGCGAATCTGTTGGAGTCCGGGGGCGAAGTAATTGTGCTTTGTACGAGTGTGTCTACTTCGGTAGGCAAGGCACAGGCAACAGCGTTGAATTTTTGTTGGTCGTTGGCCGAGGTGTTAGCCAGGTAGCCCTGGACGTGCAGCAGCCAATCCTGTACATTGTGGTGGAAGGACGGTAGTTACAACCGCTCAGTCGCCATGTCACTCACTTCACAGTTCACTATTCAACGTGGGGCTTTACAGGTCACTCCGGGGTCACCAATTATTGACTCACGCTGTCACAGGCTCAAATTAAGTAACCTATACCATACTTGCATACTACTAGAGAGTAGACCAAGTGCTGTCTGGGATGACCAGGTGCACACAACCTTGGTCATACGTGTACGTTACCAGCTCCTGGGCCACTGAGAGCCGGTCCCTCGCGCTGTAGAATGGCCGGAGGCCATCCTCCAGCGAGGCAGGCCACTTCCTGGGCCTTCTGCTGCTGCCAGTCACCTGTCAACACCTTAGCCAGCAGCATCTGGTAGAGGGGATCGTCTGCGACTGCCTCCTCCAAATTGGCTTCATCCATAACGTGTGCGTGTTAACCTTTTCTGTCTTGTTATTTAAAGGTAACTGGGGTCAACCCATTTAACATACAGAGTCAATGACCTGCAGGGGTGATTGCCAAATCCCAGGATTTGAACCAATTTCCCGGGAAAAAAACATAACCACTTACGCCCGGGATCCCGGGATCACGGGATCACGGGATCACGGGAAGGAAACCCTAGTTCCATCCCAAACGACTTACTTTGTTTACCCACAATTTCTTTCTTTTAGGGCTTGCAGGGAATATGTGGAGCTTGAAACCATTTCCAGACCTATTGTGACATCCAACAGCACATCAGCATGGCATGGCACTGTTTAAGCGGGTATCACACGGGGCTTTTTGTCGGACCACATCATCGAACCAAATGGGTATGACATGTTCGTCGAACACTGACAACACCTATAGCATAGCCTACGGTTAGGCTGGCGCGCTTCACCCAATCATAACATACACAAAGATGGAGCGTAGTGCTGCGTAGACAGTGGGAAGCGCGGAGATTAACTGTTAATTTAATGTTTTAACTTTAGGGGCATACGTACTGGTAGACAGTGGGAAGCGCGGAGATTTACTGTTAATTTAATGTGTTAACTTTAGGGGCATACGTACTGGTGAAGAAAAAAACGGAGGTGATTCTTAGAGGAGAACAGCGACAGATGAAGAGTGGGTTAAATGAAAACAAATATCATATGAGCTTCATATTTCTGAAATCATATCACATATATGATATAGAATAATTATTCTGTATGAATTTTCCTGTAATGTATATTATATGATGCTGTACATTTCAATGCTTAATAATTGCCAACACTATTTATAATTTACAGAAAAAGTAAAGACTTATTTTGACCTCACTGTAGGTTCAATGAAATGAGCAACATTTTGTATAATTTCACCAAACCATTTCAGCGAACAAGTTCGACGAAATGACCCTCGAGGTTGCCCAAACAGGAGAAGGATGTTCGAACGTACGAAACTCTCCGCCTCAAAGATCATCTTAGCGCTTTCTTAGCGGCCATCTTTTGATATTGGGCTACGAACACCACTAAAATGTATTTTCAAAGAACCATTCGAATATTCTTTGCTCACGATGATGCGACCTTCAAGCCCGTTCCGTTCCGTTCCAATCATTCATCATTCGGAATGGAACCCAGCTGACTGTTGCTTGGCTTATCAGAAGAAAGATTTCATCAACCTTTGAGAGTGTTAGCCAATCATAATGCACCGCCAGAATGTAAACATATAGATAGTATGTACTGACGTCACGAAGCTCCGTCCTCATGCACACGATGGCCGTGCGGTTATGTAAACAAAGGCCATTACTTCCCTGGTAAACGCGGTACACTCGTGCTTACTAACCTCTTTTTTGATGGCTGGGAAAGTGATTGATGGTGTTCCTCTGTCAGACTATGTCCTTCAGATATTGGACTCTGGATCTATTCCTCGTTACATTGAAAAATGCAAGAAAATAGGGAATAAAGAATGATCCTTAAAACATACCGCGGCACAAATGGAGGGACATCACGACTCATCATTTACCACGGCGGTAAATTGATACATTCATCCAGTAATTGAGTACGAGGTCAAAAGTACTCCTTACCTATGTAATTTGAAGTGTTAAGAATGAAGCTAAATTAAAAATCGTCTAAAAGGCCTCATTTTGTCGTTATCCTCCCTCTTCCAAAACAAACAGACAATGAGTGAATCTTTCTACTAAGTTAGGAGGTTAGATGTGGGGTTAGGTTTAGTTTAGGTTTGGTTAGATTTAGTTTAAAAATAGCTGCCTCAACACCACAGGTAGAAGGTTAGACGTAAGGTATATTTTTAACTAAATTTCTATGAATATTACTTTTAAAGGCCTCTTCCATTTATGCCCAAGTTCCAGGAACCAGTTCTTTCAGTTAAGGGTTGGGTTCAGTTCCTGGTTCTGGGTTCGCGTGTCACAAATGGAACGCAAAAACCCCGTTTTTTTGTTTACAAACAAACTCAGCTGGCGAGGCAAGAGGAAGAGAGAGAGAGAGAGAGAGAGGGGAGAGAGAGAGAGAGAGAGAGAGAGAGAGAGAGAGAGAAAAAAAAACTAAAAGTGGTAACTCAGCTGTGATGTGAAGGGATCATATCAAGTTTAAGATCACGGGAACGCATTCCTCCACTAGTGCCCCTTGTAGGCCTGTCTGACATCTTCTCCGACTCGTGCATGCGGAAAACCCTGCACGATAAGAGAAATAGGGCCCAAGGCGGCCATTGTTTGTTATGAACTGAAAACTCTACCCAGACTACTGACGTCCCAATGTGGGTAGAGAAAGTTCAAGGGTTTTGCTGAGTCACTACGCGCATCGCCTCGGACCTAGGTTTTCGTGCGCAAATGGAACGCCTGAATTCTTGGGTTCCGTGAACTGGTTCCTGAAATGTCGCAAATGGAAGAGGCCTTAACAACTGTGAAATAATTTGTTTTGTGTTCATGCATACAATAACTCACATTTTCTTTTCTTGATTTATGCATACAGTGACAAATTTATTTTGAAAGTGAACATTATATACAAGTGTCGGTGATTATTTTTTTAGTTTCTCATGCAGTACCTGAAGAGGTTCTTGTCCCTGCTCTTTACTAAAATCACCCATACCTAATATACCATACCTATACCATACATCACCTAAATTGCAAAAATAGACTGAGAACTTCTGCAGGTCTAGGTGAACGGAGAGGCCCCGGAAGCAAGATGGCGCCCTGTAGCGTTTAGCATAAGGACCATGGGTGGCGGAACCCTTCTTTTAAAGAGTCAATAGTTCAGGGTTGCGAGGATCCGTTGAGGAACCATATATGAGCCCTGATATCCTATAATTCGATCACATGCATGGTAGTTGATCAATCTTCTTCAGGAGGACACAAGTAAGGTCTATGACATCGTGTCGTTGTGAGGAGTGGATGGACGCCCGTCGCCGCCAGTAGGTAGAACGGGAGACCACAATGATGGTTATATGACAGTGACTCTTCGTGGTTGGACTGTTGTTGTAAACTATTGCGTTGAGTTAGGGCGATAGCGATGGTTACTCTATGCTCTTCGCAATAGGCCACTGCACTGAATAATAAGATCCCGTTCCAAATGTCCATAAATCTTGATTAGATAGGTAACTTGCGGAGAACTGGGTGCTAGCGACCAATATTTGATGTTATTTTAACCACAATAAGGCAATCTTAAGTGTTCTTATGTTGAAAATCAGGTTTTCACTAATAAAACCAATGGTTTTGATATACTCATGTGCATACCATGAACATTGGTTAGAAGAAATAGTATTTGAAAGTATGATCTACTCATGTATGGTCCGACAGCTTTAAGGAACTGTTACGTCAAAATGTTTGGGTGAATATATTTCTCCGTTGATGCTGAAAGATTATAGATTGTGTGCACAAGGGTAGTATGATTTCTTATTCTCCATATTATTTCTCATCTCAATATTATTTCTACTTTCAAATACTATTTCTTCCAACCAATGTTCATGGTATGGACATGAGTATATCAAAACCATTGGTTTTATTAGTGAAAACCTGATTTTCAACATAAGAACACTTAAGATTGCCTTATTGTGGTTAAAATAACATCAACTATTGGTCGCTAGCACCCAGTTGTCCGCAAGTTACCTATCTAATCAAGATTTATGGACATTTGGAACAGGATCTTATTATTCAGTGCAGTGGCCTATTGCACTGCTATCATGAACTGTTCTTGTGTTACCGGCGACAACGGATTTTGTGCTATTCGTGGTGAATATTGTGTGCTTGTGTTACGGCAACAGCAGTGGTGTAGGTGTGATTGGTGATTATTTTGTTTTGGGTGCTTTTGTGGGTAGTGTTTTCAGGGGGTACATTTTCGTTATTGGACATCATCAATTTCGAGGTTGTAACTTTGATTTCCTGAAATAATTTTAATGTGTTTTGAATTAATCTGGCACTCATGTTTGGCGGAAATCAATGTTTGTTTACAGGTGTGGTGGGAGTTGCCCGCCCCGCCCCGCAAACCCCGCTCGATCCACTTCGCCGTAGTATTGATAGTTTTCTTTTTTTCTTGATATCCTCTGGTACTAAAGCAAACCCAACGTCTAACCTAACTTAATCGGATTTAACCAAACGTAACCTTTTCTGGCTGAAATAAATGTAAATTTTCGGTGGTATTTGAATCGCAATTGAAGTTCAAATGTGCCATGGGAAATGGGGTTTCAAAGAACGCAGGATGAAAAAATCTACATGATGATGTAAATTACATTTGTTAGTTTCTTAGTGCACAATACCGAATTTATACCGCTCTCGGTCCCGGTTAGCTTAGTTCCCATAGGATCAATGCATATAGTTTCGTGAATACGAGTTTCGCGCCGATTTAATGGTCCCAATAAGGCGCAAAACTCGGTGCACCACTGTAATGATAGCTGGGTGAGGTTACGTTTAGGTTTGAGTAACGCGGGGCCACTGCTCCACATTTCCGGTAAATGCAGCCTTACTGAGGACATGAGGATCTACATTCTTCAGCAGGGATATCTTTTCTGAATACCTTTTGGCTGCATCACCTGGCAATTTAGAAAAATAGGCGAACAATTCTTTAAAGCCCACGAGCTGGCCATGCTCCATCGATCAGCTGTGGACTTTGGACTCTCAGTAGGAGTGTAAACAAAAGCACGAGCCACATTCGTGACATATCAGTGACGTAGAGGCAAGAAGTGCAAGGAACCAATATTTTATATATACCGGCAGGTCAGATGCCACGCCTGTGATTGCATCATAAGACATCACCAGAGCTTATAGGGTTCCTCAAGGAGTCCTCACAACCCTAATCAACACCAATCAAAACCAAGTTTGTTTGTAAACTGTGAGCGTGTGAGCGCCTCGTGTGTGTAGTACTCTATAGGGCCCCTGCCCCCCTCTGTCCGCCTCGGAAACCTCGCTCATCCCGGCCCGTCCCGCAAACCTCACTCCGCTTCGCACTGCCTTGATATTCTTCAAGGCTCCACTTCCCACTGTATTGATAATTTTCTTTTCCTGTTGATGTAATCTGTTTTATAAGCTAACTCAACATCTAACCTAACCTAATCTGATTCAACCTAACTTAACGGTTTCTGTCCGAAATATAGGTAAGTTTTTGCTAGTATTTGTAATGTATAGCCCATTATTATTCAACTGTGCCATGGGAAATGGGAGTTCAAAGTATGCAGGATGAAAATATCTACAGTCTACACGGTGATATAATTTAAATTTGCTAGTTTTTTAGTGCCCAATACTGAAATGATACCGCTCTGGGTCCCGATTATCATTTCCCATAAGTTCAATGCATAAAAATTATAGTTTCGCGGATTTGAGTTTTGTGCCGATTATAATGGTCCTGATTAGGCGCGAAACTCGGTGCATCACTGTAAATATATATATATATATATATATATATATATATATATATATATATATATATATATATATATATATATATATATATAATATATATATATATATATATATATATATATATATATATCCATTTTTTTTAACAGGGAAAGATCATAAGTGATACGTAAACCTAAATCGCTAAAATGAGTTTATAAAATTCCACATTTCTTTTGCAGGCCCTCCTGTAAGCTGTTCTTCAAGAGTGATCCGCTTAAAATAGTGCGGGCCTCGGGTAGCTACATGTATGATGACGAGGGCAACAGATACCTTGACTGTATCAACAATGTATGTCATGGTAAGAGCTGCCTCCTATTTTATCATTCATCGTAAAAAATAAACGACCTTTAGTTTTCACTTTCTTTCATAACTCTCGCTGTCTTCAGCAACACTACCTCCATCTCCAATTTTGATTTGAGTTTATATACTGCGTTGTGTAATTCTCAACTAAGTAACTTTTCTCCTACAGTTTTTTTTAGAAGTACACCATGAACAATATAGACATCAATGTATTCAACACGATGCCAAGCATGTTGTAAGCAATTAAATGCCTTCATATTGAAAAACTACACTACCTAAGCCTATCTAGTTCACCACGTCGCCTTCGTGGTGTAGTGGCTAGCGTGCCTGGCTACGAATTGCGGGCTCTGGTTCGAATCTGGGCCAGGGCACGTCGGCAGCCAGCCAAATCAGCTGTTCTTCCTCCCTTTCGGGGTTGATAAGTGGGTACCTGGGGAAACCTGGGGAAGGTAACTGTGGTAACCCGGATGTCACATTAGCCCTGTGTCCAGGGGTAACGGGATCTCACCGACCACAGGCTCAAAGGCTAATGCGACGGAGATGAGACCGAGGCCACGCGCAGCATAGCGTATGCCCCCGTCTTTACCTATACATATGATGAAAAGCACTATCGAGCTGAACCCTTGGCAAAGTGCGTCTACTACTACTACTATACACCTACTACTCTTATTATTACTACTACTACTCCCAAAACTACTAGGTACTACTACTACTACTAGTGCTTTTTTACCAGTGCAATATAATACAATACTACTGACACAATACAACATAAGGATAAGGAAAATGTACACAAAACATAATTACCTTGTTAAGGCATAGGTATGATAGGTATGGGTGTGGCACATTGTATTAACAGGTTTAATCCAGTTCATTATTGATGGGTCAGTTAGCTCAGTGAGAGTTCAATTAGTTTAATTCCATCTCTTATAAATAGGTGTTAACATAATGGATATTTACATAGAGTAGTTATATCATTAGTTTATTCAATAATAAAAACATTATTTGCTCCTTACTATATATATGTTTATGCATGTCACAAGAAGGGTGCGGCGGGGAATGCCGACTCTTCATTCAGGAGTAACGTGATAGACAGTGTCTGGGTAGGAGGGACGGAGGCTGGATAAGGAGATTTCCAAGCCAATTCGTCACGATTTGTGTATACTATATATATATATATATATATATATAAAAATATATTATATAAATAAATTATATATATATATATATATATATATATATATATATATATATATATATATATATATATATATATATATATATATATATATATATATATATATATATATTATATATATATAAACTGAGAGCTTCTTACTACATCGTCTCACTACGTTACTCACCGTGAGTGATCTTCAGTACTTCAATTAATCTTCTCATTCACACCTGTTTCCGTGAAGTGAAGCGACGGTGGATGATATGAACATAAGGTGCATTAACATATGTGCTTAATTGGTAGAGATAAGCAGTCCTACGACCGGTAATTACTGGTGGACACTTATGCTATCCTAATTAACACTAACTCATCATCTCTGCGACTGAATGATTGTCAACATGACTGCGACGTGAGCTGTATAACGCAGGAGGAGGACATCGCATTGCGAGGGCAAGACGTGAAAGACAGAAGCCTTTCCATTCTGCGATTGAAGGTCATCGCGAGTGTTGGGTCTTCAATCAACAGTCAAGGCTAGTACAAGCCTATTAGCTGACTCTACAATTACATTTAATTATTCAATGGGGGCGTTTGGGCTAAGGAAAAAAGCTCTTCATACCGCCAGAATTTTAATTTCCGAATTTGTTTTGTGGATCTCGGAGAATGCTCATATACGAGTGGTTGTTCATAAAATTCTTATGTACATATTTTTATAATTCATTTAAAGTTGGTTTCGTGCCTTATAATGAAGTAACAACATATTTTGTGAAGTTTTCTTCATGTAGCCATCCATATACGTCAAGGGATGAATATATATCGGGTTTACACATGTGTATGTATGATCTATACTATTATTTGAATACTGTCAGTGGTCACCAGCAAAGGTATGAAAACAACAAATCAAGATATTCTTCAAAGAGATTATGCTCCCATCGACAGAGGCTACAGGCGCAAAGGAACAAATTTGGCACAGAAGGTTATATTTCGTCTCTTAACTCATTTATGCAGGAACTATTCACTATCTGAGAAACAAATAAGAGTTAATGTATGTCTAATGTATTTTTATTTACAGATTATACGTGTAAAACTGCATATATTTCACAATTACCAACCATTATAACCATTGCAATAGTACAGCGTTACCGGTAAGCTAACCTATTGTGCATTTTTTGATAAAAACACCAATTTTGGCACAGAGGTAGACCAATATATTATGAACAAATTTGGTTGTGGAGCCATCGCCCAACTGCCCCCTGGCGGCCGTGGCGGCCATTTTCCAAAATGGCCGCCAGCAGACACCCAAAAGACACACAGAAGTTAGATAAAGTTTGCTGCTTAAGGTTTTAGTGAATGTTTATTGAATGTTTTGAATCAAGACATGCCAGATAGCTCTTAGTCACATTTTGGGAGATGCTGCTGATATTAATTAACATATTTAGGCTAAATGCAGATGAAATTGATTGAGTCCTCTGAGTATTGATTGATCCGATTGAGGCCTCTTTCGTTCGGCCCTCCGAGGATGATGATGCTGCGGTCAATGCCGGCCCCAGGGACCGCAGGGTGTTGCATGAGGGAAATAGCAGTCCCATGGAATGACTGTTTTGCTGTGGTGGAACTTAGGTTGTGGTCGATATTGTCTACCGCGGCAGTCGTGAAGACTCTGCCTCTCATCTTGGGAGGGCAGACTACTTGCTCCTGGTGGTAGAGGCGACAGGCACTGTTCCCCAGCTGTGTGGAAAGGGACAAGACCCGATCATAGGAGATAGAAATCCCCATGTGTGCCAGCCTGTCGCCGAGCTCCCTCTTGCGCGTGTGTGCATGTAGCATTAGGCCGATGTAGGTTGGAACTGGCGTCTCCTGCGTGGTGGCGTGCCTGACTGGGCGAGGCGTACTGCCTGTGGCGGCCCGTCGGTGCAAAACGCTGTTGAACTTGAGGAGCTGGGCGATGCTCAGTGCCGCTGGTGTTGTGCTTTCACTCTGGTGCTTGATACTGGGACCTTCCAAGATCATAGTTACCAAGGCAAGCAGCATGGGTGGCACGGAGTCCTATTGGCATCCTGCAGGAAACCCGTTGAACACCTTGGCATCTCCGATGATGTGGCGTCTCACAATTTGGGCAGCACGCGCCAGGTGGACAGCATCAATGTCTCTGTCCAGTTCACAAGCCTTTGCCAGGGCATCGCCGAGATCTTCATTGAATGCAAGCAGGACATTGCGCCCCTGGTGCTGTGCACACATGTTAGGAAAGTGAGCAAGCAGTCTCTGCTTAAGACGGGTCGTGTGCACCCTGCCCTCATGCTTGACTCCCAGCTGTTCCATTCATGACGTGTATAACTGCGCCAGGTCAGCAAGTTTGAAGACCGGAGACGTCTCGTCATCCATGTGAGCTTCTTCAATAAACACCACCAGCTCTGCGAAAGCAAGTCCTGCTATTGCGTGTTCATCGTCTGTACCTTTGCCCGCCATTTCCTTAATCTTCCGTGCGCGATTGTACAAGTTCAGGAGACAATTTCGGTGGTACTTGGCCTCCTGTGCAACCATGTCCCCAGCGTTCAGTTGCGTCAGGAGGTCCATGTCGTCCAGAATCAGTGCGCACGACCTGACACGCGAGTCCAGTTGGAATGTCGCAGCTTCATGAAGACCAGCACTACCAGGAGCTTCTCCGCAGAAGAAGCATTTTACTTCTTGGTGTTTCGTCTCAGTACTTGATGGTCGTGACAGATATCGAGTTCGCTTGCGGGCAACAACTTCCTCTTCTTCGTCGGCGCCTATTTTCAGGTGCCTCTTCTCAGCTCTGTCTAACTTGGTCTTGTTATACCTCAGCCTGCAGGTATTGTGGTATCGTGCATTGTTGGCGCTCAATGCTGCTTCAACGCCACTGCCTTCATCTAATCGGCTCAACAGAAAAGAGTTGGGAAGCAAGCCAAGCTCATTGAACCTTCTCAGGTGTCCAGCGAAAATGCTGTAGCTGCTCCCCTTGTCTTGGCGTGTATTCTGGGATGGACTTGTCAGCGACTCTGGCGTCGTTTCTTGGCATATGAAGCATAATGACCAGTCTGTCTCTGTTGCTGGCTGGGCGGAGGTAGACGGAGCTGCTTCTGCACCACGAGGCTCAACGAGTTTGAAGCTCTTCGACATTGTTCTGGAAATGGAAAATGACAAAGTTGTATGAAAGGAGCACTCAGAATCCAAGTGAATTAGGACATGTTCAATTGAGAGATGTTTGTCATGGTTGTTATAGGTAAAAGGTAAAGATGGGAGCATACGCTAAGCTGCGCGTGGCATGCGGTGCTCATCTCCGTGGCATTAGCCCTTAGAGCCTGTGGTGGGTGAGGACCCGTTACCCCGGGACACAGGGCTAGTGTGACTCCCGGGTTACCACAGTTACCTTCCCCAGGTTACCCCAGGTACCCATTTATCAATACCGAAAGGAAGGAAGAACAGCTGGGTAGGCTGGTCACCGGCTTGCCCTGGCCCGGGATCGAACCAGGGCCCGCAGATTCGTAGCCAGGCACGCTAGCCACTGCACCACGGAGGCGACACGGAGGATTAGCATAACATGGTTGTTATCCTAATCTATAAATAATTCAATAAATCGATAATAAGATAAGATTCTAAAAACATATGGGCACCTTTCTTTGTTGTTAAGTGCTACCCTACATTAGCAACAACACGCAACATAATGTTTGCACAACTTTGCAGATTCAAAACAATATTTTTTTCCTCCACATTTACTCAGTACATCTCATTCACCTAGAGATAAGTCTTCCTCGGGAGCCACATGGCGGCCATTTTGGAAAATGGCCGCCACGACCGTCAGGAGGCAGTTGGGCGATTGGGTTGTTATGCTAATCTATGAATAATTCAATAAATCAATAATAAGATAAGATTCTAAAAACACATGGGCACCTTTCTTTGTTGTTAAGTGCTACCCTACATTAGCAACAACACGCAACATAATGTTTGCACAACATTGCAGATTCAAAAGAATATTTTTTTCATCCACATTTACTCAGTACATCTCATTCACCTAGGGATAAGTCTTCCTCGGCAGCCACATGGCGGCCATTTTGTAAAATGGCCGCCACGGCCGCCAGGGGGCAATTGGGCGATGGCTCTACATCCAAATTTTTTCATAATATATTGGTCTACCTCTATGCCAAAATTGGTGCTTTTATCAAAAAATGCACAATAGGTTTGAATATCCTAGGTAAACCGCCCCACTACAAGAATATGTTATGTATAGGGTAAATAACGATCCGCACGACCAAGGAACTCTATTAATATTATTCCATATATGAACTCACACCACCGTAAAGTCATAGAAATAGCTGTAAAGTCAGATTAACACATTTATTTGCTGTTAAAAATTACAGAAAACGGTCTGGGTCTTGGTTTGGGCAGACTCTGGGCTCAGACTCTGGGCTTCTATTTCTTATAATACCTTTGCTGGTGACCAATGAGAGTATTCAAATAATAGTATAGATCAAGAAATATTTATACACATGTGTAAAAACCGATATACTATATGTGATCCAAATTCATAAGAGAGGGAACAAGGAAGAACGATCGAATTATAGGCATCCGTCACTAACCAGTGTTGTTGTAAATATTTGTGAGAGTATTGTGAAAAACAGATGAATGAACTACCTTGAGGATACAGATACAGATATTACATATCGACATTTTGGTTTTAGGAAAGGCAGGTCTTGCACAACAAACCTATTAGAGGCGTTTTCTGCGAGGGAGCAAGAGAGATTTTCACTTGAGCGGTCACTTTCCTTTTGCTATACCCCCGCAGAAAACGACTATTTTGACCCTCTAGATATTTTCACACTGGTATTGTCAGCAAATCGGGTAAGAGTGAGGTGTGTTAAGTTGTTGATTTTCGATCAAGTCACACATTCCAGTCTTTAACTCCAGCGGTTCGAATGCATATAAAGCAATATATACAGCTGTGACGATTATATTATCCTTAATTACACGCCGCAACCTCCCTTATTTGATTCAACCTTTTATGATAAGATATTAATATATGAAAGTTTAATTGATTTTGTCGAAAGTACACTGTTGTCATTCTTTAATTGAAGCAGAAAGCATCGCCACGTCAGCCGAACGCTGACGTACTTCACTGAGGTACTTCAGTGAAGAGCAGGCAAGCTCTGGAAATAAGCTTGCTTATTTCCAGCAAGAAATATCTTGCTGGTCGGGCAAACATCTTCTCAGAATGATTGAACAGCAAGCGAAATTTGAGCAAGTTAAATTTTTTCTCTTGCAAAAAAGAAAGCTCTCTTGCTCCCCCGCAGAAAACGCCTTTAGTTTCACTTTAAGAGTGATTGATGAAACACAAGAAAGAGAAGAATGGGGCAATTGTGTCTTCCTGGACTTGAACAAAAACTTTTGACAAGGTACCGCACAATAGATTGTTATGGAAAATTTCTGAAAAGACGTAATATTCGATAAGTCGGAAAAGGGGATCCCCTATTGTTCTGACTTAAAGAGGTTTTACTGTACACTTAACCATCGGCTATCGCCCCTAATTGGTGCCGTTATAGCCGCGCTATAGTCGAAATCGCGGTAGCCGAACAATAAAACTTATTTTAATCATTCAAATTTGAATCAATGCCAGGATCCCTAAGATGACCGCATATTTTACCCCTTTTTCATGTTTGAACCCTGTTTTTCCAACAAATTAATAAATATTACATTAAATCAGGAATCATAAAAATTACCTATTTTATAGCATTTTATTTAACCTTTTGAGGAAGATAAGGGGCTTTGGCTTAGGTTGATGAGTAGATTATGAGGCTTGTGTGGAGTATTATTGATCACCATGACGATCCTGTAACTTTCCAGGATTTCTTCAGCTGTAGCACTAGTGAAGTCTTTAAAGTCAGGTGGTTGACCTGTGGTTCGTTTCACTCTTGTTGATCAACTGCACAAATCCTAATTTCCAAGCATAGGTCAAGTTCTCCCTTTTCTTAACTTATCGTCCAGTAGCTGCAGAATTGCACTGGTAAATGGTGGGCGGACGAAGTCGGAGTAAATGGCCATTATTGTATTCCAAAAGGTTTCCACACGGCTATCACTTAACTCTGACGTTCACACACCTCCATTTTGCTCTCCATGTCTCACGGAGAGACTTTACTCTGTATCCGTGAGTGTGAAATTTTACTCCGTATACTCCGGATACTGTCTGTCAATGAGTTGAGAGAAGGCTACCTAGTAATCTGACCCGCCAAATATTTCTCCGTCATACGGAAGCTATGTTGCCACTATTTATGGAACATTATATGTAAATAAGGTCCAAGTCCAGGTGTTTGGAGGCTTACTAGATGAAACAGTACAGTCTGTTCATGCGTGCGGCGAGGACATTGAGATCTTGGAAAGTTTGAAATATCTTGGTAGCCCAGTCCATAATGACATAGGGGCACGTCAAAAAGTCTTACGGTGGATTGCCATAGCCCACAGTGTTATGGACTCGCTCAGCACAAGTATTTGGCGTTGTCGGTACCTGTGCAGAAGGACAAAGATCTTCAAGTCGCTTGTGATCCCTATCTTACTCTGTGGATGTGAGACATTGACACTAAATAGCGACTTAAAGAGGCGAGCCGATGCCTTTTATAAAAGTGTATTCGCAGAATCATGGGGTATCGCTGGTATGATTACGTGTCAAATCAACGATTGCATACTGAGACTGAATCGAGGCCTATTACCTGCATAGTCCGTCAGTGCCAACTTCGGCTATATGGGCATGTGCCACGCTACCCTGAAACCGATCCTTCCCACCGGGTTGTATCTGTAAGAGACAATCCAGCGTGGAGGAGTCCAAGGGGGCGCCCACAAAGCTCGTGGCTTGGGCAAGTTGATGTTTCCTGTCGAGAGTTGTTTGGTATGGGGAGGGAGCCTGCATAGAGACTCGCGCCTGGTGACCCCCGGGAGTGGCGTCGTAGGGTGGACGAGACGACCTGCCCCCCTGTGTATGCCCCCAATGATTGATTGATTGATATATAAATAAGTTTCGCATTATCAAAATATTGATGTTTCCAAGGTTTCATGTGAAATCAGTTTGTTATCAGTGACCCTGGAAGACAATACTGATACTGGAAGAGATACTAATATTTAACTAATGTGCCAGTCAGTGGCTAACAGCGGCACCACTGCTTTGAAGGTAAACTAAAGCACAAGGTACATGCATCTCAATTCGTGTCAGGCCTTTAATTTCATCTTATCAAGCAGGTATTTGATTTACATACTAGCTAGGTCTGGCCAAGATTTGGCTGCAGCCATGGTATTCTTAGCACGACAGACAAAGTTGGGGCGTGATAGCATGTTTGTGCAGAAATACAAGGCGTGATAGCCATAAAATCAGATAATTGAATGTGCTATAGCTGCGGGTTGTGGTACATCTAGATAGGCTCGATAGCCGTAAATAGCGATAGCTGAAAGTGATACACATAACAGTGTGTTGAGTATAATTACCAGGAATACCGGAAGTATGTGTAGCCTTCCTAACAGTGGAATATCTAAATTTCTAAACTAAAATACTTTACTGCACATAAGAGAAGTCTTTCCCAACACCCCGTATAATTTATTACAGCATCCCCAAGGGTGCTACCGTAGATAACAGTGAAGTCGCCACCTGCAGTGATGTCGCCAGGCGCCATATATTACGAATTATAGCATTACTACTGATTTTTATGTGCCACTGAAGATAATACACAGTAGTTTATATCATGACTGCATAATCTACTCTGTTTCAGCGTTGTTTTATGCTTTGTATCTGCAAGTATAGACGGTTTCAAATTTCACTACGCGGTTTTTTTTCGCGCGACGACGACAGCGGTACGACACTCAGTAAATAAACACTAGATGGCGACTCTACTGTTGGTAGCCACTTTGTAGATATTTTGTGTAATTTGTTCATTTATAGCCATAATATGACACAGATGAAGACACAAAATGACACAGATTCTCCAGATAGCCCCTTCTAACTTTTCTGAAATCATGGATGTAGAAATGTAAGTATTAACGCCACCACACGTCTGTAAACAGAAAAAAAAGTTGTCCTGGCGACTTTACTGTTATCTACGGTAGCACCCGAGGTTAAGAAACACTGCCCTATGGGAATTCTTACAAATGAGTATGATAGATAGATAGATAGATAGATAGATAGATAAATTGTAGTATTTTCAATGCATACAAAAATGGTTTTCAGGGATGTCCAAAAAGATGTTGTTAGGTTATATGTAGTGTTTTGTTTAATCTAAGGTAGAGGTTTTTCATAGGAGAAAAATGTCAATAAAATCATTCCTGGTAGATTTCTTCCCTGCAAAGATTAGTTAGTTCCATGCGAACATTAGGTGATTTTTGCTATGTTCACTCTAAATGACATGCAACTTATATTTAGAGAAGACGATTTTGAGAGCGCTTACAGAGTAAGAGTTACAAAGGGAATGTAAAATTAGGCTGAATGGGACAAGATTTTAAGAGGTGCAGGAATTTCAGTATCTTAGTTCAATTATGTGAATGCATGGATGCATGCAAGGTGAAACGAGAGAAAAAGCACTGCAAGGGAGGAAAGTGATTGGATTCCCGAGACATATGATGAAAGGAAGGACTGTGAGCATGGAGGTCAAAAAAAGGTACTGAGAGATGCAATAAGTGTACCAACAATCACATATACAAGTGAGACGTGGGAGTGGAATCAAAGAAGCAGATAAAGGATCCAAGCAGTTGAAATTTGTTATTTGAGAAGTGCCAATGGTGTGAGAAGATTATATGGAGAAAGTAATGAAAGAGTGTATACGTATAACAGGTTTTAAACATCAAGTAAGGGTGAGTGCATGAGGGCGTCAGTGATAGATTGATAGAGATACAAACTTTTCTTGTCCCCACTAATTTCCATCTTATATAATTTCTTTTACAGTGGGCCACTGTCACCCACATGTGGTTTCAGCTGCAACTGAACAGATGAGTCTCCTCAACACAAATAGCCGCTTCCTACATGACAACCTTGTCCTCTATGCTGAAAGGTAATTGTACTATGTTTTTTAGTTTTTTAAAGACACAAGTGATTTTACAGCAATTATCATATAGATATAATATATTTTTTCTTTCTCTCTCCCCCCCCCCCCCTCTCTCTCTCTCTCTCTCTCTCTCTCTCTCTCTCTCTCTCTCTCTCTCTCTCTCTCTCTCTCTCTCTCTCTCTCTCTCTCTCTCTCTCTCTCTCTCTCTCTCTCTCTTAAAAAAAATTATAAGATATGTGAACAAAGTAGAGAAGGCAGATATTAGGGAACTTTTACAAGAGGTCTAGGAAAAACACGAAAAGTGAAAAGATAGAAGACAAGGCGAGTTATGGACATGAGTATAAAAAAATGGTATTGATCGATAGAGGAAGGAAGAGGAATGTGCTACAAACAATGCAAAACATTAAAAAATAGTATACAGTGGATCACCGAGTTTCGCTGAGTCTCTTTCGTGAATACAAGGTTTCGTGGTACCTCCAAATATTCCCCATTTCAAGTTTCACGCAACTTAACTCGAAGTTTCGCGGTCGAGTGGTTCAAATTTTAACCACCGCGACGCCAGCGCCAAGCGTTTCTTTACATAATATATACAACGCCAAGCGTTGGTGGTGAGGTCCCATCCTTCATGGTAAGGGATGGGAGCCTTGGCTGCTGTACAGTGAATGGAGGTGAGACAGGGGAGTTCTGGGGGTGGATTGACGGTCATTAACGCCCTAAATAGTTATATGTGTGTATGTGTATTTACCTAGTTGTATTCATCTAATTGTATTCACCTAGTTGTAATTAATAGGGTCTGACCCAAGGAAGCTAGAGAACGAGGAAGGTGATTCCTCTAGTAAAGTTTCAAAGCAGTGATTGTGATGCCATCTAACCGCGGAATCATGGAAAAGACAGAGAACGGACTGCATTAGAGAACGGACGGAAACGATGGGTAACTCAAATACTCATAATATCCCTGCACTTCCTCTATAACCTTCATAGAAATATTTATTTTTTGGATAGTATCTTTGACAAGGAAATAAATGATATAAAGCAATATGGTAGCCAAGTTTTATTCAAATTTCTATTACATTTGCAGGTACTTTGAGGTTTACAATTCATGCGCAGAACATGTTGCAATACTTGATTATGTAACAAAGCATAAAATTGAATTGAATTGAATTGAATGGTTTATTGTTGAATGTACAACAAGGGTAGGAGGTCGGTGCCTGCCGGCCTCCCCCCAGGCAGTGTAGATATATAAATATGAGTTACAAGTTACAAGTTATGGGTAGCCTATCAGGGCTTCCCCTGAGGGTAAAGTTGTACTACTTATATTCATGCATACAGTCAGACACACACTGCATCACCACCTTGGGGCGAATTTAGGGTACTCTCGAAGGATGTCAGCGAATGTATTGTGATTGAAAAACCAGCAGATTGTCTGGGGCAAGTCATGGTGGCCTTGTGGCCTAAATTTTGCAATGCGGGGCAGTCCATGATGTAATGATGCAGTGTGTGACCTCCTGGCTTGGCACACAATGTACTAGAGACAGCAGGAGAGTTATTAACCTCCCAGTAATATCTATAACCTAGTCTGAGGCGCATTGCCACAACATCCTGGGCTGCACTGTGTCTCCCATAGGTGTAGTCACTGTTGTGGGTGACACGCAGTGGCGGCTCGTGGCATAGGGCTGCGGAGCTGCAGCACCCCCAGACACTCACTGCCAGGTGTATGATGTCTTTAGAGACACAGCAGAATTGATACACTACTAACAAATATATCATAATGAAGTCATTATAGGTTATTTTCAATACGTTACTAAGTGAATTTTCATTAAAACCAGACCTAAATGTAAGTTACTCTCATATTTGCTGTACGATTCATGTCTGTGCTGCCGCCGCGCCCCTTATGAACGCCAAGAGCTGCAGCCGTGCAGCTTTTAGTCTCGTCCCCCAGCTTTTAGTCTCTTCCCCAGTGGGTGTAGACGGTGTGCATAGTGACGGCGGGCGGCGGCAAAATCAAGCGGTACTGACTTTATTTTCAAGTAATACTGTAATTCTACCATCACCACCTCAGCCATCCCTTCTACCACCACCACTACTACCCCCACCATCCCTTCTACCACCACCACTACTACCATGCCCTGAAATCCGTGAACATCAACTACAACTCATACCTGAGATAGGTAAAATTTATGTATCCTACTGTTGTGTGAAGCTGCAATCCCCCCTTTTATTTTATCACGAGCCGCCACTGGTGACACGGACATAGTGGAGTCCACTTGAGCTGCCGCTACGACAGCAATATCTAAGCTGACGATCTATGCTACTATTGACATGCTGTTGAACACTACTTTTAACATGGGTATGAGTGTATTCCGTGCCAGGGTCCATTGAGTCATCCTGAAGGGTTTGCCGGGCAAGGCAATCTGCCCTTTCGTTAAGTGGGATGCCCACAAGGGAGAAATGGACCCAGGTGAAATGTACCCTGGCACCAGTCCTCTCAAGGGTACGAACGGCAGCAAGACACTTATTTACAAGATCACAGTCAGCGGGCGAGGTAGATAATAGTTCATACAAGGCAGCCTGACTGTCTACAAACAGGTGTAAACATCCTTATGTATAGCTGTGACAGCATGCAAAGCCTCAAGTATGGCGTACAGCTCTGCCCGGGTTGAGGAGAGATTGGCAGGTAGGCGTTTGGCAGCTACGGTATCTATGTATTGGCTGGGAGAGGTGTAATCACGGATGAACAAGCTGCAGCCAGACTTGCTGCCATCAACTGACCCATCACAGTACACATGAACAGCCCGGATGTGAGGGTACTTGGACAATTTTGTCATGAAATGATCCTGAAGAGCTTGGGGAAGCCAGGCACTTTTTGGGATTGAAAGTCTTTCAATGTCTACAGTGACCCGGCGAGGGTGCCAGACAGGCTGGTTTGGTGAAGGAACCAGTGCCAAACATGCATTTAAAACACCTACTCGTGTTAGCAATTAAAAAATCTTCTTGAGGTATGGTGCAGGAGGAGCCCTAGGGTTAAGAAAAAGCGAGTCTAGCGTCTGTTTAAGGGTGGGAGATGATCCATTACAAAGCATGCGGCTAACAGTGCGGCAAGTTATTTCCTGGATTCTGCATACAATACTGGGCAGATTCAGTTCAGCCCTAAGTACTTCTATCATTGCTGTTCTGGGACAACCTAATATTATTATCCGCATAGCCTCATTTTGAATGAGCTCCAAGGGACGGGGTTGTGTTTCACTGAAGTGAACCAAGGCAGTGGAGGCGTAGTCAATAAGTGACCTGACTACAGAAATATAAAATATCCTAAGGATAGGAATACCAACGCCAAGGCCTCTGTTGGCCAGGACTCTGAGTGGTGCTAGTCTAAGCAGACAAATGTCTCGGACATGGCTGATTGACTGGGCAGACCTTTTGTAGCTGAGGTGAACACCTAAGTATTTATATGTAGGGACTCTGGCAATGGGAACATGATTAATGCTGGGTGGGCGGCAGACTCTGTTACTGCTTGCTTGAAATTTGGTCTTGGTTTCGTTGATGACAAGGCCTATCTGTAGGCTACACACAGTGTTGTTAATTGCTGCAAGACTAAATTAAGAAGTGTAGGGGTTCTGCATTGCACAAGTATGTCATCAGCATAAATGAGGACCTGAGTGTCCTGTGGCCAGCGGGCAATTTTGTCCATCAAAATATTGAAGAGCATAGGGCTAAGGACACCCCCTTGTGGCGTGCCCAGTTCAAAAAGTTCCTCTGAAGAGGCTACACCTTGAAAACATACTTGTGCCTTCCTGTCATACAAGTAGTCCCTAATCCAGTCAAGCAGCCTGCCTCGGACACCCTTCATAATGAGTTCCTCCATTATGACATCCTGATTAGCCCTATCAAATGCACCTCTTAAGTCTATGCAAGCTCTACAAGTAGCAACCTTATTACTAAAACACTTAACGAAACAGTCACTGGTGGAGTGTCCTTTTAGAAAACCGTGCAGGTTTGGGGATAGTTGACTCCCCACCTTATACTGGAGTCTATTTAAAATTACTCTTTCCATCATCTTGCAGACACAGCTGATGAGGGAAATGGGGTGGAAAGTGCCGTCGCCTTTGGGGATGGGAACAATTAACGCGGCCTTCCACAAGGAAGGGAGCTGACCAGATGCAAAGGACATGTTGAAAATATCCAGGATAGGGTTGTTATCCTTCATGACTAGCAGTGTATTAAGGAGGTCGTAGGTGAGCCCGTCTTGTCCAGGAGCTGTTGACTTGCTGTGTTTTACTGCATAAAGCAGCTCATCATGGGTGATGGGCACACAGATGTCATCCATCAGGGTGAAATGGTGATGGATAAGGTCCATCCTGCGCGTTTTGTGGCGAGCAAGTTCGTCCTGATGACCGACGGGAAGCTTAGAAAGGGAAGCGGATCCTATCCACTGGAGAAGTAGCTCTTGTGCTCTGCCGGCGGGGTCAGAATCGCCCGTCTGGCGTCTGACCTTACTTCTGGCTCTATTTACATGATGCCAGACCTCCTGTAGGGACCGAGTCCTACGTACAGAGGAGAGGAAGTCGTTCCAGTGCTGTGTCCGCACCTGCTGTCTGAGGTCCGTGAGGTGCCGGGCCACAGTAAGCATGGCTTCTCTGGCATCATGGTCGCCAGGGTCCTGTTGCCAGCGTCTCTGGTACGTGGCAAGTGTCTGTTGGCAGTTAACAATGACCGGGTCTTTGGCGTATGTCCGAGAGCTGCGGTTAGGGGGCTGCCGAGGAGCCCTGCCGCTGGATGTGACGAACTCCGTGATGGTGGTAATGAGTCCCTGGTATAGCGCGGCTGCGGTGGTGTGAGTTCCCCTCGCGGTGGAGTACCAGGCCTCCACATGGGCTAGGAGCCGTGGCATCCGGGCAGCGAATCCGGGCAGGGGGCACAGCCAGTCGCTTCCTGGGCACCGTGGTAGTGGGATGGAAGGAGATGTTCGTCTCCAGGGCAAAGTGGTCACTCAGCAGATACCTGTTGAGGGAGGTCTCGGCAGTAAATGTGGGCATGTTAAGAAGTACTACATAATCTAACTTGCTTCCCTGGACATGTGTGGGGATATTTTCCCACGTGAGAACAGCAGTATCTGTGATATCAAGGAAGGCTTTCCACCTAACCCCTTTAGCATTGGTGGTGCGGTGACTACCTAAATCCTTGTGTCGAGCATTAAAATCCCCCATTATGACTGATTGCTCCTCAAGAATATAATCTGGAAAATTTGCAATGTCTAGGGCTCCGGCATGAACATACATGTTAACAAAGTATATCTTTTCCCCCCCACTATGTAGGCAGACAGCAATGCACTCAATGCCCGTAGTGACACCCCTGTCTTCAAGTGTAAACGGTGTCCCCTGCTTGGTGTAGGTGGCCATCCCCCGACTGCTGCCATCTGCGATACCTAGAACGTAAGCATCATAACCCCGCAACTCTGGCACTTTCACCCCAACATCCTGCAATGAAATTATGCCAGGTCTGTGTGTGACGACATATGAGTGGAGATCAGTAAAGCGTGCATGTAGACCGTTAATATTCCAGGTTAAAGTGCGAAAGGTCTTACCGGCAGAGCTGGGCAGTATTTAAATACAATTGTATTTAAATACGTATTTAAATACATTTGTGTATTAAGAAATGTATTTATAATTACATTGGTTGTCATGTATTTAAATACAGTATTTAAATACTTTTATGAGTATTTAAATACATTGTATTTAAATACATTTAATATAAAAATGTTAATACTTTTTTATCAGTTAATTTGGCCATAAACCTGCCCAACTATCTGGCAACCCTGATATTACAGTGAACCAGTGTTTCCACTGGCAAGGAAATGTCCTGATTTCAAGGAAATTTAGGCCTGAGAAGGAAATTTCTAAGGAAACCCAAAATCTAAGAAAATCCTAAGGAAATTCATTTTTTTCGGACATGCTAAAATTTGTGTGTATTTAAAATGTATTTACAAATGTATCTAAATACAATTGATGTATTTAGTATTTAGTATTTAAATACATTCGTAAAAGGTATTTAGTATTTAGTATTTAAATACCGTACATTTCTCCCATGTATTTAGTATTTAGTATTTAAATACATTCAATGTATTTAGTGCCCAGCTCTGCTTACCGGCCATGATGTGGTTGTTGCTGTCCGTCCCATCTATCCAGCCTTTGCACCACTGCAACCACATGCTGTGCCAGAGCTGTAACCTGCACCGTCAGAGCCCTGTGAATGTCCTGCCACCCCGGCGGCGCAGGAGGAGGAGGAGGGGAGGGCGATGGGCGGCGGCGGCGGCGGCGTGTACTCGCCGATGAGGCTGTCCTGGGCAGGAACCCAGCAACAAAGGTAGTTGCGCCAGCAACAAAGGTAGTTGCGCCAGCAACGACGATCTCTCCGAACTTCTTTTCCTAACGACGAAAGCTACAAAGCCTCCCTTTTCGGTCGTTAACGCGTCGGAAGGCGCTGACTGGCTAAGGCGAGTAATGACGTCATCAAGCGCGTCATCAGTCACCAGCCAATGACAAACAGTTTTTAAAACTTCTCGACCAATCATAAGTCAGCGAGACATATTTCCGGGCAAGAATGGCATGCCAGACTGTCTCTCCCCGCCTTCTTTCCCCGTCATCTCAAACTAATTCTCGTTTTATTCGGAATGCTTGCGTTTTAAGGAGTTTTAATGTATCAGATAGTAAGATGTATAAGTAAGGAGCCTGTGTTGCTAGTGTTTTGGTGGTAGAAGGTGTGTGTGTGGGTTGAAATAGTGAATATTTGTGATATGGGGAGGCCCCGCGGCAAGGCCTCTCCGTCACTCTGCCCCACCATCAGTCACCTCATCATAACATCTTTAAATCACCCTTATTTAAGGTGACACACGGTGCTACATTGATTTAGATAATGACAAGTATATATAACATCTCACCATAATCACTAAGTTGTATAATAACGAGTAATAAGACGTTTAATCCTGCCCAAACCTACAGTGTCGGAGGAGCTGGCGGCTCCAGCCGCCACACTCAAGTTTTGAGTAAAAACCCGCAGTTATCCGCCTCACCTGTGCCTTCCTGAAGAAGACAGTCAGCTCCCACGCCTGTGATAGCACCATAGGATATCACCAGGGATCATAGGATTCCTCAAGGGGTTCTCGCTCCCCTACTAAATATTACCAAAGACATCTATCTCCCTTGGTGAAGTTGGTGTTGATATCCACCTCACGGGCTTCATCATGCTGCTGCTGCTGCTGCCGAAGGCCGCGCTGCCAGACGTGGATGAGTCCCTTGCTTGTATTTCATCTCTTTACTCATATGTATGAATAATATCCATCCAAATGCAATCATATGTCTACATTCACCTATAAAAAAGATATTTCATAGCATACCAAGCAATAATGAGCATGCCTGGAGACTTCCGACCTCTGGTAATACCGGTCTTGAGCAGTCGTTGGCCAGTGTGCACGTTAACGACGAAACCGACGACTTTTCCGCGCTGTGGGTTCTGTCGTTGGACTAACGACCAAAAAAAGGTCTTTAAGTGTTTTGTGGCTTCTGGCCCTGGGTCTCACAGCTGAGGTGGCGTCCATGCAGTCCATCGGCTGGCCCTCGCCCCCGGTGTCGCTGTCACAGGAGCTGTCCCCCATATCCTCCTCCTCCTCCTCCCCAGACCGGGGTGCCAGGGCGGGGGCGGGGGCTGACGGGTCCGTCACTCGCTCCTCCACAGCTTGGTGTGCGGGTGCGGGGGCAGGATTGGACTGCTCAGCACCGGCAGGTACTGACACACCCGCACGCTCCTCGAGGCGGTCAACCCTCTCGAGGATCTTGACCACGGTTGCTGTCAGGGCTGTCACCATGTTGGTAAGGGGTCGAAGGTCCGGGTATTGGGTATCCATGCCCTTCGCGCTTGTGGGTGGAGCAGGAGACGAAGGGACGGTCTTTGCCGCTGCAGCGGCAGCGGTGTGGCAAGGCACTGGAGAGGTGGTGGGCAGGGGCGGGGCAGTAGCGGCTGGGGTGGTTGTTCCTGGCAAGGAGGGGAACTCCGTTGATGAAGCGCCCCCTTCATGAGAAGGTCGCCCTTCATGAGAAGGGATCATGATGAAATCACAAAAATATCACTAATATCATGCATTAATGGCAGCACTTAAAAGACACTGTAATGCATAACATGAGAGAACACATGAGTTTGTTGCAAAGCATGTTGCACCACATGACAGAAAACACATCAAGAGTTTTATATTAGAAACCTTGACAAATGGTGTGGCAACGCTATGCTATACAGCATACATGTTGAGAACAAAAAGCAACGAAGCAAAAGCTTTTAGCATACATTACAATAGGCAAAACAGGCAACAAAAGGTATTTTAACGACATATAACCAATAAAAATGTCGCAGAATTATAAGCATTAGAGCTACTGCAAAGGAAATTAAGAGTTGAAACCATTATTGAATAACATGCTGTAACAAACAGCACAAACCTGTTGTTGTCATGCAGAGCATGAGAAAAATGAGGACAGATACCAAATGCCAAAGTATATGAGGTGAACAAAAAACAAACAAATAAAACAAATAGATATAATGAAAAAATATATAATACAAAATTCAAATATACTATTTACAAGCAAGTATACTATTTACAAGCAAGTATATGTAGTATATATAGGGTACGCAGCATATGTACAGTTAGAATGTATTGCAACAAAATGGAGGAAACATTATATGCTGGGAAAAATACAAAAGCAACAGCTTAGATACAGTAGCTACATGCAGTAGCACAGTAAGACAAAGCAGAGGAAGTCTTGCAAGAACACATTATAAAGCAATGAAAAAAAATATAACAAACCTTTAGATGAAACTCTTGTTGACACATCTGTAAGCAAAAATGTACTTGTTTAATGATTCAACTTAACTATTTGCATATCTTTTCTTCCTTTCAAGCTTCGTACCTCCCTATTTCTTCACTTAATTAAGGGTATAAAACATTCTAAGTTTTACATATTTGAAATGAATGCTCTTAGTTAGGTGGCTGAAACACAAATGCAAAGGAGACACGAACGTGTGATTTTCTAAGAAAGACACTAACGTTTGGGAGACTCTCTTCCCCAACAGTGCTTTCTCCAAGCAGCCAAGGAGCATCGCCTCCACCTCTGAAAAGTGCTTCAGCACATTTTCAGTGGGTATGGAGAGCCCCCCAAATTAATTTACAATACATTTACTCTCAGGTTTGAAGAAAAGAAATTACTGCTGCTATCTAAATCTTACATCTAACAAAGTTTCCCTGCAATTTTTTGACAATCATGAGTTTTCAAAAATATTTTGCATGACCAACCAACTATACACAAGAGCATTAACTTCTTCAAGTGGCATGCTATCATGACTTTATATATGTTGTTATACTCGTTATGAATTCCATATCGCAAGATTTTGAACTAAACCCTCCTCGAACATTTTTTAAATGAAAAACAATGAAATAGTCTATCCACCTCATATACAAATTCTGCTGTATATGCAACTTCCTGTGGCAGCGAGCCTACAATGGAATGCGTGTAAAGGCCTGCTGCCACAGTTCGACTCATTACTTGAGTAGCAAGAGCTACCCTTATTTTTTATAAGCTCTCTTCACACATGTTTATTTGTCAATTTAGGTGCAAGTTTAATCTTTTCCTCACGATCTTTCAAAAAAAAAATTGTCACATGATCCCATGAAATGATATTTCCCCCAACTTATATTTTATACTTCAAAATAGTGTTCCTGAGCCTTTTTAAAAGATGGAGTGAACCATAAAAATAATGTACCCTTTCTCCATTCACTGTAAAAGAAGGATTTCTTTGGTCATGCCAAGAGTCTGAAACAGGGAACGATGCATTCCTTCCTGGTCACTAACTGTGAAAATTTCTCTAAATCCCGTTTCTTGAACTTTCTTTATGGCCATTTCATATAATTTCCTCATTTTGCAACTGTTAATTCCTTCCGAATAAAAGAAAGATCCTAAAACCATTTTCCATTTCTTTACCCACCCTTTAATCATGAACACAAGTGCATGGTTTGCTGGTTTGAAACTGATGCTGAAAAGGCAGCATCAACATCAAACAGAGATATCTAAGTTTTTGGGCTGTGATAATATACTGCTAGAGCAAACCTCCTCTCCTGTACCCCAAACATTATACATTTCTAGCTAGTGACGGCATTTGATGTCTGTCCTTTAAAAAAATCAAGCACCTTTAAAAAAATCAAGCCAGAAATTTGCAGCACTCGCTATCATTTGTTGTGGTGTTCTCACAGCCTCCCTCCCCATTTGATGTATTCGTCTACGCAGCCTGTAGATGGTGTTTCGTAGGAGCCTTCTTATTGGTGTTCCTGACAATATGAAAAGTCGTACAAATTGTTTACATAAGCATATCTTAATGTGAGGGCTGGGACGTAGAGGAATGAGGAATAGGGAGGAACGAAGGATTAATGGGGAGAAGGCAGAAGGACTGAGGATGGTAGTGGGAGAGGGGAAGAAAAGGGTTTTCGCTAGAGGGGACAGATCTTTATCAGAGGGCGACAGGGGAGAAAAGGTTAGGCCTTAAACAGGAGAGACCTATAGGACAAGGGACTCACTGTTGAGAGTTCAGCGGTGAGCTCCTCGCCCACCACTGAAGGAGGAACGAGGACAGTACCTCGCGCGGCTTCGGCGGGCGTTCATACGTGTGCACACTGTGTCGCGAACGTGATAGTATATTACTGCAGGAATAACTGCAGCGAGTAACCTCACGTCGAGTCGTGAGTAACGGGCGAGTAACCGCGACGCGTAGGAGACATCCTGCGTGCCAAGTCTGGCCCGCGTGCCTGAGGTTGCCGACGCAAGGTTGGCAAGGAAAACTCTACGGGATACGACTACCCTGTTTCCGGCCTGCGTCCTGGCGTGCCTCGCCCGAGGCCCCCCCAGGATCCCCGGAGCAGGGCAGGACTCGCCCCACCTCTCTTCAGGGCCCTTGGGGAGCCACTGGGCGCTGGGGCCAGGCACTAGGGGCGGGCGTGGGCCGGAGGTGGAAACTCTACGCGACTACGACGCCCTACTAGATACCTCCTTCAGGAGGCTTCCCCTGGGTTCCCCCTCGGAACCCCGGGGCATTACGAGGCACCTACAACAGGATCTTAGGACCTCTGGGGTACCACATACAGGTCTTCCTGAAGGCGACGCAGCAGATGGTGATGTATTCACGTGATTGACAAGTGCATGATAGGGCAGGCGATTAAGGAGGCCCCTGGGGGACCTGTATCAAGCCAGGGACTCTAGGGGGGACAGGGAGGGTCGCCCCGGCATAGCCGGGGCTATTGCTAGCCTGGGGAACCAAGCTCCCCGTATCTCCGACGACGCGAAAGGGCACTGCCCGCTTACCTTCTGTAGAACTTGGAGATGCGCCCTACCCGGCCCCCGACAGGTAGGGGTGCCAGGGTTAGTTGTCATGCCACGCCAGCGACCGATTGGATAGAACCTTAGCGGGTTTGGGGGGGAGCTAAAACAGGAGCTACATTAACACCCCCCCTGTTGAGCCCGCGTACGCAATTTCCCTCCCCCCTTCGGGAGTAGGGCGGCGTGGGGCTTAACACTTACTAACATAATTATCATGTACTATAATTGTATATGGAGGATTTGTTGACATGTCTAGTAATTGAAAAGGAATGACCTATGGAGTGGTGATGGTGGTGAAGCACAGAACACTGAGATGGTTGGGAAACCTGGAAAGAATGGGTGAGAGTGAGATGACAAGAATGATATACATGTGTAGAATATATGCTGCGAGTGTGAGGGGATGACCCCCTGATAAATGGGAGGATAGTGTTGGAGTACGTATGTGAGAAAGAGAAAGGATGCAAGAGTGAGACGACTGGTAGATGTATGAATTTTTTTTTTTACAAATATAATATGCAAAAAATATGCGTATGATTTTATAGGGCTATATATTCAAGAATTTTTTACGATCCGTTGTACCGCGCGGCGACATTCAAGAAAAATTTGTAAACACTCTACTGGTTGCGTTGACCATGCATCACGCTCTGCCCTTATTCTTGTCATATTTCTTCCCAGACCATTACAGGTGAGTTTTCAACATAACCGAGAGTAAGATAGTACATACCTTATGAATGTACACGTGTCATATTTAAGGTAAAATTAGGTCCAGGAAGCCTTATATGGGTGTGTTAACTGGTGAGTAGGCCGGGCGGTGGTGGTGGTCAGCCATTGTGTGGTGCAGTGGTGGCGGGACGTCCAAATGTACTCACAAGCATCACTGAGGCCCATTTTTTCTACATCAACGCCTCAGACAAAGATAAGTGGCAAACACTAACTATGCTATTATTTTAAGGGCAGAAATGATATATTAGACTAGTAAAAGGAATTAGATATGTGCAAAACAGTCACAATACTGATGCCGTCTCGGATTTGCTTGTGTTGGTACTTTGGCACATTGCACAGCTCTCCATTCGCCGGGGAGTTGAAAACAATTCTTGACCATCCCACCCGTGAAGTTACGACGGTTGGCAATATCCACCAGCCGGGACTCGACGAGCATTCTTGCATATAGCCCATAGTCACTTTAAATCTAAAACCATGTATTGTACAAGAGGAACAGCAAATTAATATTCCTGAAATATTACGACTTTTGGGGCATTTTGAGGCTTGGACATCCTGGTGACCCTCACTCATGTTTGCTGTAACATCATCTGTTGAAAAAAGTTATGTTGTTAGTTAAATAGCAATAATTGCAAAAAGTATTTACATTATGTTCTTCATAGGAATGAGGTGAATTTGCAGTATGGAAGGAAATGTAGGATGGTAAATAGAAAGTGGGTAAAGAAGATGAGGAGGACAGTGAGCATGTAGTGAGGAAAAAGGTTGGTTGACAGTTTTAGGGAAAAGAAAAAGTAACTGACAGTATCAATAACAAACAAACACTAGCAACTGGTATTATGCATATTTTAAGAAAGGAAAAACTCGATGGGTTTTTACCCTCTGCAGCATCCATGTGAGGTGAGGTCACTGGTGCTGCTGGAGGAGGCACCATGGAGGAGGGCAGCAAAGGTTCTTGGGACACACCTGAAAACCACTCATTGTTGATATTTTTCTGAGAGCCTGTATGCGAATACTTATCGAAACAAGGTATAACTAGGGGGGGGGGCATCAGTAGAGCGCATACCTCCGCCCAAATATAAAAAAGTAAAAAATAAAAAAAAAGTAAAAAGAAAAAGTAAAAAAAAAAAAAAAAAAAAAAATAATAAATAATAATAATAATATATATTATATATATATAAATATATATATATATATATATATATATATATATATATATATATATATATATATATATATATATATATATATATATATATATATATATGCACTCAGTATGAGCGCATACCTCCGGCCGAATATTTCATCAATTGGTACACTTGTCAATAGATTTCATCCAAAATTAAATCAGTCCTTCCTTATACCAGATAGACTTTGTATACCGAGTTTGATCCAAATCTATTCGTAACTTTTCGAGAAATCCTGTACACTAACAAACAGACAGACAGACAGACAGACAGACAGACAGACAGACAGACAGACAGATCGGGGTGAAAACATAACCTCTCCAACTTCGTTGGCGGAGGTAATTACATCTCAGAATCTTAGACTAAAATTCATAGGTGAGAGTAACATCATGGAAAATTTTAACGTAATAACTCTCAATACCATCCATTTGCTGTGGCTGTGGGGGTGATGTGGTGGGAGGCTGTGGCTGTGGTGGTGATGTGGTGGGAGGCTGTGGCTGTGGGGGTGATGGGATGGGAGGCTGTGGCTGGTAAAGGATAGGGTATCTCTATAAAGAGGGTAACGCCATTCATAGGCCCTATGTTAAACGCTACTGGGCGCCATCTTGGTGCCAAGGCCTCCTCGTTCACCCAAGACCCGGGGAAGTTCTCAAGGCATTACCCCGCAGTATATCATGTTATACATGTATAAAGGATAGACTGTTATCTTCGGAAATGTTTGTTCTATAAGATTATCACATAAAACATGGTAAAACACATTAAATAAAGGTCATTATGAGACTGAAGAAATATGATGAACTTAACATTCACTTAAAACTCGTCGTCATGTATAACTTTGTGGGACAGCTTATAAGATGGCAGATATCAATACAAGCAGAATTTAATTAGCTTTCCATTGACATATTTCGTTTTCTGATACATACAATAATACCATGCAAACATTAAGGTCAAGGTTAAGGTTAAGGGTTTTTTTTCTTTTCTTTTTTCTATATATATATTGAGAGAGAGAGAGAGAGAGAGAGAGAGAGAGAGAGAGAGAGAGAGAGAGAGAGAGAGAGAGAGAGAGAGAGAGAGAGAGAGAGAGGAGAGAGAGAGAGAGAGAGAGCAATTTATTTAGTTAACCTTAATGTTTGCATGGTATTATTGTATGTATCAGAAAACGAAATATGTCAATGGAAAGCTAATTAAATTCTGCTTGTATTGATATCTGCCATCTTATAAGCTGTCCCACAAAGTTATACATGACGACGAGTTTTAAGTGAATGTTAAGTTCATCATATTTCTTCAGAGTCTCATAATGACCTTTATTTAATGTGTTTTACTATGTTTTATGTGATAATCTTATAGAACAAACATTTCCGAAGATAACAGTCTATCCTTTATACATGTATAACATGATATACTGCGGGGTAATGCCTTGAGAACTTCCCCGGGTCTTGGGTGAACGAGGAGGCCTTGGCACCAAGATGGCGCCCACAAATCGAGTTGTCGCTACTCTATATAATACAGGTACTCTAGTAAAGGAGATTAGGCAGCACTCCAAAATCGGTGTCAAAACCATCTGTCAAAAGTAGATATCAGTAATAATCCTGTACATAATTAAAACAGTGGTACTGTACCTGCCAATGCTAAAGCCATGTAATTAAGAGAGAGAAAAAAAGGAAACTTACTCCAATACACTGATAAGGGCTGGAAGCCATTAATAATAATAAATACACACATAATATAGATGGGTTGATGATACCAATAATTAGTAGTCTGTACAAACCACTGTGTGCCATATTTCCGGTAGTATTGGTAGAGATGCCCTCCCCTACTGCCACATATAGCCCAATCTCCGCTGATGCCAATGGCGCCACAGAAAGATATGATCAACATAAATGTTTGAGAAGGTAACTACGTGCTTACAATAATATATGAAAAAAAAAAGGAAAAAAAAATTATATATATATATATATATATATATATATATATATATATATATATATATATATATATATATATATATATATATATATATATATATATATATATATATATATATATATATATATATATATATATATATATATATATATATAATGCAAATGCAAATGTTGGCTGTATCAAAAGCCTAAGGTATATGTAATATATATGAGCTAAAATAGTGCTATGAATGTTACTCTATCTATATTTACAATCGTTTCGGTATATACAATATTTACCGAGGTACCCTTGCGTTGCCTCCTCACCACCTCCATATGTTGTAAAAATTGGGGTACAATGGGCAATTACACTGAGTATTAAGATCCCGTTCCAAATGTCCATAAATCTTGATTAGATAGGCAACTTGCGGACAACTGGGTGCTAGCGACCAATATTTGATGTTATTTTAACCACTGTAAGGTACTCTTAAGTGTTCTTGTGTTGAATATCAGGTTTTCACTAATAAAACCAATGGTTATGGTATACTCATGTCCATTCCATGAACATAGGTTTGAAGAAATAGTATTTGAAGGTATGCTATACTTTTGCATGATCTGAGAGCCTCCAAGGAACTATTACGTCAAAATGTTTGGGTGAATGTTTCTCCATTGATGCTGAAAGACTATAGATGTTCGCACAAGGGTAGTATGATTTCTTATTCTATAAAAACCATAATGAAAAGCAGAGCTGGGCACTTGCGGTACTTTTTGCGGTACTGCGGTACTGCGGTACTACCGCACTACCAAACCGGTACCGCATAACGCAGTACCGCAAAGGATCGCTGAAAGTACCGCAGTACCGTTACTGCATTCAAATTTCCCGCGGTACTTTCCGCGGTACCGACATGAAGTTGCTGGGGCTCAAGGAGGTGGAGAGGCAGGAGGAGGAGGCTGAAGAGGAGGAAGCTGAGGAGGTGGAGCAGGACTAAGTGAAGACAGAAGACTTGTTTTTTACAGTGTGACTTGTCAGATGACAGCATAGAGTCTATATGGGTAGAGGTTACGGAGGGAACTGAGAAAATGGTTTTGGGTGTAGTGTATAGGCCTCCAAACTTATGTAAAGAGGATTCAGCTCCTATATGGGAAGAAATAAACAAGGCCTGCAGATATAATCGACTATGCGTGGTGGGAGATTTTAATCTTAGAAATATAGACTGGGATTTAATCATAGGTGACAACGACGCAGATGAATTGTTAAATATAATCCATGGAGGATAACTTCCTAAGTCAAGCTATCAAGGAACCTACTAGAGGAGATAATATTCTAGATCTATTGCTGACAAATAGAGACGATTTAGTTACAGATGTGGAGGTCGGTGGAAAGTTTGATAATAGCGACCATTATGAGATCAGATTTAGCTTCAAATGGGAAGTTGGAAAACTAAGTGGCAATAAACAAAGAATACCTAATTTCAGAAAGGCCAATTATGCAGGATTAAGAAGACTCCTGGAGGTTATTAATAAGAGGTGTGGGTTGCAGGGGAAGAAATTTTCCAAGGGTAAGGACAGGGCGATGACAGCTGGAAAGGCCAATTATGAAGGATTAGGAAGGCACCTGGAGGTAATTAGAGCGGTTAGACATGGAAGTGAGGTCGGGGCTGAGAAGGAAATTAGAGCTGTTAGACATGGAAGTGAGGTAGGGGCTGAGGAGGTAATTAGAGCGGTTAGACATGATAGTGAGGTCGGGGCTGAGGAGGATTATACCTTATTTGTAAGGAATATAATTGACGGACAGAAAAATAATATTCCTTATAGGGAAATAAGGTCCAGAAAGTGATCCAAAATGGATGACCACTAATTTAAAACACAACATTGGAGTAAAAAGAAACATGTATTTAAGGTTCAAGGCAGGATTGGTAAGCAAAGAACAGTATAGTGATGGCGAGGACAGTGAAGAAATTAAGTCGAGTTGCTAAGAACAATTATGAGATTAAAGTAGCAGGACAGGCGAAAAGGGACCTAAAGGGGATCTAGCAGGTATATAAAACAAAAACAAGGGAATTAGTTTGGCCGTTAGGGTCAGGACAGGGTGAGGTCTTAAATACGGATGAGGATATGGATATGTGTAAAAGTCTAAATTATTATTTCTTAAGTGTTTTTACCGAAGACGATACACAGACGATACGTGATAGTGAACAGATGCTCAAAGGAAGCGATGAGGAGAAACTCAAAGATATTGTGATAACTAGGGAAATGGTGGAAGAGGGTATAGATAAAATGAAGAATTTTAAATCGCCAGGACCAGATGAAGTGTATCCCAGGGTATTAACGGAATGCAAGGAGGTTGTTAGTGAGTCGTTAGTGCACATTTTTAGGAAATCGGTTGAGATAGGTGATGTGCCATTATTGTGGAGGAAAGGAAATGTTGTTCCCATATTTAAGAAGGGAGACAGAGGACTAAAGTCAAATTATCGACCCGTAAGTCTAACGTCAATGGTGGGTAAATTATTGGAATCTATTATTGCAAAAAACATTAGAGGGCACTTAGATAAACATAGTTTGATCAATGATTCACAACATGGATTCACCAAGGGTAAGTCATCATGTTTCACCAATTTATTGAGTTTTTATAGGAAAGTTTATGCGACGGCAGATAATATTATAAGGATTATACGGCAATGATAAGGATTATGATATAATATATCTGGACTTTAGTAAGGCATTTGACAAAGTGCCACACGAGCGACTCTTAAATAAGGTTAAGGCTCATGGAATAGATGGGAAGGTTCTTCGTTGGATCAGAGCTTGGCTAAGTAATAGGCAACAAAGGGTTACAATTAATGGTTCTAAATCTGAATGGGGACTGGTGACAAGTGGAGTTCCACAAGGGTCTGTTTTGGGTCCATTACTATTTTTTATTTATATCAACGACTTGGATAGTGGGATTAGCAGTGATATCAGCAAGTTTGCTGATGATACTAAGGTAGGTATGATTATTGGATCACAGTCTGATGTAAACATATTGCAGGGAGACTTAGATAAACTTAACGAGTGGGCAGTCAGATGGCAGATGGAATTTAATATTGATAAGTGCAGCGTTATGAATGTTGGTAGAAAAACCCTGGTAATAGATACACCATACGCAATGTATCGCTGAAAAGATCAGAAGGTGGAAAAGATCTTGGAGTGAGGGTGAGCCCAGACCTCCGACCTAGGAAACAATGTATTGAGGCCAGAAATAGAGCTAATAGAGTATTAGGATTCATTACCAGAAGTGTTAAAAGTAGAAGTGCGGAAGTTATTTTAAAGCTTTATCTGGCTCTAGTCAGGCCTCACCTAGACAATGCGGTTCAGTTTTGGTCTCCATATTACAGGATGGATATAGCCTTGTTAGAAACAGTGCAGAGAAGGATGACCAAAATGATACAAGGGATGCGTAACTTTAGTTGTGAGAAGAGATTGAAGTTATTAAAATTACACTCACTCGAGAGACGCAGAGTAAGGGGCGATCTGATAGAAGTTTTTAAGTGGATAAAGGGATTTAATAAAGGAGAGGTAGGAAAAGTTCTTACGGCTTTTAACCAGGGTAGAACAAGAAGTAATGGATTCAAGCTGGAAGGGCGTAGATTTAGAAAAGAAATAGGGAAAAACTGGTTCACAAATAGGGTGGTGAATGAATGGAATGGTCTCAGTAGACAGGTAGTTAGTGCGGAGTCATTAGGGAACTTTAAAGAGGGGCTGGATAGGTTCATGGATGGGGATGAAAGGTGGATGTAGGTAGTGTTAAGTGACAGGAACTACCACGTGTAGGCCTCGCTGCCTCTTGTAGCTTTCTTATTTTCTTATGTTCTTATGTTCTTGTCAGTTTTTGTATTGAAATGTGATTTTTGGTGTTTCTACTGTCTTTTTTTTTAACATATAGGTGTTTTTGGTATCGCACAGCTATTTTTTTCTGGTATCGCAGTACCGCTGCGGTAGTACCGCTTTAGAAACCAGGTAACGCTACCGCAGTACCGCAGTACCGCAGTACCGCGGAACGCACCAGGGGCCCCTGAAAAAGTACCGCAGTACTGCGTAACGCACTGGGCATGCTGAGGTACCGCAGTACCGCGTAACGCACCCCCAACATTTTGATACCGCGCTCACCACTGATGAAAAGCATGAGTATAGCATACCTTCAAATACTATTTCCTTCATGAAATGGACATGAGTATATCATAACCATTGGTTTTATTAGAGAAAACCTGATATTCAACACAAGAACACTTAAAGTAATCGTCCAGGGGGGAGATGCTGAGAAGTGCCATAGAGGTAAGGCGAAAAGAGCGCCTTACCCGTCTTCAGGCGCTTTTGTAACGGCCCGGCTAATGCACCGACTAAAGCCTATGTACAGTCGAAAGCTCAGGCGCTTTTGCACTGCCTTACACCTCCAAAGCCTATGGCGTGGGCGTGGTCCGAGAATCCTACTAGCCAATCACGTTGCCTATCTGAGCGCTGCTTAGGCAGCTTCGACCAATCACAAGGCTTGAACATGTCTCTGCTGAAGCAAGGAATGTTGTCCCTCCCTCCCTAACCAAGCACTTATGGCAAGGATACACCGCTCTCCCCCGCCAAAAGCTGTTTCATCACAAGTTTGACGTTCAACGCAGGTTTTGACCACTTATATATTTTTGCATTAGGACGTGCCATACACCATGATAATCGTTAAAGTAATCGTCCAGACCCAATTTTTTTTTGCCGAATTATGTTGAATGTACATTCAAAACACCTAATCCACCAAAAATAATTGATTTCCAGGCCTTATTTCCGTAAAAACACGACTTTTGTAAAAAGCGCGAGAAAAAAAATCTTCCCTCCAACAGGGCTACGACTGTTATTGATGACGTCAGAACAGGGACGCCCGCAGACACTCTGTCTGACACCTGTCGGCAAATGTTATGATGAGCGATTGTACTTCGGTGTCAGACAGTGAATCTGTCGCTGTGACAGATCTAGAGAACGATGCTCAATCTGACACCGAAAGAAATGACGCTGGTCGCGTATAATATGAGGAAAACGAACCTCAGATTGTCATGGAATCCTATGTTTGAGCCCGAGTACGAGGTGGATGAACAGGTGTTAGCAGAGCCTGAGGTTCAGCAGGAGGACCTGGCACTTCTCCAAAACATGGATTGGTAAATAAAGTTAAACCATGTGTGTGTGGGAATCACAATGAAGGTACTTTCGAGAAAATCCTATGGTTAGTTTTGGAGCTACAGTCAAACGTCATTACTCGGAAACCACATACTAGCATTAACTACAGCATAGAGTTGGAAAATATGCGGGCGGGAAGGCAGAAAGTGTGACAGCCACACCACCATAGGGTCTCTCACCACAGGGCACGCCCACTCCACAACTGGTTTACTTGGTCTTGTTAAGAGGCAAAGCCTCACAGTCGTGGTGGTCCACCGCTGCTGCCAGTCCTGGCGTCCCTGTCTAACAGGGCCACCTGGTCTGGTATAGTGTTGGACTGAGTCACTGTCTTACGGGGGGGCGCCGTTTCTCAACACAACTGCTCGCCCCAACACACTATAGGCGTGTATCACCCTACACACGCCACTCCTTTCCGTGTGCAAATTTTTCTCGAAAGGCACAGCTGTCTTGCTGCACCCATAAAGGATGCATGCATGTGGCATATAGCAAAAAAAAATCTATCAGAAACACCCAAATATCTTCAAGTACTATATTTATCTCTGTGTTTACGTGCCTCTCTGATCAGCGCGGGAAGATGAGCCTCCCTGATGGTACGTCACCGAGCCTGAGCCTGAGCGTCTGCAAACCTTGAGAGCGTTTTGAAAACTCGGGGAATTTGCAGATTTTGATTGCGGATTATTTAAAAACGGCTGACTGGATACAAAAAGTGACGACGTGTTGTTGATATACTCGTTAATGGCTATGATTTGATTGCATTAAATCAGGAATGATGAAATGGTCTGGACGATTACTTTAAGGTGTGCCGATTCCGGGACAGTGAGTGAAAATTTAATGCAAGCAACATTCCAGGAATAAGGAGAAGATGAATAAAAAAAGGTGAAAAAAAAGTTTATATATGATTTCATTTTGCTCTCATTATCTTATTATACGTATAGTTTACTGCAATTTTTATGCATTCATGATATGCACTAATGTCTCGTGAAGATGATGGTATGTTCAGCTGTCCTAAATATCATCTGGTAGTATGATAATACCGTATAATAGTACAACATTTTAGTGCGGGCGGAGCACCTGCCGCCCGCCGCCTGCAGCCCGCCCCTAACCAACACACAACACAACATTTCTTATCACCAGCATATAACACCCTATAATGCCGCATTAGTCTTGCACGATCAATTCATGCACACCTTGCAACACTATTAATACGTAAACACCAATTGTTACGTTGTAGGAACTGAAACAAGGCTGTATTTGCTTTATAAACAGAAGATGAATGTCTGTCAAAGGCCCACAGCAGCTCACTAAGTCAGGGTCTGACCATGCCTTAGTTTTCAGCGCCTTTAGCGGTGCCACTAAGGCAGCAATCTCGACTGAGCATTGCGGTGGGAGGGCGTTTCGCATTACCACAGGCGCCCTAGTGGATAGGGCGCCCTAGCTCACTCTCAGCATCTGGCCCCAGACCATTTCATCATTCCTGATTTGATGTAGTTAGAGTATAGCCATTATCGAGTGTATCAACAATATGTTGTCACTTATTGCATCCAGTCCAGCCGTTTTTTAATAATCCGCAATCAAAATCTGTAAATTCTCCGAGCTTCGAAAACGCTGCTGGCAACTGGCAGACGATACGCCACGGCTCGGTGACGTAAGAGGAGGAAGTCCTCCTCTCCCCGCGCTGATCAGAAGCACGTAAACACAAGAGATAAATATAGTACTTGAAGATTTTTGGGTGTTTCTGATAGATTTTTTTTGCGATATGCAACATGCATGCATCCTTTATGGGTGCAGCAAGACAGCTGTGCCTTTCGAAAAAAGTTTGCACACGTTTCCGACTGATACGACAACGTTAAATGTGTTGAAAAGATTAGTGCGGCGGACTAGGGCAGATTGGAACGGGAAGTTGAAATTGGCAAGGAGTTGTAGTGATACACTCACCACACACGCACACACCACACACACCACACACACACACACACACACACACACACACACACACACACACACACACACACACACATACACACACACACACACACACACACACACACACACACACTCACCACACACACTCACACACCCACCGGATGCTGTTGTGTTGCTGTGTGTCACCACCATCACTATCACCAATTGTTGTCTGTAAGGGGTTGTTGTGTGTAAGGGGTTGTTGTGTGTAAGGGGTTGTTGTGTGTAAGGGGTTGTTGTGTGTAAGGGGTTGTTGTGTGTAAGGGGGTTGTTGTGTGTAAGGGGTTGTGTGTGTAAGGGGTTGTTGTGTGTAAGGGGTTGTTGTGTGTAAGGGGTTGTTGTGTGTAAGGGGTTGTTGTGTATAAGGGGTTGTTGTGTGTAAGGGATTGTTGTGTGTAAGGGGTTGTTGTGTGGGTCACCACCCTATGCGGCCGCCGTCCACATGCGGCCGCCCGTATGATCCACATATATAGAGGGCAGTCGCGCGGAGCAAACTATTGTTATACGTATATGTTTATTGTACGTTATGTTTAACATATATAACTATATGTTAAACATAAGATATGTCATAAGTTACTAACCTAACCTCACTATAACCCCTAAAAATGACTAACCTAACCTAACCTAACCTAACCTAACCTCACTATAACCGAGACCACCGAGAGACAAGGCCTGGTGGATCGCCCGTGACGTCACACCATAAGGAAACCACCCGCTCCGCTCCCCGTACAAGTTTACCTACCTAATATAATGTTTATCAGTATAAAAGATATACTGTTATCTTCGGAAATGTTTGTTCTATAATATTATCAAATTAAAAACCGTAAAACACACAAAGAAAAGGCCATTATGAGACTTTCAAGAAATATGCATTAACTTAAACTCTTCGCCATTTAATATTTTGCTCGCAAACATTTTACATGGAGAATATCAATAGAAGCGGAGTTTGATTAGCTTTCCATTGATATATTTCGTTTAGTGATAAATGAATTAGCGGCATGCATAAATTAGCGTTAACTAAGTATAAAAAATCATGAAATCGGGTAATTTCCTACCTAATATATGTTTATCAGTTTAAAATATATACTGTTATCTTCGGAAATGTTTGTTCTATAATATTATCAAATAAAAAACCGTAAAACACATTAAAGAAATGCCATTATGAGACTTTCAAGAAATATGCATGAACTTAAACTTTTCGCCATTTAATATTTTGTGCAAAAACTTTTTACATGGAGAATATCAATAGAAGCGGAATTTAATTAGCTTTCCATTGATATATTTCCTTTTCTGATAAATAAATTAGAACTATGCATAAATTAGCGTTAACTAAATAAATAACATCATGAAATCGGGTAATTTCCCAGATTTCATGATGTTATTTATTTAGTTAACGCTAATTTATGCATGGTTCTAATTAATTTATCAGAAAAGGAAATATATCAATGGAAAGCTAATTAAATTCCGCTTCTATTGATATTCTCCATGTAAAAAGTTTTTTCACAAAATATTAAATGGCGAAAAGTTTAAGTTCATGCATATTTCTTGAAAGTCTCATAATGGCATTTCTTTAGTGTGTTTTACGGTTTTTTTATTTGATAATATTATAGAACAAACATTTCCGAAGATAACAGTATATATTTTATACTGATAAACATATATTAGGTAGGAAATTACCCGATTTCATGATTTTTTATATCTAGTTAACGCTAATTTATGCATGCCGCTAATTCATTTATCACTAAACGAAATATATCAATGGAAAGCTAATTAAACACCGCTTCTATTGATATTCTCCATGTAAAATGTTTGCGAGCAAAATATTAAATGGCGAAGAGTTTAAGTTAATGCATATTTCTTGAAAGTCTCATAATGGCCTTTTCTTTGTGTGTTTTACGGTTTTTTATTTGATAATATTATAGAACAAACATTTCCGAAGATAACAGTATATCTTTTATGCTGATAAACATTATATTAGGTAGGTAAACTTGTACGGGGAGCGGAGCGGGTGGTATCCTTATGGTGTGACGTCACGGGCGATCCACCAGGCCTTATCATCTCGGTGGCCACGCTATAACCCCCCTAAAAGCGACTAACCTAACCTCACTATTAGTTACTAACCTAACCTCACTATAACCCCTAAAAGTTACTAACCTAACCTCACTATAAGTTACTAACCTAACCTCACTATAACCCCCTAAAAGTTACTAACCTAACCTCACTATAACCCCTAAAAGTTACTAACCTAACCTCACTATAACCCTAAAAGTTACTATCCTAACCTCACTATAGCCCCCTAAAAATTACTTATATTGCCGTAGGCGGCCGCATGGGGCCCGCGGCCGCATTGGGGATACACCGTTGTGGGTAAGGGGTTGTTGTGTGTAAGGGGTTGTTGTGTGTAAGGGGTTGTTGTGTGTAAGGGGTTGTTGTGTGTATAAGGGGTTGTTGTGTGTAAGGGGTTGTTGTGTGTAAGGGGTTGTTGTGTGTAAGGGGTTGTTGTGTGTATAAGGGGTTGTTGTGTGTAAGGGGTTGTGTGAAAGGGGTTGTTGTGTGTAAGGGGTTGTTGTGTGTAAGGGGTTGTTGTGTGTAAGGGGGTTGTTGTGTGTAAGGGGTTGTTGTGTGTAAGGGGGTTGTTGTATGTAAGGGGTTGTTGTGTGTAAGGGGCTGTTGTTGCCGCTAACATCTGTTCGTTCGCCTCGTATTCTGGTCTGAGGTTCGTTTTCCTCGTAGTATACGCGAGCAGCGTCATTTATTTCGGTCTCAGATTGAGCATCGTACTCTAGATCTGTCACAGCGACAGATTCACTGTCTGACACCGAAGTACAATCGCTCATCATAACATTTGCCGACAGGTGTCAGACAGATGTTTACATTGGAGCGTTCCTCCTCTGACGTCATCAATAACATTCGTTGTCCTGTTGGAAGGAAGATTTTTTTTTCGCGCGCTTTTTACAAAAGTCGTGTTTTTACGGAAATAAGGCCTGGAAATCAATTATTTTTGGTGGATTAGGTGTTTTGAATGTACATGCAACATAATTAGACAAAAAAAGTATGGGTCTGGACGATTACTTTAAGAGTACCTTACAATGGTTAAAATAACATCAAATATTGGTCGGTAGCACCCAGTTGTCCGCAATTTGCCTATCTAATCAAGATTTATGGACATTTGGAACGGGATCTTAATACTCAGTGTAGTTGCCCATTAGACCTAAACACATACATGTGGATAGTTTCATGATAATATTATCGACCTGTTATAGCTGGCTTCGTTTACAATATTAATAATTCAACACAGACAGATAAAACACAAAGTGTGGTCATTTCTTGTGAATGTACAATGTACATTCAGTGGCGGTCCTAGGCATGAGCGACATGGGCAATCGCCCAGGGCGACATCGTCGAGGGGGCGGCATGTAGTGCCCGAAAAAAAATATATATATATATAAAATAATGATGATAATATTAATAATAATAATAATATTAATAATAATAATAATAATAATAATAATAATAATAAAATAATGATAATATTAAATAATAATAGTATTAGTAGTATAGGTCTGAGATATATTCATGGTTGTGGACTGTGTATATAAAAATGCTTGTAACTAATGGCGGCAAGTGGAGCGCATCACCGATCAGCTGATTGTGCGCAGAGCTTTGGAGCAGCGTGTCCGGCCTCCTGCAGTCGCTTCCACTATTCCATAGATTTAGTCTTAATTGACATCGTTGGGGGATGTGCAGCGCCAAAACAAATGAATAAGAAAAGGTATAAGCCATCAGGTGCCCAGTTTAGAAAAATATGAAAAGAAGAGGAGGAGAAACGTGGAAGAGATAAAGGTATGCAGCATCTGTCATCTCTCAGTATGATATGTGATCAGTATGCATGTAGTAAAATAGGCTAGTATAACGCAATATTTAATATTTTGTTAGCCTGTGTTGCTATGCTATTACATATAGGCCGAAATTAATCCCATAAGCAGCTAGCATTGCATAATTCAAACAGTAATAGCATGCATCATTGTAATTTGCAAGTGTGTGTAGCCTGCAACAAAACCATTACAACTTAACTAACCCATTATTGATTTGGTAGGTGACATCATTATGGTTTCCTTTGCTTGTATTGACTATCCTAGGTTCTGAACCCAATAAGGGAAATTTCCAATGTTGTAGGCTAACTTAATTAAAATACATCTAAATCAGGGGCGCACCTAGGATTTTTTTTCGGGGCGGGGGGGTGGGGGGCATAATGTTTTTTTTCGCCAACAGTATAGTAAACCCTCCAGATTTCTCGCTAGCCTCTGAATGGTAAATTTACCCCCAGCTGATCTAAATCAGTAAGCTGAATCAGCTGATTCCCTTTTCAGGCTTAATTTCTTATTTCAGCTACTAAAACAATAGTTTTGGTAGTGTTAGATGCTTGTCCAAGGCATTACGTGAATCATAAATGCGACCAAATGAAGGTAGGCGTTCACGGGCAGGTGACACGGTCACATAGCTAGAACCTTTTTTTTTCTCTTTTTTTATTTTTTTTATTTTATGCATTTTTTCGATGTGCATTTTTTTCGAAGTGCATTTTTTCGAAGAGCATTTTTTTCGAAGTGCATTTTTTTCGAAGTACATTTTTTCGAAGTGCATTTTTTTCGAAGTGCATTTTTTCGAAGTGCATTTTTTCGAAGTGCATTTTTTTCGAAGTGCATTTTTTTCGAAGTGCATTTTTGTGTGTCCTTGGCTTGTCCTTTGTGATGCAAAGAAAAAGTAGTTATAAGACCGAGGTTGGTCAGATTTAAGTATTGAACAAAGCATTATGGGCTGGGCTAAGCCCCCAATGTTTTAAGATCCTAAATAAGCCCCTGCTCTACTCTACATAACGCCACCTCCCCCCCAACCCTCCAAGCACCCTGGCTGGTGCCGTGGGGCGTTAAATCATAGTTTCTAGAAAAGTGTATAGCGCCTAGAACAAAGAGTACAGGACTATTTTTGCCATTGTAAACTGTTTATCACACAGCCCTCTACTCGAAAATGTACTTCACGCGTAATTTACGGGCCAATATTTTATCACACGAGTGTACAATCGCCTTACAAAACATTTGACAAGTGTAAAGTATTTTATATTTAACCACAATATTACCAACATTATTCTACGCTAAATGTGAAAGAAAATATATTGAGGTAAAAAAGTGATGCGAGTGATTTTACAGTCAGTAATCATGGTCCTCAATCTTTCTGTATGCAGTAAACCCTCACTTTAACGAACCAATTGGAGGGAAGCGGGTAACGTCATATCCGGAAGTTCGTTGTATCCGAACTTTTTCACATATAACAAACTTTGTTCGTTATATGAGGTGAAAATTCGCTATTTCAGACCATTTCCATTTATAATGAACTTTGATCGTTACATCAGATGAAAGTTTGTATATTTATGTACTATAAACAGCAAAGCCGATTGGGCACCCCTGCCGCTATCTTTTTCCCCAGCAGAAAAACTTCCCCACTGGTTTACCAAAGGCTACATTTTTTACCCTAGCTAGTAAAATTCGTAGCGCCTCCATCTGTCCTCCCTCCCTCCACTCTCTCTCTCTCCTCTCTCCTCTCCTCTCTCTCTCTCTCTCTCTCTCTCTCTCTCCTTTTCTCTCTCTCTCTCTCTCTTCTCTCTCTCTCTCCTCTCTCTCCTCTCTCTCTCTCTCTCTCTCTCTCTCTTCTCTCTCTCTCTCTCTCTCTCTCTCTCTCTCTCTCTCTCTTTCTCTCTCTCTCTCTCCTCTCTTCTCTCTCTCTCTCTCTCTCTCTCTCTCTCTCTCTCTCTCTCTCTCTCTCTCCTCTCTCTCTCTCTCTCTCTCTCTCTCTCTCCTCTCTCTCTCTCTCTCTCTCTCTCTCTCTCTCTCTCTCTCTCTCTCTCTCTCTCTCTCTCTCTCTCTCTCTCTCCTCTCTCTCTCTCTCTCTCTCTCTCTCTCTCTCTCTCTCTCTCTCTCTCTTCTCTCTCTCTCTCTCTCTCTCTCTCTCTCTGAATAGTTATAACGTAATTTTCTAAAATTATAAGACGCATAACAATAAAAGTTCATCAATAAAGTTTTGACATCTTTATAATATGCAATAATGATATATATATATATATATATATATATATATATATATATATATATATATATATATATATATATATATAATGAAGAGTAAAACCAGCGCTGGTAAAAACATCTTGATTGTTTTATGGTACGTTTCGACTATATACATAAGCCATCATCAGCCTAAAAAAACGGAAATAATACATAATACGTTAAAATGAAAATATACAAATTATAAAGATATGAACATTAAAAATGCCTAACCTAAATTAAAAGATAAAAACACAAAGATAAAACAAAATTATAAACACTACACTTACCAATCAACTTAGAAGTGGAGTGTGTGGGAATCCCACATGGTTTAAAAACACACTAGTGGGGTTGAGGTGCCTTGTGCACACAGGGATGGTTTGTGGCGGTGGGTGAGGAGGCTCTCACATCTCAATCACGACTCCACTCGATTGATATGCAAGACAAGCAAGACGTTCTGAACAACTGAAGTTCAATTTCTTTGAGCACTGTATATTTTGTGGAGAAGATTGCCAAGTTAAGAAGGACCCCAAGCATCCATCAAGATGGAAACCAGCATATATCTGCAGACAAGTTAACAAGCCAGAAAAGAAAATGTCCCTTAAGACAGAAATCCTTGCAAAATGTGATGACTGGGCAGCACAAGTTCGGATTAGGGTGAGTGGAGCTATCAGTGATTGCATGTTACGGCATCAGCACGCAGCTGATGCACGCTACCATGTTGCATGTCGTACCAACTTTATGTCAAGTAGATCAACCTCAGCTGCGGTAAAGGAAGCACAGGCAGATAAGCCTGAGTTGGATAAAGGTTTGCAGGTTGTTATCAGTATCTTAAAGGAAGACATGTCACATATTTGGAACTCAGTTGATCTGTTCAATTTGTACATAGAAAATGAAGGCAATGCTCTATCCCGTAGACAGCTAATAGCAAAACTATCTGCGCACTTTGGTAAGGACCTTGTAGTTCTGTCTTCCCCTGGTATTGCCTCAATATTAGCCTTTCAGAGTAAGGCAGCAGATGTTCTACGCATCATTCCAGATGCAGAAGATGATGACACTGGTATTGCAATTCACAAGGTTACGAAAAAGATATGTAAAGAAGTCAATGTCCTCAAGATGCGCATGTAACAAGTCGAGGCTACCATACACAATGTTTTATTAAAGTAATATTAATAATAAAGCTTGGGCCCCACACATGGTATGCAAGACATGCACCGTGTATCTGCGTCGTTGGACCAAGGGCAAGAAGAGTTGTCTGAAGTTTGGAATTCCCATGGTTTGGAGGGAGCCGACAAACCATGGCATTGACTGCTACTCCTGCGCTATTGATTTGACTGGGATCAACAGAAAGAACCGGAGCAGCCTCAAGTATCCTAATCTTGAATCAGCACGTCGTCCTGTAGCTCATTGTGATGAAATTCCAGTACCTGTCTTTGGAGAACTTCCTGACATTAGTGACGAAGATTCCTCCAGTGATCAGTTTCACTCAAATTTTCTAGGCGATCGGTAATGATCTGCAAATAATTTTGACCTAAGGCCACCCTCTCTTTGCAACAGTCCAGAAGTTCTTTGAGCATTGCAGGATTGCTGACAAGTGTGCGAGATCCAGTTGCACTCTCATGACAGATGATACAAGCAGCCCTCGTAGACATGGCTACTCAAGGGTCTTGACTTTAGCCAGTCTATACGTCACACCTGAAACCAAAAGATGAAATATAAATATCCTATATATGTTACAGAGGATCCAAGATGCCTTGTCTCTAAAATGAGTGGTCTGGTGACAAAAATAACTGCTCCATTCAGCTTCCTGTAGGGTGAGATGGGTATATATCGTACACGGGGGTGTAACATACAGTGGCCATAATTTCTATACTATTGAAGAATAAATTGGTTTGCCATTTGTAGCGCCCCCCCCTTTATAGGTTTCTTACCTTGACGTTAATTCAAGAGGGCTCCACAATCCTGGCTATTATGCTGCCACCACCCACAATAAGTGTGAAAAAAAAATTATAAGATTAAGAAAATATGTCAGTACTAATGGGTGTAAAAGATAACAACTCGTTATCTTTATCTTAGTAAATTGTCACTTTACTGATTCACCAGTAATTACTTCCCAACTCCTTCTTAACCTAAATCATTGAGTTATCTCTCAATTTAACCGAAAGTATACTTAATGCTAACAACATCGACACGACGCGATTATCAGCTCGTGCTCACAAACGTAATCCTATAACTCCTTCTTAACCTAAATCATTAAATCCTCCTACCACTAAAAAATATGCTTAATGCTAACAACATCGACACGACGCGATTATCAGCTCGTGCTCACGAACGTAATCCTATAATTCCTTCTTAACCTAAGTCGTTAACTAAAGTTCCCGTCACTGATTTGCTGAGTATCAATGCCCACACACTCCAGCTGTAAGACTAATCCTTAGCTGTAACCCTGGTGTTCAAACAGAGGCGTTCACAGGTGTTCCCCCACTGCTCATCCAGCCGCTCATCCAGCCGTCTTTCCACTGCTACCTTGAACCCTTATCCAGCCGTTCATCTAGCCGTCTTTCCACAGCTACCTTGAACCCTATGAATAACACCTTCCATTAGTTCTCATGTTATCACAGATAATCAATGAATCTCATCTACATCTCTACCAACACCTTTTCCCTGCACGTACCTTATCCAAGGGGGAAAACCACACCTCCCCGCACGTCTCTCCACTGTGACACGTGGACCTCTAATGACAACTAATATGGCCACTCGCCCTCCTTCTTGCCTAGTCAGCTGACGTCGCCAGCTACCGTCGGTACAAGAATATATCACAATATATTTTTATATAGTGATTCAGAACTGAGGAGTGGAGGAAAATTACTCATTTCATTACTCGACATTTATATATTACTTTACCCCTCCCACTCAACGTAAACTCTTCGTCAGTCATGATTCAAAAGTTTTAACCCATTTTCCCGCGTTACACATTGATGTTAAAAGACGAAAAAGGAACTGATCGGCTAGGTGGGACAGGCTTGTTTAAATTGTGACGGACGGGACACTCAGGTAATTTTTTTTTTTTTCTTTCGGTGCTCGGTGTAATATTTCGCAATCCTAATATAGTGTTTCCTGACTCTGAATATGTGCTGATTCTGATGGTTGATGTTTGATAGTGAAAACAACATTACTTCAAAGATATCTGATGACTAAGGTCTTCAACCAGACGTTTCAGTCGGCATCATGAATGGGATACAATAATTTAATGGCATCGGGGGCTGAGCGTACGGGATTGTATCGTACTGTACGGCTCGCCCCCTATTTAAATCCCATTTAAAGACATCCTCCATAAAACAAACAAACAACAAAACAACAACAAAAATGCTTGGTTGCGTACAAGCTTTTACTGTTAACCATCCTTGGTACATGAACTTGTGAGTGTACATTCAGTAGAACATAGAATAAATAGCTGTGTGTAATTATGGGGATTTTTCATTATATAAATATACATTATATTTACTGGAAGACGTGTATATTACACTTGAGGCTTGTTAAGTGCATTCCAAAGGTTGCAGCTCACCCTAAAAGCATGACAAGAAAAAGAAGATACAGCGTTGCAAAAGGAAATAAACTGAAGTTGAAGAGAGCTCTGACGAGGCAGACTCTGAAAAACTACTTCTTAACGATTCATCTGAGTACTCTGATGAGGAAGACGAGGAAGAATTTACAGAGCCAAACCTTTTCCAGGATAAGGCTCCAGCGGAAGGTGACTTCGTTTTAGTTGAGCTACAACTGGAGGCAGGCAGGAATGTGGGAGGCAAGGTTCATTATGTCAGTAAAGTATTAAATCTTGAGGAATATTCTGAATACAATATTTCCTTCCTGAGAATGAGCTCCAAAGTAGGTTTTTATGACACATTCTACTTTCCTGAAATTAAAGCTGTCACCAAGGTTAATATGGATATGGTTTAAGGGGTCCTAGGTGAACCTGTGACACCTCAAACTAAGAGGCTAGCTAGATTTTTGAAATTCAATAAGTGTCTTAAGAAATTCAATATGAGGTAAACAGAACGGCCAGAACAGGCGTGTCTTTCAGTCTGATTATAAATGTGGGACTTTGTGAGTTTCTTGCAAATACACTAGCTTTTTCGGATTGGCCAAGTTATGGAAACAATTTAAGTTATAAATATGTGCTTATTTGCTAGTTAAAAGGTAAACAAGTCTTTGTATGTAAGTCTGTGTATTCTTCTTGAATAAACTTATTACGGAATAATCTTTTTTACCGTGTAAGTACACATTTTTGTTATGACAGATATGCTGTATGGATCACCCCCATGCCTTGTACAGATCACCCCCACAGTGGGGGTGATCTGTACAGATCGTACCCCTTTGGAAAATGGTTAATTGTGGCCCTCCACGATTTCGTACCTGATTCAAAATAATCACCAAGGTAACTCTGTACCTGGGGTATGTTTTGCTGCCAATAATTTTCAATATAATTGTTAACCTGGTTTGTAGTGAATATTAAACCACTAGTAGCACGTTACACCCTATCTTACATATTGTTTCACATCACTCATATACTGCAGATATTCGAAACAAAACAACAAAACAGTTTATGTGACACACATAACCATGATAACTGACCAGATAAAAGAATACAGCTATATCGCCAAAACTGTAGTCCACACTACAACGTAGATAGATAAGATGCAGGTGCGCTTCGCATACTGCAGGCATTTGCGGTGGTAGTACTTCTCGAGAGCGGCTGCATCTCCTACTTCCTCCAAATCAGACACACAAGTCCTAACATGATCATCTCGAGTTTCCAGTTTAATTTGCAGGAAAGTGTGACTCATATTGTCTGAGAAGACACGGTGCAGAGGTTCAGAACCATCATCAGAACAAAATCTGCATGATGCAAACATGCATGCTATGGCTTTCTGGGTAGTTTTTGTTCGTTTAGGGCGGGAGCCTACTTCAGCGGATGGACGTCCGGGTCTTCGCCGAGAGCAACCAGGGCTGTTGAAATTTGTTCTCTTAGCTCTCAGTCTGTCAATGTTGGTCTTGTTAACAATCGATTTTCGAAACTCAATATGATAGTAAGCTGAAGCTCGATCAGTTTCACTCAAATTTTCTAAGCGATCGGTAATGATCTGCAAATCATTTTGACCTAAGGCCACCCTCTCTTTGCAACAGTCCAGAAGTTCTTTGAGCATTGCAGGATTGCTGACAAGTGTGCGAGATCCAGTTGCACTCTCATGACAGATGATACAAGCAGCCCTCGTAGACATGGCTGCTCAAGGGTCTTGACTTTAGCCAGTCTATACGTCACACCTGAAACCAAAAGGTGAAATATAAATATTCTATATATGTTACAGGTGATCCAAGATGCCTTATCTCTAAAATGAGTGGTCTGGTGACCAGAACAACTGCTCCATTCAGCTTCCTGTACCTGAAAACCCTGAAAAAGTGGTATTACATGACAAGGTTGTTAACATCGTGACAAATTTTGTTGATCGGACCCCATTCAGACCCCGTTGACGTTATGCCTCCGCCGGAAATTGATGATTTTCACTTCCGGTCAGCTCGAAAGTCTCATAAATGGATTTGTCATCATCAGAAACCCCTGAAATAATACCAAGATCATAAAGATTGGTTCATTATTAGTGGAGTTAGTAGTATTGTCAGTTCCGGGACCCACTGGACAGAAAAAGCCCCCCAAAAGGGGGTTCCAGGGGTCGAAAAATTTGGCCCCCTCCATTTTCGCACAGTATAACCCCAAATCAACCAGGAACTGCAAAAAAATCTATTTTGACACGCAAATCCTACGGGAATACAAGTCATACTGCACTATCTACCTTTCAAGGGGGTACTGGAGTGGACCATCTTACCGCTGCTACACCAGTGTGATGGGAGGAAGGGGGTCTTCTTTTTTTTCTTTACTACTTCCTTCTTCTTATCTTCTCTCTTAACGTTTTACTCTTTCTTCAATCAATAATTGGGGGCATACGCCGGGGGACACGTCGCCTCGCCCACCCTACGACGCCACTCCCGGGGATCACCACGCGCGAGTCCCCATGCAGGTTCTCTTCCCATAAAAAGCAACTCCCGACAGGAAGCATCAACTTGCCCCAGCCACGAGCCTTGTGGGCACCCCTTTGGCCTCCTCCATGCCGGATTGTCTCATACATATACAACCCGATGGGAAGGATCGGTTTCAGGGTAGCGTGCCACATGCCCATATAGCCAAAGTTGGCGCTGACGGACTATGCATGTAATAAATCTCGGTTCAGTCTCACGGTGCAGTCGCTGGTTTGACACGTAATAATCCTAGCGATACCCCATGATTCTGCGAAGACACTTATTACCAAAGGCATGGATTTGCCTCTTCAAGTCGCTATTTAGTGCCCATGTCTCAAAAACATACTAGAGTACGACAGGGATCACATGCGACTTGAAGATCTGGATCTTTGTGTCCTCCTGCACAGGTAGCAACAACGCCAAATACTCCTGCTGAGCGAGTCCATAACACCGTGGGCTATGCCAATCCGCCGTAAGAGTTCTTGACGCGACCCGCCATCATTATGGACTGCGCTACCAAAGTATGTAAAACTTTCCAAGATCTCAATGTCCTCGCCGCACGCAAGAGCAGACTGTACTATTTTGTCTAATAAGCCTCCAAACACCTGGACCTTGGTCTTGAGCCAGGAGACTTCAAGTCCCAAAGGCTTTGTCTCCTCGTGCAGCGCCTCGAGAGCCATCACCAGAACCTCCAGCGACTCAGCAAAGATTACTGCATTATCGGCAAAAACAAGATCAGTGATCTTGGTGTTGCCGAGGGATGTTCCACAATCACTTTGATCTACAACTTTGCCCAATACCCAGTCCATATAAGTGTTAAAAAGTGATGGGGTAAGGACGCACCCTTGCCTTACTCCCGTATTCACAAGAAAGAAGCTGGATACACCTTCCTCACAATTCACAGCACTCGCAGTCCATCAAGACAAGACAAGACATCTGCAGGAGAAATATTAGGAAAAGAAGAAAAGGCTATATCATGTGTTTGTGGATCTGGAAAAGGCATTTGACAAGATTCCAAGAACGAACAATTAGATGGGCTTTACGAAGACAAAATGTACCGGAGTGGTTTGTAAGGTTGGTAATGGCACTGTATGAAGGGTTGAGATCAAGGGTGAGAGTAGCTGGAGGAACATCAGATGCCTTTGAGATAGGAGTGGGGGTGCATCAAGACTCAGTTCTCAGTCCTCTTTTGTTTGTGGTAGTAATGGAAGAGGCTACAAAAGAATGCAGAACAGGAGATCCATGGGAGCTGCTATATGCGGATGATCTTGACAGCTGAGACACAGGAGAAAGTTGAAAGGAGATTTATATATTGGAAGCAAGCAATGGAGAGAAGAGGTCTGAAGATGAATATGTCCAAGGCGAAGATGATGGTAAAGGGCAAGAAAATAGAGAAACTTGTACAAGTGGGAAGGTTTCCCTGTGGAGTGTGCGGTAGTAGAGTAGGAGTAAACTCTATTCGTTGCAAGGAATGTGACAAATGGTGCCATATAAGATGTTCGGGACTAGGAAACTTGAATAGAGTGGTAGATTTTTGTTGCCCAGTGTGTGTAAGAAGAATCAACAGAGGTGGCCCTCCGGAAGAGGAAGAGGTAGAAACTATAGAAGTAAATGGTGACTTTATAGAAGAAGTGAAACAGTTTTGTTATCTTGGTGACATGTTAGATAACGAGCAGAGCTGGGACTACCGAATGAAATTCGGTATTTCGGTATTTCGGTACTACCGGCGGTAGATTTATCTACCGCTACCGAATCTTCGGTACCAAACCTCTACCGATACCGATACCGATACCGAATGGATCTACCGAACGAATTTCTTAGGTAGAATTGAATTGAAGTTGGAAAAATACGCCAATAGATGGCACCACAATTTGTTTACTTAGTCAGTCAGCTGATGGATTCGGGACCGGTTGGTTCTGTTGCGGAGCTCCACATTTAGAACGCTACTACCGAATTACTATCATACTTTGAGGTGAGTAAAAATTATACAGCGTACAACTAACATTAGTCTATTGTTATATAACTTCTTTGAATGTCTATGGCAGTTTTGTAAGAAAATAATAGATATAGTTTGCCTGTGCAATATATGGCACAACACGAGTGTCACTGGAGGGTGGCAAAAAAAAATTACGTTGAAAATGTGTGCCATATAATGATATATCGATGATATATGGAACAGTAACCAAGGCAAATAGCAAATACTTTCAAATGAATGTACCAATGTTATAGTTAATTATAAATGAGTTTTTTCGGAATCAATGTAGATGTATTGTAGTGAATCTAGTTACCTAACTGATATGCTTTTGCTACTCTTGTTAGCAAATTTTATACTAATAGTCATAGATATTGTGATAAGTTACATATAAACTGCAATAGTTACTGCCTTCGTTTCTCATCTGTTCCGTCTACACTGCAGACATATATTCTTAGAATATTTTGTTAATGTATTGTAATATTATTTATAGTAAATCAATGTTTTTATCCCCACTCCAAAAAGGAGTGGGGATTATGGGTTTGCCAGTATTTGTCTGAGTGTCTGTTCGTTCGTCTGCCCAATAGCTACAAAATGCTTCTCTTTATTCCTTATTGGTTTAAATCACTTCAAATTTGGCATATATATATGTTTATTAGTATTGTATCTACAGAACATCCGGAGGAATTTTTGATATTGGAAAAATTAATACTGTTTTTTTGACGCCAAACACTTGGATTTTTTTTTTAAATCTACCGAACCGAAATACCGAAATACCGAAGCAGTCGGTATATTTTTTGGAAATCTACCGCAATACCGAACCGAATGGCCCGTTTTCATCTACCGAATACCGATACCGCCGGTAGAAAAAATCTACCGAATCCTAGCTCTGAATTAACGAGGGTGGAGTGGACAGAACAGTAAGAACACGGGTAGTAACTACATGGATGTAGTGGAGAGAGATAGTGGGACTGCTGATAAACAAGAGTATTCCACTGAAAAACAGAGAAAGAGTATCTGAAACATGTATAAGATCATTATTGCTGTATGGTTCTCAGACATGGGTTTTGACGAAGAAGTTGGAGGATGTGTTGGTTGGATGTGATCGGAGAATGTTGAGGTATATGATTGGGATCACATGGAGAGATGAGTGATGAGTGTCCAGTGAAGAGGTGGCAAGAAAATGTGGATTGAAGGAGCTGAGTGCTGTGCTGAGAGTAAGACAATTGATGTGGTTTAGGCACGTGAAGGGGAAAAAAGATGGTGAGGCATTGGAGAGAGCTATTAGAGTGGAAGTTCCAGTTCGCCGTTCACCGGGGAGGCCGAGGAAGACATGGAGGCAGTGTGCTAAAGAGGATATGGCAGCATTAGGCATTGAAGAAGTTGAGGCAACGGATAAAGATAGTTGGAAGCGTATCATGTGCAGTCTAACTTCATAAAATATTATGGGAAAAACTGACGTTAAAAAGAAAGAAGAAAAAGAAGACAGAATAGGGATGAGCATGAGTAGAAAGTCTTGTGCAGCAAGGGTGCGGGAGGGAGGAGTCATCCAGTTAGGAAGTTCAGAAGAGCAGTAAGTATGAAAATAACGCTAGAAGATAGCAAGAGAGGCAACATTGCAGCGGTGATTTAAAGATTGAAGACAATCAGTCAGAGGAGGGGAGTTGATGAGACGAAAAGCTTTTGACTCCACCCTGTTTGAGAGAGCAGTATGAGTGGATCCCCCCCAAACATGTGAAACATACTCTATACATGGGTGGATAAGGCCACTATACAGAGCAAGCTGCACTGTCTGACTGTATTCAAAGCAATAAAAGGACTTGAAAGTGTAAGCTTAGAAAGCCTTTTAATAAGGGATGATGAATAAACAATGGAACATATTAAAAACATGCAGGAATGTTGGTTCTGTATAATATATGGAATGTGGGATATCTATGATTTTATGACTAAAGCGGGATAAAACCAGTAAGACGCCTTAATCGGCGAGGGACGAGCGAGTCCGTAGAAACCCGCCGCACGTGCGCACGTGCGGCGTCACCCGGAGTTTGACCTGTGTGACATTGCTAGGTGTGTAGTCTCAAACCACACACCAAATTTCAACTTAGTCGGTACAGCCGTTTCTCAGCTATAGCAGGATAACGTTGTCTGACACCCCTCACACGGCACGCGTCACGCGCCATGCTGACCCCTCACGTGAGACAAAACATGTCAAGCACAAAAGGGATTGAATGGAGCTATCAGATGGCGAAGACCGCTTGTCAATCGGAAGCGGGATTCCAAAGATATAAGCTCCTGAAAAGCGTGACGGTCGGGTCGGGCCGGGCCGGGTCGGCCGCTTAAGTGAGAAAAATCCCGTATCCACCGAAGACTCACGAGCGCTTCGTGTTCGCTCGTAATCATAATTTATGAATACTACACAAAGCTAACTCTCGTAAAACTAGATAAATACAAATACACAAATAACATTGATATATGAGGAGATGAATGAACAGGCATAAGACAAAAATGCATTAATTATTTGTGTTGTGTTGGCAGGCTGACATCACTGTTCCCCTCAAAGCTGAGTGTGTGCTTCTTTGTGAACTCAGGAAGCGAGGCCAATGACCTAGCCCTCCGGCTGGCCCGCGCATACACAGGCCATCGGGATGTAATCACATTGGATCAGTGAGTCTAGTACTGATATTTGCTTATATGTTTTATTTCATTGGATACTAATTAATATATACACTGTATACTATTTATTTAGAGTTCAGTTTTATAGATTTATATGTATTAGCTTTCTTTTGTCAAGTTTAATAAACAAATATTCATTTCACGGACAATCTTCAACGGAGTTGATACTAGCTGTAGGATCATGACAGAGTAGTTTTGGATATTGGATAATGACTAACAATAGCAATATGTATAGCAATTTTTATTATAGTACATACCTATATTATTTTCATAAACTATTTTCATCATAGGCCTTCCTCAAATGTTTTGATGGTATTTGTAGTTTTTGAATAGGTAAGAAAATGTTGCAGCTTTATTCACTGAAGCAGTTTGTGGCTGTGCTGGCCTGGCCATTTCAGTGATTATAATGGTTCCCCCACAGCGCTTACCACGGGCATGTCACATCCTTGATCGACATCTCGCCATACAAGTTTAATCATCCAGGTGGTGACGGGAAACCTGACTGGGTCCATGTTGTGAGTATTTGTGCATATATATGTAGGGATAGGCTTTGACAGTGCGCATGTAATTCCATTGTGTTTCCTCGTAGCCTGGAAACTGTCATTTCCATTACTATTTTCTATGTATCAGAAGAGCACAAAGAAATATGCACAGCCATAGACCACTATATCTCTGGACTGTTTACGCGCTAGTGTTTTTAAATCGCCAGGCTGCATAGGGGCCCCACTGGTGGGGGGATAGAAGGGTGGTGTTAGGAGTGGTGTGGAAGTGGGAGTTGTAATGGGTTGTGGTGGAGTGTGGTTGTGCATGTGGTAGGGAGTAATAGTTAAGGTGTCAGGTGTTGTGAGTGGGTTGTGAGGTGTTTAAAGTGGGTTGTGAGTTGTTATGAGGTGTTGTTAGAGAGCTATAAGATAATAATAATTATGAGGTGTTAGTGGATTGTGAGTGGGTTGTGAGGGTGTTGTGAGTGGGTTATGAGGTGTTGTTAGAGAGTTATAAGATATTATTAATAATTATGAGGTGTTGTTAGTGGGTTGTGAGTGGGTTATGAGTTGTTGTGAGGGGTTATAAGTGGGTTATAGATTTTATGAGTGGTTATGATGTATTTTGAGTGGGTTATGAGTAGTTATGATTTGTTGTGAGTGGGTTATGATGTGTTGTGAGTGGATTATGAGTAGTTATTATTTGTTGTGAGTTGGTTATGAGTAGTTATGATTTCTTGTGAGTGGTTTATGAGGTGTTGTGAGTGGGTTAAGAGGTGTTATGAGTTATTAATGAGTAGGTTATTAGGTGTTGTGACTTGTGAATGGGTTGTGAGGTGAGCGAAATCCGAGACGCATCATAAACTTCACCTCATATTGTTATAATCACCTCTCACACACACACACATATACACACACACACACACACACACACACAGGGTCTGGAAGAAATTGATAGGGAAGATCTGTTTGTGTGGGACGACAGAAGTACAAGAGGTCATGAGAAGAAATTGAAAAGGACAACATGCAAGAGGGATATAAAAAAATACAGCTTCCCGTATAGAAGCATAGAAGCCTGGAACAACCTTGATGCAAAAGTGATTAATGCAAGAAGTATTCAGGACTTCAAAGGCAAACTGGATAATAGTAGATTTGGAGACGGGACAGTACGAGCCTCTTTTCCTGTATGTTACAACTAGGTAAATACAACTAGGTAAACACACACACACACACACACACACACACACACACACACACACACACACACACACACACACACACACACACACACACACACACACACACACACACACACACACACACACACACACACCGCGATAGTCAGGTTGATAACGTTCTGGTCTCTCACTCTGTGGGTAGGCGGTTCGAATCCTCGCGCTCCCGGGGATTTTTCACTTGACAAATTCGGGCGGTTACTGTCCCCCTTGAGCAAGGGGATGGGGGTGTGTGGTGTGTGAGGTCCCAGCATTGCCCAAAGATCGGTAATAATGAGCTCCAAGCTCGCACTGAGAGGGTGAAACTGGCGATCGCGAGCCAGCTCGCGTGGACAAAGACCATGGGTGAATGACACACACACACACACACACAAACACACACACACATACACGTAACATTCAATACCACTGTTACATAACCTAAAATTACGTGCCCAGTTTCGCGAAGCACCGAAATTCAACCTCGGCCACTACCCCCCCCATAACCCCCCCTTTCTCCCTCAACCCTCCCCCCCACAACCCCTCCTCCACCTCACTGTAACCTCATTTCACACCCTTTCAACCCCCTACACTCATCTCCACTAACCTCAACATCTCCATAACAGCCTCTTCTTTACTTCCTATATACTCCTATCATCTCCACTCATCTCCTATAGTTTCTTCTTTCACTCCTATGTAAACTACGTCACTATCAGTGACTTTCTATTAGGAACTGAAAACCTACGAAAATTCGCTTCGATATCCTTCCTGGTTACCGAGTGAACAGTGAATTTGAAAACAGGCGCTCCAACTTTGGGGCCCTTGTGCAACAAGCCGATATTCCGTGCGCAGTCCAGATTTACAGTGGTCTATGGCACAGCATATACTTATGTAATATTTTTTTTCTGATATTAAGTCATAATTTGATTTAACCAATGGCTCAACTGGGAATGTTTTTAATCAACAGGCACCAGTGGCTGACTCATACCGTGGAAAATACGTGGACAAGGATTATACCTTGGAGGAACTGTCTAAGAAATATGCTGATGAAGTGAAGGCATTGTGTCACAAGGCCAAGAAAGAGCGTGGAGGAGTGTGTGTCTTCTTTGCTGAGTCAATGCAGTCATGTGGTGGTCAGATAGTTTTCCCTCCTGGATACCTTCGTCAAGTATATAGGTATGCCACGAAATATTTAGAAAAATAAATTAAGACATTTTTTTGTAATACATATTCAACCATTGTAGTCATACAAAATGCTATGAGAAAGAATGAGGAATCACCAGCTGATATACTATGGTTGGTATACTATACACTAGCTGACATACTGACAACTATGGTTGTCTGGATTATTTACAGGATGAAAATCATGACAATAACCAGTGTACTATATATTTTTCTCCCTAGTTAGGTCCAAAGCATGATTCTTTTTTCCATACTATTAATGTAATATCTATAAAGCTCAGATGCTTCGTTTTCTCTGGGAAGATACAGGGTGGGCCACAAAAGGTGGAACCCATTCAATTGACAATAATTCATTAATGAGACTTGGTACACTAAAAATTACTATATTACCTGATAGGTGACATAATAACAATAAGAAATAGTCAAGGGGCGAAGTTCCTGCCACAAGAGGTGAATTTATTTTAACACATCCTCCAAATGACCACTGTGTCCTCCCCTGGATCCGGAGAGCAAAATTGTTTATCACTGAAGCACTCTTCCTTCTTGATGGCTTTAATTTTGGTGGTGATGGCCTGCTTCAATTCAGCAATGGATTGAGAACGATTCTCGTAGACATGGTCTTTTAAGAACCCCCACAGGTAAAAATTTGTGGGGTTCAAATCTGGTGAATGCGGTCAGGGAATGTGATCAGTTGGTCAGGGAAAATCTTGTCCAGCAACTCCATCGTGATGTTTGCTGTATGTGGAGTTGCTCCATCCTGTTGGACTCATTGTTCATCCCTGTTCACACCACGGCGAGTTCCAAGTCCCCTCCAGAACTTGTTAAGCACTACAATGTAGCGTACCCATTACTGCATTGTTGTCTTCGTCCTCAAACCAGAATGGCCCGATTATGCCGTGCTTCGATATGATATTGCCTCCCAGGCTATGCATTTGACTGAGTGCAAGGGCCTCTGAAGCACTTCATCTGGGGACTGTGTGTCCCAAAACACATTGTTCCTCCTGTTGATATGGCCGGAAAGCAGACAGTGAGTCTCGTCACTAAACCAAACATTGTCGATAAAGTCGGGGTCATCTCTAATCTTCTTGACAAACCACTGGCACATCACAACACGTTTGCGCATATCAGCTGCTGTGAGTTGATGTTTGATCTGGATCCTGTATGGTTAAAGCTGAAGGTTCTTGAACAAGATTCTTCGCCAAGTGGAATGGGAAATTCCCAGCTCTTGGCTGCGCCTTCGAGTGGACTTCTTTGGCCTCATCCCGACCGAATCTCTCACGACATTGACATTTTCTTGAGTTCTCGCAGTCACCTTCGCGCCATTAAGAGGTCTGACACTCCTGTTGCGGTTGTTAACTGTTCCCTTGGCTTTAATTTTGTACACCCATCGACAAATTGGGCTCCTCTGTGGATAGTTGTTGAAGTTAAACATCCTACGGTATTTTGTTTGTACCGTTTTGAACGATTTTGTCTCTAAATAGGTAGTGACACGGAACGTATTTTGCACAGTTGACCAAAACATTTCTCACTTGATTTCTAATTGCTATGTTCTCCTTAGTTCAAATCTGAAACCAAAGAACAAAATCATACATTTTCACAGATTTATTAACCGATAAGGGGGTTCCACCTTTTGTGGCACACCCTGTACTACAAGGGTGTGTGGCCATGGCAGAATAGCCTCCATGTCTCTCTATTCAAACACCTATAGGTGTTTGAGAGACTATAGGGAGGCTATTCTGCCATGGCCATACACCTTTGGAGAAGTTGGAGTATCTTCCCGGAGGGAACGAGGCATCTGAGCTTTATATATATTACATTAAAAGTATTAGTTCTAAACACCTATCCATGCCTATTCAATCCCCTTTCCCCCCTTTTTTTGGCACCTCTCTTGCTCATGTGCACTATTCCGGTACCTTTTCCTTCCACCTTCCGAGAGGCCTCTCTCATCCACAGCACCTTAAAATCACTTTTTTATATATATTTGTTTATCCTTTTAATTTGGCCAGATCATCTCAATGTATTTCATTTAGCTCAATCATTCATTCCATACTTTAGTTAACACACACTCCCATACCACAACTTTCATACACGATTTAATTGTTCTTATCATCATCTCATCACTCCACTTGCGCTTTTCAGAGAACTCATTTTCACAGGAAGCACTTGAGTAATGTGTGCCCTGTTTCATGTCTAAGTCTCTGGGCTCATACTTATAAAACCTCCATAAGCTTATGGGTTTTCCACAAGCAGACAAAATGGCGGATTTTAGCCATGTCCCCGAAAACATCAATAAGTGCTTGTGTTTTCCCATACATTTTTCCATAGTGCTATGACAGGCCCGAGCTCCAATAGTGACCCTTATGTTCGACATAAAACATCAGCATGGCTGCAGAATAACTCTTCCGGGAGCGCCAACCCAAGAACTTTCGTGACAGAAGAGACGGTCTCGGCGATTTGAGTGATGAGGAACTTTTTTTCCAGAGGTATTGGCTTAGCCATGCTGGAATTATGAATGTCACTGATCTCGTTAGAGCATCCCTCCAGAGTAAAACAAAAAGGAACCATACACTGACTGCGAAAAGGAACATTACAATAGCATTACTTTTCCTCGCTACTGGAAAGATGCAGCAGTGTAGCAGTGATGACCTTAAAGCAGTAGAGGTGAACAGAGAAAAGCTTACCCAAAGCCCTCCATGGTTCCTGGGGTACTTGGTACTCTCTTCTACCGAAATTCTCGTCGAGACACCAACCAAGAACTCTTACTAATGTGGTAATTTTCGACGACAGTTCCACTTGTAATACCAAGTCTCTATCTCGAGCGAGTGCTATCCGAGCAGCAGATGGGCGCCTCGTGTCGGACATGGATGATCAGGTGCTCGTTTGACTGAGTACTTTGGGCAGTTGTTCACGGTGGACTCTCTAATTGGGCAGTTTCACACCACTGGGTTACGAGCAGTGGATACCAATCCTCTCATTGACTAAACCGTACCCTTTCTTGACGAAGTAATAGAGGCTGTAGCAAAGTTGAGGTGTGGAAAGGCGCTTGTGTTTGTAATATCAGTTTGGAGCTGCTCAACGTTGGGGATGAGGCCATGTAACGCGGGTTGTATGCTGTCTTTCTGCCGTGTGGCAATCAGGTACCTACCGTACCTCCTGACTGGAAAAGGGAGATGGTAGTCCCTATCTGGAAAGAGAAAGGGGACCGTCAGACAACAATTACCGCGGTATTACACTGCTCAGCATGCAAAGCAAGGTGCTTGCCCATCTATTGTTGTCACGTATCCGCAGTCATCTGCTAAAGCATCAGAGACCTCAGCAGTCTGTGTTCACGCCTGTTAAGTCAACAACGGACCGTATCCATGCGCTTCGATTCCTGGTGAAACACTGACATTAGTTTCGACAGGGGATGCTCGCAGCCTATGTTGATTTCAAGAAGGCGTTTGACTCAGTTCACCGTGAGTCACTCTGGGATCTTCTGCGAATTCGCGGGATTTCTGCAAGGACTATTGGTTTATTGACTGTTCTATACTTTGGGACTGAGAGTGCTGTGAAGTGTAGGGGAGGTGTATCCAGCTCTTTTCTTGTGTTTTTCCTCACAGGAGTGAGGCAAGGGTGCGTCCTTGCCCCATCAGTATTAAACACTTGTATGGACTAGGTATTGGGCAAAGTTGTAGATCAAAGTGATTGTGGCGCATCTCTCGGCATCATCAAGATCACTGATCTTGTTTATGCCGATGATGCAGTAATCTTTGTTGAGTCGCTGGAGGTCCTGGTGATGATTCTCGAGGCGTTGCGCGAGGAGGCAAAGCCTTTGGGAATTAAGGTCTCCTGGCTCAAGACCAAGGTCCAGGTGTTTGGAGGCTTACTAGATGAAACAGTTCAGTCTGTTCATGCGTGCGGCGAGGACATTGAGATCTTGGAAAGTTTTACATACCTTGGTAGCGCAGTCTACTATAATGACAGCGGGTCACGTCAAGAAGTCTTACGGCGGATTGACATAGCCCATGGTGTTATGGACTCACTCAGCACGAGTATTTGGCGTTGTCGGTACGTGTGCAGAAAGACAAAGATCCGGATCTTCAAGTCGCTTGTGATCCCTATCTTACTCTATAGATGTGAGACATGGGCATTAAATAACGACTTGAAGAGGCGAATCGATGCCTTTGGTAATAAATATAAATCGGATAAAAATGTTGTTATTTAGGCCATTTTAGGTTTTTTTTATGTTACGTATTTTCACGAAAATATGTGACAGAAAAACTAAAATATGTGGTTTTAATCAGTGCTTTATTACCGTGAAGAATGCAGGAAAACAAAATCAGAAATGATACACAACCAATCCTGCACCCAGGGGGGACAGGGGTGGATTCCCCCTGTAATCTATTGACATTTCAAAACACTAGCCTTATATAATACTGAATGATCAGCAAGCCATAAAGTGAAATTAAGTACATATAGCTAAAAAAAGGAAAAAATGGAAAGGAACATATGACACGTTCCAGGTAGCAGATGTGGTGAGTCATTCATGTCCTGTCTGTCCACTGATGGGTCAGACTGGCAGCGGTATTTCAGTCTTCTGATTGATGTCTAATTATTTAAGTTACAAATAATTCCAGTATTTAGTTATATAAAGCGGAAAATATTATTTTCTGTCAGTGATGCAGTGTACGGTATATACCCGTTACCCCTGGCATCATTCACCAAAATCTGTTAAATTTTAACTCACTTCTAATAATTAGACATAAATCAGAAGACTGAAATACCGCTGTCAGTCTGACCCATCAGTGGACAGACAGGACATGAAGTTATTACTTGCAGAGATTGGATAAAAATGTTGTTATTTAGGCCATTTTAGGTAGGCTACATCTCTAGCAGAAATCATAATTTAGGTTTTTTTTGTAAAAAAAAACCCAGTTTTATGAGATTTTTTTTTTTTATGTACTTCACATATTTTCCCGATCTCTGGACTAATAAATATCTTTGCAAAATCATGGGTTATCGCTTGGATGATTTCATGTCAAATCAGCGATTGCACCGTGAGACTGAATCGAGGTCTATTACCTGCATAGTCCGTCAGCGCCAAATTTTGGCTATATGAGCATGTGGCACCCTTCCCTGAAACCGATCCTCCCCATTGGGTTGTATCTGTAAGAGACAATCCGGTGTGGAGGAAGCCAAGGCCATAAGGCTCGTGGCTGGGGCAAGTTGATGTTTCCTGCCGAGAATTGCTTGGTATGGGAAGGGAGCCTCTATGGGGACTCGCGCATGGTGACCCCCGGGAGTGGTTGCGTAGGGTGGGCGAGGCAACGCGGCCCCCGGCGTATGCCCCCAATGATTAATTTACTCATACAGCTTTCTTAAACAGGGTGGAGACAAAAGCTTTTTGTCTCATCAACTCCCCTCCTCTAATTCCAATGATCTGAAACTAGAGAAATGCCAGTGGTCGCTGGCAGTTTTAACTCAAAGGTTGGTCTACTGTGTTTTGGCTCCGCGACTAATATTTTTCATAAATTAATTTCGCGATAAACATTGATGCACCGCATCTGAATACCAAAAAATATAGTTCTTCTGTTGTTCTACTAATTATATGGATGACATGCATTACGACGGAACGTTCTATAATAGCAATTTAATGCAAATTACTCGCCTCGAGTAGCAAAGCTTAATATATTTTTTACATGTATATTGTGGCATGTAAAATTTGGGCGATGTTCACACTGTTTTCTAAGACAGTACTGCTGCGTCTGGCAAACGCTTGTCAAAATACAATAAGCAATGCCTTGGAAAAACGAAGAATAAAGAATGCCGAAATCGGCTTGTTGCTGCGACAATGTAGGTTATAATTGTGGAGGCGACGTGCCGCGGCGGGGAGTGGTGGGCGGGGAGATTGTGGCGGGGAGATTGAATCAAAACATTACGACTTCACGCGTCGACTCATTGCACTTCCAGGCTTTCTATCTGATTGATACACAATAATAACAGGAAAATATGACTGCCTAGGTATAGATAACTTCTAAACATTCGTTATTGACTATATAATATCATAGAGTAACATTTCCATCGCCTCCTCAACTATAACCTACTTGGTTATTTGGTTATATACAATGTTTTACAGAATCAGACTTCTAAACAATATACATATAGAAGAAAATCGTTCTTAATATTATACTTTTGTGTTTTAAGTGCAGTGGAATAAGCCCATATTTTGTTTTCCAGTAGACCAACTTATTATCAAAAAAGTGAGTTAAAACTGCCAGCGACCCCTGGCATTTTGAGTTCCAGTTCTCTCGAATTGACTGTCTTCAATTTCTAAATCACCGCCTCAATGTTGCTTCTCTTGCTATCATTTAACGATATTTTTATGCTCACTGCTCTACTGTGAATCTGCAAACTGCATGCCTTCCGACTCCTAATTGCCTTGCTGCACAAGACTTTCTTCTCATACTCACCCCTATTCTGTCAATCTTACTAATGCAAGATTTAACCAGTATATTCACTCTTTCTACTTTTTCACTGGTAAACTCTGGAACCCTCGCCCTGTTTTTATTTTTCCACCTTCCTACGACCGACATTTTTTAAAGAGAGGAGTGTTAAGACACCTCCCAAACTAAATTGACCCACCCCTCTTTTTTTATGTTTCCTACTTTCCTCTTTGTAGGGACTGGCAGCTAGTAGGTTTTTTGTTACTCGTTTTATTTTGCCTTTAGCCAGTTCATCATGATGTAAAGAAAATAGATGAATACAAGATAAAATCGATACAAGGTAAGATATCAGGGAAATATATAAAGTACAAATGAGAGGTGTGAATCAAAGGGATTAGATAGGAACCTTCCATTACGGCGTTCCCTTTAAAAAGCATTTTCAGAGAGGGTAAAGAGATGTTAGAGTAGATTCGGAACAAAAAGACTACTCCTTGTAAACATATAGATTATAGAAGAATATTATCTATGAGAAGAATTATATAAATGGTAACTCATGACAATTTTTTTATTTCAGACATGTTCGAGAAGCTGGTGGTATTTGTTTGGCTGATGAAGTTCAAGTTGGGTTTGGCCGTGCTGGCTCCCACATGTGGGCCTTCCAGACACAAGGGGAAGATGTTGTGCCAGATATTGTTACTCTAGGAAAGCCTATGGGAAATGGTCATCCTGTATCTGCTGTTATCACAACCAGGTATTGTATATCATTGAAAGTGGACATGTGTGTGTATATATATATACTAGCCGAAAAGCCGCCCTCCGGGCGGACTTTTTTGCTAGCTCCTGCGGCGGGCTATTGGTGGGCTTTCGGCCCACCAAACACAGACTCTCCAGATAGCCCCTTCTAACTTTCCTGAAATCATGGATGTAGAAATGTATGTATTAACGCCAACCCATTCACATCACCCCCAACCCATTCACTCACCCATTACCCATCACCCCCACCCATTCACTCACCCATTACCCATCACCACACACCCATTCACTCACCCATGACCCATCACCCCCCACCTATTCCCTCACCCATCACCCATCACCCCCAACCCATCACCCCCCACCCATTCACTCACCCATCACCCCACACTACATCAAGGTTTCCTCAATTCTCGCAACCCACTTTTTTTTCTCACAATTCTCGCTAATACTAAAAAAAAAAAAAAAAAAAGTGATCGGATCATCCCCAAAGTGGCCTTAAAACCTTCCCCTGGTCGACCTGGTTCCAAAAATGTGCCATATGATGGGATTGCGCCACTAGGGACGGAACCTATAGCGGACATACGCACACACTTTCGATTATATTATTATCCTAGCCGCAAAGCCGCCCCCCGGGCGGACTTTTTGGCTAGCTCTTGCGGAGGGCTATTGGTGGGCCAAAGGCCCACCAAACACAGACTCTCCAGATAGCCCCTTCTAACTTTCCTGAAATCATGGATGTAGAAATGTATGTATTAACGCCTTACCCATCACCACACACCCATTCCCTCACCCATTACCCATCACCACACACCAATTCACTCACCCATTACCCATCACCCCCCACCTATTCCCTCACCCATCACCCCCCACCCATTCACTCACCCATCACCCCACACCCATTACCCATTCAATCACCCATCACCCCACACCCATTACCCATCACCCCACCCATTCACTCACCCATTACCCATCACCCTACATCAAGGTTTCCTCAATTCTCGCAACCCACTTTTTTTTCTTCACAATTCTCGCTAATAGGCTACTAAGAAAATGAAGAAAAAAGTCATCGGATCATCCCATAAGTAGGCTTGAAATGTTCCCCTGGTCGACCCGGTTCCAAAACTGTGCCATATGATGGGATTCCGCCACGGGGGGTGGCGCCTATCGCGGACACACAGACACACACACACACTTTTGCTTATATTATTATTATATATATATATATATATATATATATATATATATATATATATATATATATATATATATATATATATATATACGTATATATATACGTATACATATATATATATATATATATATATATATATATATATATATATATATATATATATATATATATATATGAGAAGAAAAGGACCTGGGACTGATAATGCATAATAACCTTCAACCAGAAAAACATAAATACAATATTTGGTGATACTTACAAGATGTCGAAGAATATTAGAGTGGCAATATATAACATGGACAGAAATATGATGAGAAAGATAATTACTACAAGGATCCCACCAAAATTAAAATATGCCGCCATTGTGTGATCCCCACATAAAAAGAACCATGTGAAAAAGTTGGAGAGGATACAGAGAATGGCAACAAAGATGTTACCATAGCTAGAAGAACTGATTTATGAGGAAAGGATGAAAGAGATACAATTTCCAATACTTGAAAACAGAAGAGAAAGACGAGACTTAAAGTAATCGTCCAGACCATTTCATCATTCCTGATTTAATGCAATCAAATTATAGCCATTAGCGAGTATATCAACAATATGTTGTCACTTTTTGCATCCAGTCAGCCGTTTTTAAATAATCCGCAATCAAAATCTGCAAATTCCCCGAGCTTCCAAAACGCCCCTCAAGACTTGCAAACGACGCAGCACGGCTCGGTAACGTCACAGGAGGAAGTCTCCTCTTCCCGCGCTGATCAGAAGCACGTAAACACAAGAGATAAATATAGTACTTCAAGATTTTTGGGTGTTTCTGAGATCTTTTTTGCGATATGCTACATGCATGCATCCTTTACGGGTGCAGCAAGACAGCTGTGCCTTTCGAGAAAAGTTTGCACACGTTTCCGAGTGATACAACAACGTTAAATGTGTTGAAAAGATTTGTGCGGCGGACTAGGGCAGATTGGAACGGGAAGTTAAAATTTGCAAGGATTTGTAGTGATACACTCACCACACACACACACACACACACACACACACACCATGCACACACACACACACACACACACACACACACACACACACACACACACACACACACACACACACACACACACACACACACACACACTCACCACACACACTCACCACACACACACACACACACACACACACACACACACACACACACACACACACACACACACACACACACACACACACACACTCACTCACCGGATGCTGTTGTGTTTTCCTGACCTTTTCGACGCCTCCACACAAACAGCGTCACCACCATCACTATCACCACCAAGACTCCTACTCCCACGGCATGAGGGCTCCAACCGGGGGGGCAGGCGTGGCGGGAGCATTGACTGGGTGTGGGTGGGGTGTGAGACGGGGTGTATGTGGTGGACTGGGGTGTGGTAGGAAATGTGGTGGACTGGCGTGTGGTAGTAAATTGGGTAAGATGTGGTGTAACATCTTGTGTGTAAGGGGTTGTTGTGTGTAAGGAAGTTTGTTGTGGTGGTAAGAGGTTGTTGTGTTGTTGTGTGTAGGGGTTGTTGTGTGTAAGGGGTTGTTGTGTGTAAGGGGTTGTGTGTGTAAGGGGTTGTTGTGTGTAAGGGGTTGTGTGTGTAAGGGGTTGTTGTGTGTAAGGGGTTGTTGTGTGTAAGGGGTTGTGTGTGTAAGGGGTTGTTGTGTGTAAGGGGTTGTTGTGTGTAAGGGGTTGTTGTGTGTAAGGGGTTGTTGTGTGTAAGGAGTTGTTGTGTGTAAGGGGTTGTTGTGTGTAAGGGGTTGTTGTGTGTAAGGGGGTTGTTGTGTGTAAGGGGTTGTTGTGTGTAAGGGGTTGTTGTGTGTAAGGGGGTTGTTGTGTGTAAGGGGTTGTTGTGTGTAAGGGGGTTGTTGTGTGTAAGGGGTTGTTATGTGTAAGGGGTTGTTGTTGCCGCTAACATCTGTTCGTCCGCCTCGTATTCTGGTTCAAACATATAGGGTTGGGCTCCCATCACAATCTGAGGTTCGTTTTCCTCATAGTATACGTGAGCAGCGTCATTTAATTCGGTCTCAGATCGAGCATCGTACTCAAGATCTGTAACATCGACAGATTCACTGTCTGACATCGAAGTACAATCGCTCATCATCACATTTGCCGACAGGTGTCACGCAGGGAGAAGACTGTTGTTTACATTCTCCGCTCCTCCTGTGACGTCACCAATAATATTCATAGCCCTGTTGGAGGGAAGAACATTTTTTCGCGCGCTTTTTACAAAAGTCGTGTTTTTACGGAAATAAGGCCTGGAAATCAATTATTTTTTGTGGATTAGGTGCTTTGAATTCAACATAATTAGGCAAAAAAAAAATGGATCTGGACGATTACTTTAATAGTAATTTTTAAACTGATAACTAAGAACACTTATAACTCGCTTATACATTTGCATGAGCGATCAATGATGTCTTTTAAGCAGCCAACAACCTATTGTGCCTCCAATAGCAAGCCCAAGAGAGCCAGGAAGAGCTTAAGTTTGGACTCTAAGTTTAACATTGTTGAGCCATTCCTCCCTTATTTATCCCTGGAGTAGTTACACGGGATAAACCAAACACTAAGCTCGCACACAAGTTTATTAAGGCGAAAATATGTATATGTTACGGCGGAAACGGACGTGCGAGGATCACAGAGCGGAGTGTGTTAGCTCTCTATGATGGTAGGTGGAAGACTGACCGGCTCCCGCTCCCAGGGCAGGAAGTGCGGGGAATTTAGGTCACCCCAGTCAGGTCAGCCGCATCTGGCGTGGCATGACCTTTAGGGTAATTACCAATTAAGCAGCTGGCGTGAAGTCCAACATTGGGGTCACCACAACCCCTTCATCTAGTACGCCCTCCCCTCCAGCAATGATTATGAGTTAAGTAAGGGTTTCAGGTGACAAGATGGGTATGCTTCATGTCCTAACTTTTTTATATATATGTAAATGAACATGTAATATGTGCATCTATTGGCTTAGCCAATGGTATCAATACACACTGCAGTACATAAAACAGACTTGGAAGTAACACACTGGGCGCTACATCATTTTATATATTGACAACCCTCCAATCACTTTCATTGCCACGTCAGTATATCTACTGACTTATAAAAATTACCGGCCTCAAACAATTTAGTTTGACCATAAATATGGGTAGTAGGTGGCAGGATTACCCTACCCCCACCCTTCCTTATCATCTGCTGCTGCTATACTGCTGCATCAGTCACCTACAGGATTACCAACTATAGTGGAACTCCCTTTATCCGGCATCATTAAGACCGAGGGTGTGCTGCATACGGGAAAGTTTCGGATACGAGGTGTACTTTATAAATACTCAAGGTGTACCCATTTTGATGAAGCGGTGGTCGAGTGGTTAGCATCTGGAAATGGCAAGCTCGGTTTACCGAGTTCAAATCCCACCAAATGCCAAAATCTTTCGGCAACTGTTGAATGGCCTAACACCCACATGCTACCGATTAACTCTACCTTCGACAGCTAGTGCTTTGCCTCCCATCCTACCACTAGAGCCCTAGATGTCTCTGCCTTCAGGCGCTATAGACGGAAATGTAAAAAAGAAAAGATTTTATATATATATATATATATATATATATATATATATATATATACATATAATATACATATATATATACATATATATATATATATATATATATATATATATATATATATAATATATATATATATATATATATATATATATATATATATATATATATATATATATATATATATATATATATATATATAATATATATTTATATATTATATATATATATATATATTTATATATATATATATATATATATATTATATATATATTTATATATATTTATATATATCTATATCTATATATATATTATATATATATATATATATATATATATATATATATATATATATATATAAGGGGGGGGAAGAAAAGTCAAGGAGTATGATCACCGCGAATATATTTCCACAGCAAATAAAATAAATAACTGGCTAGCAGTCAAGTAACAGGAACCAATCAACTCAACTGTTCGGGTACTAATAATAGTGATATCAGAGCAGGGGTATATCACCCAAAAAACTCCCGCTACCTCAGCCTGCAGGAGGAGAATTGCAGCAGCAATGTTCAGCACCGTAGTTACCACTTCAGGCAGCGGGGACTGTTGAATGGTGTCAGTATAGTAAAGAGCCATCTAGAAGAGCGCCCACATTTTCAGAAGTGCCTTCAAGGGACGAAGGGATGAGAACAGCAGCTGGTGGTGGGAGGTGTTGTCGAGTTAAGAGTGGCTAGTTGTCTGCCCGTCACAGCGATCCCGGCACCGGCGTCACCTTGGCTAGACCACCCCCTTACCCCTGGACACGGGGGTGAGAGTGTTGACGTGGCACCGGCCAACAAGCACTTGAAAGGCGAACAATTGCTGGTCGGAGAAAGTGGTAATTCCCTCCTCAGGTAGGAGAGAACGAGGTAGGTGTACTTCCTCACACATGCTCCCACCAAAGCATCTGCTGCACAGTCGATGGCGAAGAAGAACTGCAGCTGACCAGAAAAAACATACAAAATATTTGAAAAAGGCTGGAGTGCAGGAAACAAACAGAGAAGAACTATTGCCAGCTGAGCAGGACGGCTCCAATGTTGTCTGACCCGGCAACATCAACGACTCTAAATGTATAGGGCTGAAAGCCTAAATCCCATCGCAACACTGTCATTTCTACCTTTGAATTTCTCAAAGTATATTAGAGGCTTGTGGTCAACTTCAAGGAAAAATTCCTTACCTCTCAGATAGAAGTCAAACCTATGGATGCCGAAGACGATGGCTAGGCATTCCCTTTCGATCGTAGAGTAACGTCGCTCCCAATCTAGGAGTTTCCGACTGGCGTAAGAGATGGGATGTGGACGATCATCATGGTATTTGAAGAGTATAGCTCCCAATATATAATTTGAAGCGTCGGTGCGTAGGACGAAGGTCTGGCTGGGGTCCGGAAGCTGTAGAATGGGTCCCGAGGACATGGCTTGCTTCAACTGTTCGAACCGTGAGTGCAGATCTTCCGTCCACCGTGCAATAGATGATAAAAGCGTGTAGTTGTAGATGAGGACTGCAGGGCATGTGGGTGCAGCAGTGTGGTAGCGAGTGGCAGAGATCGGAACAAGACACGTATAGTGGTTCTATCACGGCCATAAAGGGCGCGCCTGGTGATTGATCAGTTCCCTCCAAAGACGATGATGCAGGAGACTGATACATTTATACACAGTTTAAGTGTATGTATATTAATTTTGTACAAGTAGTGTTATGTACACGTGGATTGAACAGACGCCAGGAATGAAGCGTCCACCCTCAGCGGGTGAGGGTGTGTGTGAGACGTCCACTCTCAATGGGTGGCTATTGGGAAGTGAGAGCGTCTCAGAGGACAGCTGGGTGACCTGGGCTGCCCGGTGACAAAAGCATCACACCTTGCGAACAGTCAGCGGTTGTCAGAATATCAACATATATCAATTACCACCATCTACCTTACATTCCTCCTCCCCATGAAAAAGGACAACGTGACCACACGTTATAGAACAGAAAGGGACATGAAAAATTGTTAGTGAACAAGTTATATAATTGCCAGATAGCAAACATAGAAAACAAATAATTGAATTGCAACACCAAAAAAGGGATAATAAATTGCTCACACAATACATATATAAGGAAGTACAGCAAGCAACCACAGGAAGAAGCAAAACAGGCAGAATCACAAACGATAAGTGAGAGAAAACGAGCCCACACAAGCAGAAAAGCGGGCTGAAAACTCAGGTAATCACAACGATAAGTGACATGCAAAGAAAACGAGCCAATTACTAGCACAAGGAGCCACGTGCGTGTAAAAGAAACTACAAATGCAGAAGCAAGACCATACCACAATACCACGAGATATACGAAGTGCAGGAGAAAGCCGAGCTAATCACAACAAATGAAATATAAAGAAACCACGTGCGAGCACATAATCAAAATGCGTGCAACGAAGGAAACCAAATAATAGCAAAAGTTAGATCATGTTACAATAGGAAGTGGAAAAGAGATGTTAATCACAAAGTTAAGTGACTGTGACATGAAAATGATCCACGTGCTAGCACAGAAATCAAATGCATGCAACGAAGAAAAGCTAAATGAATAGCAAAAGGTAGATCAAGCCACAAAGGGAAGTGGAAAAGATATGTGAACCACAAAGAAAAGTGACAGAAAACCGAAATCAGCCAAGCGCTAGCACAAAAATAAAATGCATGCAACATATAAGCTAAAACAAAACAAAACCACAAAGGTAAAGCAGGGTAGAAAAAAAAATAACCAAACATGCAAAAGAAGCAGAAAAGGCAGGGAAAGAAATACATAAACCAGAAGGAAGTCACGAAAAGGTGAATAATGACACGGCATGCAAAATCAAATAATATGGGCGCGATAAGGCCATCATCTAGGGGCGGCCAACATCAAGGACGGCCAGCATTATGGGCGGCCATGGGCATGGCGGCCGTAGCGTAGGTGGTCGGCCGACAGCATGGGAGGTGGGTTAGGAGACGGGGGGGGGAGATAATCTCCAAGCCCGGGCCGCATATTAACAATACGCTCGCCAGTTCGGCAGGCCCCTCCAGCCTCCCGCATTGGCGCCTCCTCCAGCCGCTTGGCTCAGCCCACTCTTGAATTTAAGCTTGAGTTGGGAGTCACCCAGCGGATGCTGTCGGTGAAGCCTTTGGCCTGGCGTTCTCGTTTATGGCGTTCAGGCGTTTCATCCTTCCTCTCTCTGCATCACATTCATCACATTATTCATCACTGATTCATCACATTCATCACTGAGGGGCCCCCTGCCTCTCATTCTCTCTCATACGTGCTCTCCAAGGATTCTTTTACACTCAACTTGGTGGAAAGATACTATATATGAGTCTGGCGAGAAGATATCGGTGAAGCCTTTTGGTCTGGCGTTCTCGTTTTCTGGCGTTCAGGAGTTTAATTTTCCCCTCCTTCCTATCTGCATCACATTCATACGGTGTCCCCCATCACTGAGGGGCCCTCTGCCTCTCATTCTCTCATACGTGCTCTCCAAGGATTCTTTTACACTCAACTTGGTGGAAAGATACCATATATGAGTCTGGCGAGAAGATATGCGAGCAGATACTACGTACTGTGATTGATATAGATATGTTTAAGTCTTGCCACGCGATAATACATAGGCTACATCTCCGTGTTTGCAATAATAAATGTTTATTATTGAGTTAGCATCTTGTTCTTGTGGAAATTATATGATAGACTGGCTGAGATGAAATATTGGGTGTTCTAATCGGCGCTGGTGAGCGCTATTCGGCTCAAAAAATAAGCTGGGATTCTAGACAGCCTTTCTACCAATTTTTCAGACTCCAACCACTTTGCAGTACGCACGATATCCTTCTACAATTAGAGCACAGCCCTCAGATGTTAATCGTTTTTACGTAAGCATAGACACGTCACCTTAGTAGCCTCCAAGGATAATAAAATATATTATCTTTGGTAGCCTCCTTGTAGTACCTAGAGGCAGCTATTTCGACTCTACCTCTCATAGTGCTATATACTGTCTTTAATTAACTTTCTTGTTTCTTACTTTTCAGCACACGCTGAGACTGTCGGTATTAGGAAAATCGCACACTCCCCGTTGTGGAGGAATGTTACCATCATGATGAGTTATAGGTTACCAACGTTATATTAGGGTGATATTAGCAGAGGTGGGCATTCCGCAATTTTAGTCCGCAATTCCGCAATTCGCAACTTGCGGAATGGGTAATTCGGTTGCGGAATTGCGCAATTGCAAATGCCTGAAAAAATTGTGGAATTGCGGGTTGCGGACCGCCAACATTTTAAAACGCAATCGCAATAATTGTGACGGTCACCACCTTCAAAGTGCCCGGGTGAACATAAGTTCCCGCCAAATATGGTGGAGACGACACTGCCAAGTCTGCCTAGGTCAGGGGTTCCCAAAGTTATCGATATCGACCCTCAGGGATCGATGGGACTATCCAAGGGGTCGATGAATCGCCAGGGGGTCGAAAGGGGGTCAATAAATGGCTAGGGGGTCGATGAATGGCTAGGTGAGGAAAGTTTCAGCACACAACAGCTGCCAACAACCGTTATGCGAGTGGTACCAAAGCCGCCTCTGTGTCACCCTGACATAGAGACGGCTTTGACTTGGCTCGGTGCTCGTCTGTGACGTCACGTCGGATCTGTACCCCACCCCACGCACCCTCCACACACACACACTCCTCTCTCTCCCCTCCTCTGTACCAAGATCGTACCGTACGTGAAATGTTCCTGTCTGCTTCCCGTACTGAGCGAGCGAGTGCATTCCCCCCTCTCGTTGATGAGTGGGCAGCCAGTAGTCCAGTACATTCTCAGCATGCTACTACTACTACTACTACTACTACTACTACTACTACTACTACTATTACTACTACTACTACTACTACTACTACTACTACTACTGCTACTACCTATAAGTAGTACTATAATTCCCCATATTCATTTAATCATAACATGTATGTATTTAGTTTTTTTTTCATAACATATACTATTTTCATTTTAATGTGTGGGGGTCGAGGAAAAATTTGAAACTTTAGTAGGGGGTCGATGAGCTGAAGAGTTTGGGAACCCCTAGCCCTAGGTGGACCTGTTCATCAAATACAACAACCCTGTGCCCTCCTTCGCGGCTGTGGAGAGGCTGTTCAGCATAGGCCCATAGGGTCTGACATCCTGAGGCCGAAGAGGTCAGCGCTGACAGCCAACAACTTTGAGAAGCTTGTACACATGTTCTTGAAGGGCAACCTCCACATGCTGAACCAGAAGAAGTTGGAGGAGGAGGAGGAGGAGGAGGAGGAGGAGGAAGATTAGTAGGTTACTTAGATTAGTGATTACTAGCCAGTAGACAGTGAAGTGTAAAAGTAAAGAAAAACACTAAAAGGGACAAAGACTTAATTGTGAAGGACAAGTAACAAGTATAGACAGAAACAAAATAGGAATACAGAAGTATTAAACACTAATAAAGAGTCTAGAGACATTTTTTTTGTTATTGTAGGTGTTTTGTTTTAATTGTAGATGTCAAAATTAGTTTGCGGAATTGCGAAAATGCGATTTCGAAAAGGCCTATCTGAAAAAAATTGCGGAATTGCAATTGCGGACTGGTGCAGGTCGGAATTGCGGAATTGCGAAAGCGGAATTGGAAAAAAAATTGCGATGCCCACCTTTGGATATTAGTTAGGGATATTCAACTATACACCTATGTAAATTATGTATCTATAGATCTTTCTGCTCCATGGACCAAAGTTGGCTGTTGTGACCAGAGGAAGGCCATTTTCCTTTCCCTACTCCCCACAAAATACACCAGTGCAGCCATTGTACGTGTACGTGTAGTGTACGTGGAAGACAAAGAAGTTGGCGGTGTCTTGCATCCGTCACGCCCCGTGACAAATTTCGTTTAATTCCCTCCCGGCGCTTCCTATGGGGAATGATTGAAAAAAAAAGATGTCTGGGAACTCACTCACGGCCTTGACTTCCTGCTTGCAGTTTTTCAAATCATTAGTCATTAATGGGCAGTGACCAGGACATATTGCATCTTATTGTCACTTCCGGCTTGATTCCCCAAAACGTCACCAAAACATTTCGGGAAAGTGTTTTCGCTCAGTTGGGTATGGGGCCTAAGCCACAGTTGACTGCAGACCAGATCACCCGTATTCACAGCTTATATAAGATCGGTTTTAGTTCAAAAGAAATTGTGAGGGAGACTGTTAGCTCAACGAAAGGTTGAGCGGTGGGTTAAAAAATCACGAGACTCGCCAACGGCTGAAAGTCTAACGCACTTTTCTCGTCCTGGACGCAAGAAAAAAGTTTCAAAGAAAACTTTGAATATTATCAAAAGACAGCTAGTGATATCTCCTACCAAAACAGCAAGATAATTTAAATCAATAAACCCACAGTTACTGGGTACAGTGTGTGTAAGGAGCGTGTCTCGTTACATCCGTAGTCTCGCGATTTTTTTACCCACCGCTCAACCTTTCGTTGAGTAACCCAGTCTCCCTCACAATTTCTTTTGAACTAAAACCGATCTTATATAAGCTGTGAATACGGGTGATCTGGTCTGCAGTCAACTGTGGCTTAGGCCCCATACCCAACTGAGCGAAAACACTTTCCCGAAATGTTTTGGTGACGTTTTGGGGAATCAAGCCGGAAGTGACAATAAGATGCAATATGTCCTGGTCACTGCCCATTAATGACTAATGATTTGAAAAACTGCAAGCAGGAAGTCAAGGCCGTGAGTGAGTTGCCAGACAACTTTTTTTTCAATCATTCCCCATAGGAAGCGCCGGGAGGGAATTTAACGAAATATGTCAAGGAGCGTGACGGATGCAAGACACCGCCAACTTCTTTGTCTTCCACTGTACGTACACGTACGTACTACATTAGTCATGGGGGTAGTCAGTGCGGAGTCAATAGGGAATTTTAAAGGGAGGCTTGACAATTTCATGAATGGGGATGTAAGGTGGATGTAGGTAGTGTTAAGTAACAGGAACTACCTCGTGTAGGTCTCACGACCTCTTGTAGCTTCCCTATGTTCTTATTTACCTCCCTTTTCTTCTTACTACCACCACCCAGTGGAAGCTCCACCAAACAGCAATCATTCTTGTAGCAGACGGTCAGAACCTTTTGTCATCAACCAAATACACTTTTTAAACACTCCCTCACTGCCCTTCAACACTCCACTCACCATCACACACACACACACAACACCGCTGTGTCTCAACATACTCATGCTGACACGTATGTTCTGTAGTAACAGACACTTGCACCTACAATGGATGCCCCCTAAAACACAGATGATTATACATTCAGCCTGCATGGCCCCTGAAATCAACAAAATTGTGCTATCCAGTATTCAAGTATGATGTTTTGAAACTGATCCTCCAGCAAGCCATCTGACATATTTGCAGCAAGCAAGACAGTTGAGCACAATTTTGTTGATTTCAGGGGCCATGCAGGTTGAATGTATAATCATCAGTGTTTTAGGGGGCATCCATTGTAGGGTGCCCCCTACAAGTGTCTGCTACTACAGGACAGACGTGTCAGCATGAGTATGTTGAGACACAGCGGTGGTGTGTGTGTGTGTGTGTGGTGTGTGTGAGATGGTGAGTGGAGTGTTGAAAGGCAGTGAGGGAGTGTTTAAAACGTGTATTTAGTTGATGACAAAATCCTTTGTGTTGTGATGATGACAAATGATGACATTTATTATTGCAAACACGGAAGTGTAGCCTATGTATTATCGCGTGGCAAGACTTAAACATATCTATATCAATCACAGTACGTAGTATCTGCTCGCATATCTTCTCGCCAGACTCATATATGGTATCTTTCCACCAAGTTGAGTGTAAAAGAATCCGTGGAGAGCACGTATGAGAGAATGAGAGGCAGGGGGCCCCTCAGTGATGGGGGACACCGTATGAATGTGATGCAGATAGGAAGGAGGGGAAAATTCAACTCCTGAACGCCAGAAAACGAGTACGCCAGACCAAAGGCTTCACCGATATCTTCTCGCCAGACTCATATATAGTATCTTTCCACCAAGTTAAGTGTAAAAGAATCCTTGGAGAGCACGTATGAGAGAGAATGAGAGGCAGGGGGCCCCTCAGTGATGAATGTGATGAATCAGTGATGAATGTGATGCAGAGAGAGGAAGGATGAAACGCCTGAACGCCATAAACAGAACGCCAGACCAAAGGCTTTACCGACAGCATCCGCTGGGTGACTCCCAACTCAAGCTCAAACTCAAGAGTGGGCGGAGCCAAGAGGTGGAGGAGGCTGCCAATGCGGGAGGCTGGAGGGGCCTGCCGAACTGGCGAGCGTATTGTTAATATGCGCCCGGGCCGACCGCGAGGACCGACGGCGGCAGGGAGGAGGGTAGGAGGGGTGAGGGTGGCGACCATGGAGGTAGTATGGGTGGAGACGCCCTGAGCCGCGCGGTCTGTGTTGTCTGGTGCAGGGTCTACAACGGGTCAGTCCGTTCCGCCCCCTTGGGCGGAGATAAATGACGTCACTTGGGAAGTGATGGTTGCTGGTCACAAGAAGAAGAAGAAGGTTTTCCCTGGCCATAATTTTGCTAAAATAAAATCAACCAACGTATATGGAAGTTAATGGTAAACTAAATAATATCGTAATATTTATTAATATTTCTTTTAACATCATTTTTAGCAATATTTATTATTATTTCCTTTAACTTTATTTTTGTTGTGTGTGTGTGTGTGTGTGTGTGTGTGTGTGTGTGTGTGTGTGTATGAGTTTGCGTGTGTGTGTGTGTGTGTGTGTGTGTGTGTGTGTGTGTGTGTGTGTGTGTGTGTGTGTGTGCGCGTGAGTTTGTGTGTGTATGTGTGTGTGTGTGTGTGTGTGTGTGTGTGTGTGTGTGTGTGTGGGTGGGTGTGTGTATGTGTGGGTGTGTATGTGTGGGTGTGGGTGTGGGTGTGGAGGTGGGGGTGGGGGTAGGTGTGGGGTGTGTGTGAGGTGGGGGTAGGGGTGGGGTGTGTGTGAGGTGGGGGGGGATGGGTTTGTTTGTGGGGTGGGTGTGGGTGGGGGGTGGGATGGGGGGCTGTAGGGATGTGTGGGTGTGTGGATGAGAGAGAGAGAGAGAGAGAGAGAGAGAGAGAGAGAGAGAGAGAGAGAGAGAGAGAGAGAGAGAGAGAGAGAGAGAGAGAGGGGGGGATAATGAAAGGACTTTAGAGATAAGATGTGTGGTTTGGGATATCACAGCTCGGGTTACTACGGCGGCGGAGAGCAGTGACAGTCTCAGTGTTCAGGCGATAACTGACCCCGCGACCCCGGCCAACCCCTCGGTCTCAGTACCCGTTGACGTCATGATATAGTGGGCGGAGCATGGCTTTGAAGTGGACTAACCCTCTCTTGAAGAAACCCTGGTCTGGTGAAGCCATCGCTCTCCCCCGTCCGCCATACTGTTTTGGGAAATGTCACGCACTGGGTGACTGTGATAGTCCATGGGCCGGACCCCCCAAAATCACTTTTTGGTACCATCCGAGGTGGCAAGGCCTAGTGATGTTTTTTATATTCCCCCATGTCTATAGGATATATTTTGATATGATAGCCCTTGCTAGGTGGTAGCTTAGTGCTAGTAATTGCGACTTTTATAGCCGCACCCAACGGCATTCAACTACGGACATCCGCAACTGTGAAAGTGATATTACTATAGGTTAACCTTCTGAAAATGTTCAAAATCGAGGTTCATTCAATTACAGTTTTATTTGCTAATATACACACAATAACATCATAAGCTGGCATCAGGTTAAATGATATAAAAGTTAAAACACTTATACTAATGAACAGAAATGTGTCGCTACCATTTGCAATGAAGTCTGAATGTGTACTTCTATGCGACTTCTTGTGAACATAACAAGGACTAATATTCTTGAAACTATTGTATTAATAATTTGTTGAGTCATATGGAACCTTTAGACATGCATAGAAGCGCCAGAAACATATGTATCTGCTGTACCGTTTACTCATCCTCTGAATCCTCAGAATCCGGCTCAAGGTCGGGTTCCTGCTGCTGCATTGCTTGGTTGGTGCAGGTCTGGAGCTTGCACATATCAGTGCATGTGAGGCCATTGACCAGGCATGTACACTGCACAGTCAGGCAGCTGCAAACCCGTGAACACTTGCAAGACAGTAGCTCGAACACCACCTCTGGTGCTGGTGCCGAACGCATCCAGAGGATGTTCAGCTTCCAGTCTTCTTCAGTCCAGCCATGCTCACTGGGGCTTGGCACGCTGGCCTTGGGCTCTAAACAGCGTCTCCAGATAGCAGCCTGGAAGTTGGCTCTCTGTGCGTGTAGGAAGAGGCAGTCTCTGCATGGTGGCAGCTGACTTGACTCTGCTTCCCCTCTCTTTGCACAGAAGAGCTGGTAGCGCAGCTCGTTGACACTGTTCCCCCCTGCGGCGCTGCTTCTGCTCTTATTGCTCCTGCTGCCAGCATACATTGCACAGGTGAACTGCTCAAGCTTATCAAAGATCTCATCGCTTGGCTTGCTTGGCAGCCTTTGTTTGGAGTTCCTAGGCATCACCTCTGGACAGGGTCTTCAACTGTTTCTTTAGAGATTGGTTTTCCCTGACAAGTTCCTGCACAGTTACGCTGTCTGGATAGATGAGAAGTTTGCCATTATGATCTTGGATGATGTGAAGAAATCCACCAAACTCCTTCTCAATCCTTTGCCGCAGATGCTTTTTGGTGGAGTCTTGCACTTGGTCCACACCAAAGCTCTTCATGGATGTCACAAGTCTAGAGGTAACATCAGTCATCATTAGGACCTTTGGGGTACCGAAAAGCTCCATTCTGATGTAATGAAAGAGCTCACTGTATGACTGACTAACAGCCGCCTCATATATATCTTCATCTTCTTTGTCATCGGCACTGACAGCACCCTTCTGCTGTGAAGTTTCGCCCCGTGTGTAGAATCTATAGCAGGACCTGTGGTAGTGTGCTTCAGCGGCCACAATATCTCTGCTTACAATGCCAAGTATTCTGCTGTCTAATTTCTTTGTGGCGGCATTCCTGATCCACAGGAATAGCATCAGCTCTCAGTTCTCTGCACTTCACCAACACTTCTCGAGTCTTCTGTCGTTTGGCGTACTTGTTTGTTTTCTGGCAAAATCTGCACTCTGCTTCATATGTTCTTGAGGTGCTAGGGATTGCACGACCAGCCTTTGCAGAGTTGCTATCCTCAGGACAGCCATTGGTAGTCTTCTCTTTTTGAGCAAGGATGCCATCTAGTGCTTTCTTCATCGTGAAGATGCTGCGACATTTTGTGAGGTAATTGAGAGCAGGGATCTCTCCTTCGGGAGTGTCTTCAGCCAACTCCAATATGGGCTCATGACGCCGTATTTGAGCTGCCCGGAGGAGAGTTTTCCAGGAGTTGACTGATTGTGGTGAAATTAGGTTTTCATTATCATCGGAACAATGAATGATGCACTCTAGCCGCGAGCGCTTTGGAGTCGGATCAGTACAAGGGTGCTCAGTGTCCGCCATCATTCAACTCGTCCATCTGCAACAGAAAAGAACATGGATTAGAAAACATTTTTTTCCAGTTCTTTCAACGTAAATACTCTGGTAATATATAAGGCTTAAGACGTAAATGATATCAAGATATGGATTTCTGTGAATATACAGTTTTTTGTTTTTAGCCTCTTAGACGTCAATATATAACATTTGAAGAATAATAAGAGTACCATTTAAAAGATGAATCATCACCCAACAATCTCATCTCTATGGCATTTTATCGAGAAATTACTTGTTTCAGAGTTATTGAACGAAATATGGCTGGGAAACGCAATTTTTGCAATTATGATGAAAACATGCCTTCAACTTCCGGCTTCATTTGCGCAAAAAACTATGACATATATAGCAAAAATGCATGGAGACAAACCTGTGCAGAATTAATTTACTAAATCCTTAGTCTTTATAACCTTTATGCCTACGATGCACCGTTTCATAAATGAAAACGGAAAATATTAAAAACTTACCCTATGAAAGTGGGGTTTTCACAAAAATATACCGTAAAGCTACTAACATGGAAAGGCTATCATACATTATTTTACTTCTATTGATGCAACAAACAAAATGGCACAAGTATAGTTTTGCCACCTTGGGTGGTACCGATATCTGGTCCGGCCCATGGACTAAGATAGGGCTACCCACTCATTCTTTTCACTTTTTACACTGTTTGCACTTAATGATATTACGGTGTGTGAAAAACACATAAGAACATAAGAACATTCACACACGTGCCATCCATCGTTGTTATTGTAAAAACACAAATAACTTTACTCATAATCGTGAGTAAACTACTATCATTGTTACATACACAATAATAAGTCTACAGCACTTGCACATATAATAACTACTACTATTTCAATTACATAAGAACATTGCGTATAGTCAGTGGCGTACCCAGAACATTTAAAAGGGGGGGGGCCAAAAAAAAAATTCAAAAAAAAAAAAATATATATATATATATATATATATATATATATATATATATATATATATATATATATATATATATATATATATATATATATATATATATATATATATATATATATATATATATATATATAATATAATATATATAGCTATATATATTTATTTATTTATAGTAGCTATATTTTTATTATTATTTATTATTTATTTTTTGCAAAGGGGGGGGGCCATGGCCGCATGCCCCCCCCCCCCCCCCCCCCCTCGGTACGCCACTGCGTATAGTGTACCTATTACGAGGATTTTTCTACCAACATTGATTACGCTACATTTGTCAATATTAAATTCCATCTGCCACTTGACTACACACTCGCTTAACTTATCTAAGTCTCCCTGCAAACCGGTTACATCAGACTGTGACCCGATAATTCTACCTATCTTAGTATCATCAGCAAACTTGCTCATATCACTGCTAATCCCACTGTCTTAGTCGTTGATGCAAATATAAAATAGTAGTGGCCCCAAATTACTATAATATTACTATTAATGTAAACCATACGAACACAATCGCTAACACTTATATACTATTACTACAGCTACCACTATCACCCCCACCACTATTACTACTATCAGTAACACAATTACCAACCCAAGAGTGCAGTAGTTATCACACTTTTCTAACAAGGTCATTGTCTTTGTTTATCAAATACATGCACGTTTGTTTGAAACATAATTTTAGAAATCAACAAAGGAAAAACTTACTGGTGAAATGTAATGCGTGGGTCAGATGTTTTATTAACTTTTTCATTGAACCCAAATGCAACACAGCTATTCACCATAGCAGAACACACAAGGAGCGACACTAGCTTCTGCCTTTACTTGCTGCTCACGAGGTTAATAATAAATGAAGACTGAGAGAGTATGTGTGGACGTGTAGAGGGGATTTGACCTGAGTAAGCATAGCCCAACCCTTAATTAAACAGATCCGCCACTCACTAGTAATTACCCGACTCAATTCACACCTTTGACCGCACCAACCCACCTTTAATTAACAACGAAGCCTACCCATGAAGGTAGTATGGGAGGTGGTATGGTAGTACTCCCATACTACCTACATGATGCACCCCAACGTAGCAAAACCCACAAACCCGAGAGACCTACATATATTGATATCACCATGTTATGAGATCAGTTTAATTCTCATCATGAAAATAATAACGGGAACGAAACTCATATATGTGCACATTAGAATGGACCGACGTTACTCCCAGGAATCTCAAAATACTTCCATGGGATGATTTATCTCTACTTGGCAGTAGAGTTGTGGGCTCCCTTAACCCACAACAATATGGCCAACTGACAGTTCACTTGGCTTCAACCCGCGCGGCTCAGGGCGCCTCCATCCATACTACCTCCATGGTGGCGACCATGCAGACCGATGCAGGGAGAAGGGGGGGGGGGGAGCCGGGGGGGCGGCATATTGCCGAACTCTATTGCTGTTCGGGACTAGGGGAAATTAGAACCAATCAGCGCGCGGTGAGATCGTGGGTGTGGGAGGGGCTTACACTCAGCCGTCCACACTCCACACACAACATTTACGGGTAACTTGCTCATTTTGTGGGCAGATATTGTGCGTGACTTTGATTAAATATTATATTTGTAGAGAGAGAGAGAGAGAAAGAGAGAGAGAGAGAGAGAGAGAGAGAGAGAGAGAGAGAGAGAGAGAGAGAGAGAGAGAGAGAGAGAGAGAGAGAGAGAGAGAGAGAGAGAGAGAGAGAGAGAGGAGGAAGGAGTCATGCAGTCTGGACTACATGAGGAGGGATCAGTCATCCTTCACCATTATAGAGGTGAATTATAGAGGCTTTATAGAGGGATCAGTCATCCTTCACCATTATAGAGGTGAATTATAGAGGTGAACTAGGGGGCGGGCACTCAGTAGAGCGCATACCTCCGCCCGAATATTTCATCAATTGGTTGCCATGGCAACAGTTGTCAATAGATTTCATCCAAGATTAAATGAGGTCTTCCTTATACCAAATAGACTTGGTATACCGAGTTTGGTCTAAATCTATTCGTAACTTTTCGAGAACTCCTGTACACTAACAAACAGACAGACAGACAGACAGATCGGGGTGAAAACATAACCCCTCCAACTTCGTTGGCGGAGGTAATTATAGAGGGATCAGTCATCCTTCACCATTATAGAGGTGAACAAGTGCTTGTGGGCCCTTCGGACCCATGTATTGATGTTTGTAGTAGTAGTATATATTAGACAACATGTGATTGCAAACTCCAATCGTGTTATTGCTGTCGTTGGTCACTGGTCAAAGTGCCTCGGGGTAGACCACGTTCCGTGTGATTCCAACCCTTTGTGATCCGTGTGGTTCCAACCCTTTGTGATCCGTGTGATTCCAACACACACACACACACGCACACACTCCGGTACTCCGTAGGGTACTCCGTTAGGGTACTCCGTAGTGTAGGGGAAGCACGCTCGGTTCACAACCGAGAAGTCCCGGGTTCGATCCCCGGGCGGAGCGGAAACAGTTGGGCTGTTTCCTTAAAACTCGAGCCCCTGTCCATCCAGCAGTGAATGGGTACCGGGTGTTAGCCGGGGTTTGTGACCTGCTCTCCGGGGTGCTGGCTTCGGCCAAAACTAAGCACTAAGGATGAATGATAAAAGAATGTTGATATGGAGACGGGGCCATACGAGCGTTGCTCAGGCCCTGTAAAATGCAACTAGATGAATACAAACGTCCATGAGTCTACTGAGTTCGTGGAATGCAGCAAAACGTTACCGCAGAGTTTTTCCTGTAATCTAATACGCCTAAAGTGTTTTTAGCCCAAAACCCCCCTTCAAAATTATTCAATCGACATGGGACCAAGTCGCTTACCACCTACGATTTATTTGCGATTTTTTTAGCCTACTCTCATCAAAGTTGAATTTACAGTTTCGGCTACCCATAACAGACACACACACACACACACACACACACGCCTACTCCTATAGTATATTAGATTATAGAGGTGAATTATAGAGGGATCAGTCATCCTTCACCATTATAGAGGTGAATTATAGAGGGATTATAGAGGGATCAGTCATCCTTCACCATTATAGAGGTGAATTATAGAGGGAGCCCTTCCCCGGCATCCCTCCGCTGTCTCCTCCAATCTACTATTTCCGCTGCTTCTTCCTGGGCTACTGATCATGGCTTTCGTTTCTCTCCCACAAAATCCTTCTCCATCCTTTTCTCTCGCTCTCGTGTACCACTCCCACCTCCACTTTCTCTATATGACATACCTCTCAAGTATTGCTCCTCTGGTAAATTCCTTGGCCTCACTTTCGACTCCCGACTTACCTAGAAGGCACATATCCTACCTCTAAGGGTAAATGCCCTTCGTCGCCTCCGCCTCCTACAAACTATCTCCTATGTGCCTTGGGGTGCTGACCGCAAGATCCTCCTCCACCTCCACACCGTCCTGGTCCTCTCCACTCTTGACTATGGATGTCATATTTATTCCTCTGCCTCTGCCTCCCTCCTCAACCTTCTGGACCCTGTTCACCACCTAGGCCTCCGCCTGGCTCTAGGTGCCTTTCGCTCCTCCCCTGTTGAGAGCCTCTATGCTGAGTCGGGCCTCCGTCCCTCTCTCGCCGTCGAGCCCTCCTATCACTTCGGTGCTATGCTCCCCTTCATCAATTTCCTACTTCTAAGATTGCTGTCCCCCAATCTCTCCTCACAGTGATCTCCTCCTCCCCTCGTTTGCCGCCGCCCTTCCCTGTTCGCATGCGCACCCTTCTCTCCCACTCCTCCTTTCCTACTCTTAAGCTTCTCCCTTTCTATGTTCATTCCTTCCCTCCGTGGCTTATACCTTCCCCCCATATCTGTTCTTCTGGCCCCACTACCTCTCCCAAGTCTACCATTCCTCCTATTGTATTACGCTCTCACTTTCTTGAACACCTCTCCACTCATTCCTCTAGCACCCACGTCTACGTACACTGACGGTTCTAAATCCCACTCTGGATCTAGCTTTGCTATCCTCTTCCTCTCTCTTCCCTATCAATTCCAACTACCTAAAGAATCAACTGTTCTTACAACGGAATTGTACGCCATCCTCTTAGCCTTAAAACGCATACTTTTCTACCCATCCTGTTCCTTCACTATCTTCACTGATTCCCGCAATTCCCTTTCTCTTATACAATCTCTTCGCTCACTTCACCCTCTTGTTCGGGAGATCCAAGACTGGTTATTCCGCCTATCCGTACGCCACAAAACAATTTGCATCTGCTGGGTACCAAGTCACGTGGGTATCTCGGGCAACGAGCGCGTTGATTCTTTAGCGCGCTCGGCCGCTGTGTCCCAATGCCCCCGTTTCTCAAACTTGCCAGCCTCCGACTACTACCTTTCCTTTAAATCTTTCCTTTTCGACCGCTGGCAATCCTCCTGGACCACTTTCTCTGCCAATAAACTTCGCCTGATCAAACCCTCTATATCTCCATGGTCAAATCCTTACCACACTCATAGGCGTTGGGAGACTGCCTCTCGCACGCTTACCCATAGGCCATACCAACCTCACACACTCCTATCTAATGTCACGCTCCTCCCCAACCCTCTGCACACCCTGTCAAACTCCTCTCACTGTCCAACATGTCCTATTCCTAATATCCTGCCCCCATCTTACTCCTGCTCATTCCTGTTCCTTCCCTCATTGGTCCTCCCTTTCCCGACCTCCCTGTCTTGCGGACATTCTCCCGGAATCCCCCTCCTTCTCCCTGGACAATTTAATCTCCTTCCTCCAACAAATCCACATCCTGCATCTGATCTAACCGTCCTGCTGTAACATTCCGTTCTTTCCCCTTCCCTCACCGTTTCGCTATTTTTCTTTAACCCCTCTCCTTTTTATGCTTTGCCATAGTGCCATATGACCTCTGATGTCTGGCACATTCACCTTTTTTTGGCATTCAATCAATCAATCAATCAATTATAGAGGGATTATAGAGGGATCAGTCATCCTTCACCATTATAGAGGTGAATTATAGAGGTTTTATAGAGGGATCAGTCATCCTTCACCATTATAGAGGTGTATAGAGGTGAATTATAGAGGGATCAGTCATCCTTCACCATTATAGACCCGTCAGGGTGGCTCGGTTGGTAGAGTCGTGAGCTTGCGTGTAGAGTCCCTGCATTCGGTCAGCGGTTCGAGTCCACCAAGTTCGTCCTGGCGTGGTGTCGCTTTGTATAGCCAATAACCTTGTAGTTGGTACTTGCAAAGTGTCTAGATAGGATCAAAGTATCTTATCGTATCCCCATTATAGAGGTAAATTATAGAGGCTTTATAGAGGGATCAGTCATCCTTCACCATTATAGAGGTGAATTATAGAAGTGAGTTATAGAGGCTTTATAGAGGGATCAGTCATCCTTCACTATTATACCTATAGTGAAAAAACTTTCTTCTTCAAAATGTAGCACCTCCGTATATGTTGCCATGGTGAAATGCAGAGTATGACTGATCCCTCTAGTCCAGACTGATGACTCCTTCCTCCCTTTCCTCTCCCCATATCTCTCTCTCTCTCTCTCTCTCTCTCTCTCTCTCTCTCTCTCTCTCTCTCTCTCTCTCTCTCTCTCTCTCTCTCTCTCTCTCTACAAATATAATATATAATTAAAGTCACACACAATATCTGCCCACAAAATGAGCAAGTTTTTTTTTTTTTTTTTTTTACATCACAGGGAACTGGTCAAGGGCACAACAAAAATGGGTAACACAAAGCCCGCTTAGTTGCCAGTCCCTATAAAGAAGACAGTAAAGCTACGGTCACACTTGCCATTTTTACCCGTGGACTGGGCGGTTTTGCGTGGGCTGGGAGCAGAGCTACTTCTGGGCGCCCAGAGCAAGTGGTCACACTACTGTCTGGCCCCGGCGCCTCCCAGCCCAGTGCTAGGCCAGATCTCAAATCAAAAAAACGCGACAACGGGGGTCTCTTAATACCAAAAATATACCGTAATACACCGAAATACATGACAATACACTAAAATAAGTATCAAGGACATAATACTTTACATTTTTTAAAACGTGTTTAGGGTATATTTCGGTTATATTTCGGTGTATTTTGGTATATTAGGTGTATTATGGGTAAAATTTTTTGTTTTTCGGATTTTTCGGAATATTTAGGTGTATTATCGGTATTTTTCGGGTATTTTGGTATATTTTGCTATGTGTTTAGGTGTATTTCGGTATATTTGGGTTTTAAGAGATATCCACGCGACAACTCACGGCAACACCTGAGTTTTGCCGGAGTAAAACCCCCCGGGTTTATGGAACTGTCGCCGATGGGAATTATCGCCGAAACACCAATCTAGAACTCTCGCCGACGTGGAAGTTAACCTGACCTGGGCATTGGGCACCTAACTTAACCTAACTGATCAAGCTAACGATAGATTTCACCCCTGAATGCAGAAAACAGGGTAAAAACTTGTTAAATAATATTGGGTCCTGTAATATCAAAAATTTTGGAACACTTGCGACGGCGGCGAGAATTACTATCGGCCGGGGGTACCTGGAACTGTCGCCGATTGGAACTCTCGCCGCCAGCGGCGAGTCTTCCAATTCTTGATATTACAGGACCCAATTTACACTTTTAATCAGGCCTTTGGTAATAATGGACGAGGACTTCGCGTCATTTTCAGAGACACTGATAAATTTTTCCTCCCCAAAAAAATAGTGCTTTTTCTAATGGAGAAATTTTTATTTTCCGGAAAGCAATAGTTTTCATACAATAAAAAAAATTCTTCACCGAATTTTATGAATCGCCGTTTCCATTAAAAACACTGAATTTCTATAAAAAAAAAAAAACTGTAAAAACTTTACCAAGAAAAAATTGTCAGGGTCTCAGATAACCGGGAAGTGATTGAATAGAACATCCCAAAACCTGACCTTAGCCTAACCTTATAGGTTTTAATGAAACTTAGCCTAACCTTTAAACCCACTAAGTATACCTAACCTAACCTTAGGTTAAAGGGTTTTAGGTTAGGTTTTATTAAAACCTATAGGTTAGGTTAGGTATACTTTGTGGTTAAGGTTAGGTTAGGTATACTTTGTGGTTAAGGTTAGGTTAGGTTTCGTTAAAACCTATAAGGTTAGGTTAGGTATCCCTTTGTGGTTAAGGTTAGGTTAAGGTTTTTCATTAAAAACCTATAAGGTAGGTTAAGGTTGGGTTTGGTATGTTCTATTCAATCACTTCCCTTTTATCTGAGACCCTGAACATTTTTCCCGGTCAAGTTTTTAGTGCTTTTTCGATGGAGATTCAGTGTTTTTAAATTTTGGAAACGGCGACCTTTAAAATTCGTGATAATTTTTTTTTGTATGAAAACTATTGGTTTCCGGAAAATAAAATATCTCCATTCGAAAAAGCACCTATTTTGGGGCAGGAAAAATATGTCGGTGTTACTGAAAAAAGACCCCCCGCAGTCCTCGTCCATTATTACCTAGGTTTTTACCTGTATTTCTGCATTCAGGGATGAAATGCCAGCAAAAAGCTTGCTCATTTAGGTTTAAATTAAGATGCCAATGTCCTGGTTAGGTTAAAATTTCCACGTCGGCGAGAATTCTCGGTTGGGTTTTTTGGCAAAAACTCCCATCGATGAGTTTCATAAACCGCACAGCCTACGTCTGTCCCCTGCCCCTCACTACTGCTGGTGCCACGCCTGTGATAGCATCATAGGACATCACCAGGGTCATAGAGTTCCTCCCCGGGAATCATCGCAATCCTTAATAACACAAAGAACGGGGTTTTATTCATAGGCATTACGGCTTTGTTATACTTGAAAACTCCCAAAGGGCAAGCGGGGTGTGTGCTTTGATTTAGGATCATTGTATAGTCCCTCATCGTTGATCATCTCAGAAAAATGTAATTATCTAGGATTACTACGATGTATTATCCTTATTCTTGAAAAAAAGATACATAATTTTCTTAAATTAGCTTGCTGGGCAATACTAAGACCCTCAATCCTCTCTGCCCGCCCAGACATAGTGAGGCTGGGTCGCCCACGGATAACCGATTCGCTCCGTCCACCGCTGGGCGTCGATTTCTGGGGGAGGTTTTTCAGCCACGGACGGCCATTGGACGCCCAGCCCACGCCTAAACCGCCCAGTCCACGGGTAAAAATGGCTAGTGTGACCGCCCCTTAAGAGAATACAATAAAAACAAAGGGGTAGGCCAATTTAGTTCGGGAGGTGTCTTGTTACTCTTCTTTTTAAAAGATTTAAGTCATGGGAAAAAGTGGAAAAATAGAAACAGGAAAGAGGTTCCCCGAGTTTACCATTTAAAGGGATGAAAGAGTAAAGATACTGATTAACTCTTGCCCTTAGGAAGATGGACAGAATAGGGCTGCGGAATGAGTAGAAAGTCTTGTGCAGCGAGGCCGCGGGAGTGGGGGGAGGTATGCAGTTAGCAAGTTCAGAAGAGCAGTGAGCAAGAAAATAAAAGGGAGAAGAGAGCAAGAGAAGGCAACATTGGGGGGGTGATTTAAAGATTGAAGGGCTGTCAGTCAGAGGGAAGGAGTTGATGAGACGAAAAGCTTTTGACTCAACCCTGTTTAGGAGAGCCTGTATGAGTGGATCCTCCCCAAACATGTGAGGACATACTCCATACATGGGCAGATAAGGCCCCCGTAGAGAGCAAACAAAGGGAAAAAAAAAGGACGCAGACGCCACAGACACACTAATTCTTAGAAGCTGTTTAAGCAAGAGATGCGAGTGAGAATTTCCAGTTCAGATTTTTAGTAAAGGATAGTCCTAAATGTTCATTGTAGAAGAAAAGGGGACAGCGAGTGTCATTGAAGAAGAGGGGATAGTTATTGGTAGGTTTTGTCGAGTTTGATAGGTGAAAAAATTGGGTTTTTGAGGCATTGGGACAAAACAAGGTTTGCTTTGCCCAATCAGAAATAATAGAAAGATCAGAAAATTAGGCGCTCGGTGGCATCTCTCCGTGAATCACTTAGTTTCCTGTTGAGTTGGGGCGTCTAATAAACGACGTTGAAAATGCAGGGTAGAATCATCAAGCGTAGGAGTGGATAGGGCTTTGAGTTAGACTTAGAAGATCATTAATGAATAATAGAAAGAGAGTGGGTGATAGGACAGAACCCTGGGGAACACCACTATTGATAGATTTAGGAGAAAAAACAAGGGTCCGTCTACAGTAGCTGAAATAAAAGGGTTTTTGAAAGGAAATTTAAAAATGAAGGTACAGAGAAAATAAAAAACCAAATTTTGGGGGTATTTTGGAAAATTAAAGTTTTGTGCCAGACTCATCAAAAGCTTTTGATATGTAAAAGGGGAAAACCAGCAAAATTTTTTCACCAAAACCCCTAAAGGAGGAGACCAAGATTCAGTTGGGAAAAGGGCTAAAAGGGCGCCATTAAAATCGCCCTTTAACAAAAACCGTACTTACAAATCGGATAGAAGATTGTGAGCAATAGATTTTTAAAGAATTTTCTTATTAAGTATAGATTCAAAAACTTTAGAAAGGCGGGAAAGTAAAACTTTAGGCCGGGAGTTTGAAGGATTAGAAAGGTCCACCCTTCTTAAAGGAAAAAAGGTTGGAGTGACAAACTTCCAGCAAAAAAAAGGGGGAAGCAGATAGACATAGACGGGAAAAAAATTTGCCAGGGCCCAAAGGGGCAAGCACAGAAACACAGTTTTTTTAGGGAAAAATGGAAGGGGAAATTTTCCCTCAGGGCCCCTTAACCCCCTTTTTTCCCAGGGTCTAGGGGAGAAAAAAGGGCCCAAAAAAAACATTTATTCCCAAGGATCTTAATTAAGGGCATAAAAAAGTCAGAGGGGGGAGGAGAAGGAGGAACAAGAACCCCTTTATCAGCCCGAGGGAATTTTTTTGCAAAAGGTTTGGGCGAAGAGTTTAGCTTTAGAAAGTAGATGAGACAAACTTGGGGGCCATCTGGGGGGAAGCATAGGGGGGGAAAAAAAGAAAAAAAAAATTGTTACAGATTTTTAATTTGCTGATTTCCCAAATCACGAGGGGGAAATTTTATTCAGAAAGATGTTTGGGCCTTTTTTATGAATGAAAGAGTTTTTGGTAAGTGAAGTTAAAAATTTTTTTGGGAGTTTCGGGCAGAAATATAAAAGGGGATGATTTCAGGAGATGGATTTCTTACGGGACCGTTTGTGAGGCCCCCCTTCTATCTCGGACAGCATGAGGGAACCCAAACAGAGTTTTAAAAAAAAGGGTTTAGGGGCTTTTTGGATTAGAGAAAAATAAAAAGTAGAATGTAAGGGGCCCCCATTCCAGAAGGCTTTTTAAAACCCCAGTTTTTTGGGGCTTGCCAAAAAGAAAGGGTCTTTGTAGGGAAACAAAAATCATTCCATGGAAAACAAGGGGTTAAACACTGCCTTGGTCTTCCCCCCTTAGCTGAGTTTAAATGCCAGGGAAACACCCGCTTAGGTGGGTCCCGGGGACGGTACCCGGAGCGATAGGGGCAGGTTTCAAAATAAGATTTGTGGGGGAAAGGGAAACCCCAAAGGAGAGAAAATAGTTTCACAGAGTAAAACAGAAGGGTTATAGTTAGGAAAAGATCAAAAAATGTTGGGGGTTTTCCCAAAAAGGGGGGGGCAGGAATACGGGTAGGGTGCCCGCACCAGCTGCTCTAGGGCTTGGAGGATTTGAAAAGTTGTGGCTTTTCACCAGGTTTGGCAGTGAAGAAATTTTAAACCAAAGCTTTTTGGTGAACATTGAATCCCCAAGAATGGGATTTCAGCTAAAGGGAAAAAAGAGATTGGGGATGGCTCCCTTTTGATGTTAAAAAGTCGAAGAATTTTACATAGTCAGAGGAGTTGGGTTTGAGAGATATACAGCACAGATTAAATTTAGTAAGAGAGTGACATTGAAGTCGAACCCAGATGGTAGAAAATTCAGAAGATCAGGGCGTGGCACGAGAGCAAGTGATGTCATGCGCCCCATATACCCGTATGTTACTTTAGAGATCGGCAATTTATGCCGTGCGGAAGAACCATATTGCCGAGTCTATTACTGTTCGGGACTAGGTGAAATTTAGAAACCAATCGGCGCGCGGTGAGGAGCGTGGGTGTGGGAGGGGTTTTATACCGTGGTCACCGAGATGACAAGGCCTGATAAACCCGCCCGTGACGTCACCCCATGAGGATCTCGCGCGCTCGACCCGCTCCGTTCCCCGTACAGGTTTATTTTTCTCAGTTCACGCTCTTATTTATGTCTTTAATCTGAATCCCCTGTCATTATCACCCAAGGGGGTTGGTGGGGGGTGGTGGGGGTGTGGTATTTTTGTGTTGTTGGGGGTAGTGGGGGGTTTGGTGGTAGAGGTGGTGGTGGTGGTGGTGGTTGTTGTGTAGAGGTTTGGTGGGTTGGGGTGGGGTGGTGGAGGTGTGGTGGGTGTGGTGGTGGTGGGTTTGGTGTTTGGGTTTGTTGGTGGTGTGGTGGTGGTGGTGGGGGTTTGGTGTTGGTGGTTGTGGTGTTTGGTGTTTGTGGTGGTGGTGGTGTGGTGGTGGTTGTGGTAGAGGTGGTGGGGGGTAGAGGGGTTGGTGGTTTGTGTGGGGTTTGGTGGTAGAGGTGGTGGTGGGGGTGGTTGTTTGGTGGGTAGTGGTGGTGGTGGTTTGTGGTGGTGGTGGTTGTGGTAGAGGTGGTGGTGTGGGAGGTGGTGGTGGTGGGTGGTGGTTGTTGGTGGGGGGTGGTTGTGGTTGTGGTAGAGGTGGTGGTGGTAGAGGTGGGGGGTGGTGGTTGTGTGGTGGTGGGTGGTGGTGGTGGTGGTGGGGTGTGGTGGTGGTGGTATTGTTGCGGGTTTTTGGTGGTGGGGGTTTGGTGGTGGGGGTGGTTGTGGTTGTGGTTGGGTGGTGGTGGTGGTGGTTGTGGTAGAGGTGTGGTGGTGGTGGTGGTGGTGGTGGTCTTTCAAGATGAAGAGACCATTAATAACCATCGCTAAGATTTCAAGAAAGCCTTTGACAGTGTGAAAAAGAAAAGCCCCTAATTGAATGCCTAAAAAAGTTCAGATACATCCACCAATAATTGACGCCCATAAGTGACATATACCTAAAGAAAAGACCATCCTGTATCTAAACAAGGAATCATAACAAAAAAAAATGGATGTCACCAGCGGAATAAGGCAAGGCTCCCAATGGTTTCAACATCACTGTTCTTATGATAACATATATTATCATCCTACACCTGAACCAAACAAATATTGGATATAAAGATGAGATATGCTTTATCCCTGCCTTTTTTTTTATGCAGATGATGGCCTTATTTTAGCACAAAGTGAATCAGGTGCCCTAAACCATGACCATTGGACCCCTCATCTTAGCAGCAAGAGCAAGTGAAACAGTCAACAGTTATTTAAAAGAGCATAATACCAACATATCCCAAAACTTGGTATAGTACACAACACGAAATGACTGACAAATTAAAAGAGCATGATACCAGAAATGGAAAGCAGAACTACTTGAAAAAAGGAACACTTAGACTTTACAGAACATACAAAACACCACATAAAAGAATAGACTTTTATGATATAATGATGAAATCCACTACAACTTGATAAGATGCAGAAGAATACACTGAACTAAACTAAACTACAGGAACAGACAACCCTCGGAACAAAAGCATGCAGACAGGTAACCTGGACGGCAGAAACTTTAGAACACTTCCTTTACAGTGCAGGAATATAAAGACTAAGGAAACACTTAAACTTTCTACAAGACAACACACTGACAAATGCTAAAAACTAGCACATTTTTACTCCTAGCAGATGAAACAGGATGCAGATGTGAAGAAACAAACTTTGTTACTGATGTGGAAAATAAGGAAACAGCAAGAACATTGATTAGCAAGCAAGAAAGCCAAGACATTTACCCAAGAGCATTCACAAGTATAAGCACAAAACGGGGTGATCAAGCAACAAACACCACAACACTTCAAGAATCAGAAAAAAATCACCGATACTAAGGTGTTACCCCCACCAAATTCATCGACTCTCTAGGGATACCAAGGATAATTATGTAAAGTGTAATTACTTTTATATCACCATTCTTTCAGAGGCTGCTGGGCACTCGTGGAGAATGTGGGTCCTTGATTTTGTGCGGAATGTTTCAATGCGCGAAATCCTGTAGACCCCTCCATATTTTCACTGGGTTTTACAGCATAATGCTGCCCTAAGCATGTTACAGAGTACTCTGAGGGTACATATTATTTTATGAGAGTAGTTAGATGCACTGGTATTCAGACAAAAAATTTTGAACCTGAAACCTTTCACCTGAAAAGGCTTTACTTTTGGACGTGAATATTTTAATCTTATGAGTAACTATTATTACTTGTAAGTGTTCTCATGGAAAGCTAGGGCCTTTTTGTGCTTGTAACATGTATCAGGGCAGCAGTTAGTCGTAAAACCAGTGAAATAAGAGAGAGAATGGAGGGGTCTACAGGATTTCGCGCTGAAAAATATTTCGCGAAACACCTAACATTCGTGAACCACATTCTCCACGGGGTGCCAGCTGCTAATCCTTCATTAGTTCAAAAATATAGTCAGCCAAAACAGCATGATCCCACTAGCTGTGACGGAGGTGAATTATGAACGTAACACAACACAAATGATAACTCTCAAAATATTATTAATATTTTTTGTGACATAGCCCTCCTTCATTTTTAATGCTACAAACATTCGTTTTTTATGCCTTATAAGTATGCTAGATATGCTAGACTTACCGTCTCACTTCTTCATTATTACTAATAAAGCTACTACAAATACTACAAAGATCATAGACTCAACCCTGCTACTAGCCCTCGGTGAAAATTGTCCCGTTTGATTGATCTGAGCCACTGGCTGGCAACACCTTGGGCTCTTGGGAAAGGAATATACTCACTTGGGGCCTTTTCTGTAGTTCCCATTGCAATTTGGCACACAGCACAAGGACGGCATCTTGCTGGTAAACTTGGAAAAAAAAGCTCCTGCCGTAACAAAAGCAAAATGATACAAGTACACCACATACACACGCCCTGACCGCCTTCGTATGTAGACACAATAGACTGAGCCGTGGCCACCGGTGGAGCGCGCGGGATCCTCATGCTGTGACGTCACAGCCTTTCACCAGGCGATGTAACAGGCCTTGTCTCTCGGTGGTCTCGCTTATACTCAGCCGTCCACACACAGCATTTAAGGGTAACTTGCTCATTTTGTGGGCGGATATTGTGTTTGACTTTAATCAAATATCATATTTGTAGAGAGAGAGAGAGAGAGAGAGAGAGAGAGAGAGAGAGAGAGAGAGAGAGAGAGAGAGAGAGAGAGAGATATGGGGAGAGGAAAGGGAGGAAGGAGTCATCAGTCTGGACTAGAGGGATCAGTCATACTCTGCATTTCACCATGGCAACATATACGGAAGTGCTACATTTTGAAGAGGAAGGTTTTTTCACTATAGGTATAATGGTGAAGGATGACTGATCCCTCTATAATCCCTCTATTATTCACCTCTATAATGGTGAAGGATGACTGATCCCTCTATAATCCCTCTATTATTCACCTCTACAATGGTGAAGGATGACTGATCCCTCCTCTTATAGTCCAGACTGCATGACTCCTTCCTCCCTTTCTCTTAAACAAGTTGTTGAACAATTATTCGAATGTATAAGGTGCTTGAATACTATTGTGAGGTTACAGTACTTAGTTACGTAGATAAGTACCTGATGAAATATGTGTGCAATTTTTGTTGTATGTTTGTGTATTGTTGACATCATTTAACCTGTTGTACTCAGATCTTACTATTTTTTGTTGTTGTTGTTGTTTTTTTACTTTAGTCATATTTTCTTAACATATATATATATATGTTTTGTGATGTTCTATGTTCTAATTCTTAGTTATGCATGCCTTTCATGATGTGATAGCAAAATCCTAATATAATAATTATATTGGCCCGTATTAGAGCACCTGCTCATCGGGCTTATACTTCTCAATGTAATTTTATATTGTGTAAACTATTCATACGTAGCTTATTGAGACCAATAAAATTATCAATTATAAAAAATAAAAAATTCTCTCTCTCTCTCTCTCTCTCTCTCTCTCTCTCTCTCTCTCTCTCTCTCTCTCTCTCTCTCTCTCTCTCTCTCTCTCTCTCTCTCTCTCTCTCTCTCTCTCTCTCTCTCTCTCTCTCTCTCTCTCTCTCTCTCTCTCTCTCTCTCCAAATATAATATTTAATCAAAGACACGCACAATATCTGCCCACAAAATGAGCAAGTTACCCGTAAATGTTGTGTGTGGACGGCTGAGTGTAAGCCCCTCCCACACCCACGCTCTCACCGCGCGCTGATTGGTTCTAATTTCCCCTAGTCCCGAACAGCAATAGACTTCGGCAGTATGCAGCCGGGTGACCTGGGCTGCCCGCTGTCAAAAGCATCACGCCGTGCAAACAGTCAGCGGTTGCCAGAATATCAACATATATCAATTACCACCATTACAACTGTAGGGGTTCCCGTACCAGCTTCCTCAACAAGTCAGAGAGGGGGCCGGTGAGCTCTGAGGCCTGAGGAATGAACACCTTATAAATAGAGATCAAACCTAGGAAACTTCGGAGTAACGTCTTGGTGGTAGGAGAAGGCATGGAGGCGATGGCAGTCACCTTGCCAACTTGTGGTTGTAGGTGGTCCCGTGACAAGACAAATCCTAGATTGTTGTTGGACTCTACTCCAAACCGGCATTTTGTAAGTTTGACTGTCAGACCGTGTTGTTGTAGTCTACCCAAAACAGAGGGCAGAAATGTGAGTGGGCCAATCAGAAGAATATACAAAAATATAGTCAAAAAGAAACGAAACATTATCCAAATTAACAAACAATATTCCAAAAATTAAATATACAACAAAACAAAAGACGAACATAAGGGCACAGGCCGCGACTAGACCAAAAAACAGTTATGGTAGTAGTGGTAGTTGTATGTAATCAATCCCAGCGATACCCCATGATTCTGCGAAGACACTTATTACCAAAGGCATTGATTCGTCTCTTCAAGTCACTATTTAGTGTCCATGTCTCACAACCATAGAGTAAGACAGGGATCACAAGCGACTTGAAGATCCGGATCTTTGTCCTCCTGCACAGGTACCGACAACGCCAAATACTCCCGCTGAGCGAATCTATAGCACCGTGGGCTATGCCAATCTGCCGTAAGACTTCTTGACGTGACCCGCCGTCATTATGGACTGCGCTACCAAGGTATGTAAAACTTTCCAAGATCTCAATGTCCTCGCCACACGCATGAACAGACTGTACTGCTTCATCTAGTAAGTCTCCAAACACCTGGACCTTGGTCTTGAGCCAGGAGACCTCAAGTCCCAAAGGCTTTGCTTCCTCGTGCAGCGCCTCGAGAGCCATCACCAGGACCTCCAGCGACTCAGCAAAGATTACTGCATCATCGGCAAAAACAAGATCAGTGATCTTGGTGTTGCCGACGGATGCTCCACAATCACTTTGATCTACAACCTTGTCCAATACCCAGTCCATACAAGCGTTGAAAAGTGATGGGGCAAGGACGCACCCTTGCCTCACTCCTGTATTCACAGGAAAGAAGCTGGATACACCTGCCTCACACTTCACAGCACTCTCAGTCCCAGAATACAGACCAGTTATCAAACCAATAGTCCTTGCAAGAATCCCTCGAAGTCGCAGAAGATCCCAGAGTGACTCACGATGCACTGAGTCAAACGCCTTCTTGAGATCAACATAGGCTGCAAGCATCTCCTGTCGAAACTCACGTCGGCGTTCCACCAGGACACGAAGCGCTAGGATACGGTTCCGTTGTTGACTTACCAGGCGTGAACCCAGACTGCTGAGGTCTCTGATGCTTCACCAGATGACTGCGAATTCGTGTCAGCAATAGATGGGCAAGCACCTTGCCTGGTACGCTGAGCAGTGTAATACCGCGGTAATTGTTGCAGTCCTGACGGTCCCCTTTCCCTTTCCAGATAGGGACGACCAGCCCCCTTTTCCAGTCAGGAGGAATGGTACCTGATTGCCACACGGCAGTCAGGACAGCATGCAACCCGCGGATCATGGCCTCACCCCCAGCTTTGAGGAGCTCCGCACTGATATTACAAACACCAGCTGCCTTTCCACCCTTCAACTTTGCTACAGCCTCTCCGACTTCGTCAAGAGAGGATGCGGTTTCGTCAATGGGAGGATCGGCATCCACTGCCTGTAACCCAGTGGTGTGAAGCTGCTCAGTTGGAGGGTCCACCGTGAACAACTGCCCAAAGTACTCAGCCCAACGAGCCATCTGCCCATCCATGTCCGACACGAGGCGCCCATCTGCTGTTCGAATAGCACTCGCCCGAGAAGGAGACTTGGAACGGAGCTTCTTCAGGGCTCGGTAGGCGGGTCGGAGGTCATTAGCGTTCAATGACCCTCGACATCTTCAGCGAGACTCCTGACATACCTCTCCTTGTCTCTTCCCAGGAGGGTTCTACTCCGGCGTGACGGAGCCCTGTGCTGGTCCTGGTTCCTAGCCAGCCTGGCAGCGCGACTCTCCTCGATTTTCTCCAGCGTCTCCGTCGAGACAAAACCACGCCTTGACCTCGGGCGCTCCCCAACACACTCCTTGGCAGCCTGTAGAGTTTCACGTTTGAAGGTATCCCACAGTTCTACAGGGTTCTCGAGAGCACCGAGCACATCAAACCGATTTGAGACTGCCACCGCATACTCATGAACACATGTCAAGTCCTTCAGTTTCTCAAGATGAAACACAGTATGGTTGCCTCTTAGATTCTTCTGGACTTGACATGAAGCTTAAGTGTAGCAACAACAAGTCTGTGATCTGTTCCCAAAGAAAATCAGCACTCCGGTAAACCCTGCAGTTCTGGAGGATCCTCCAACGAGTACTAACGAGGATGTGGTCGATCTCCTTAGCTACCCCTCCGGCATTACTATACCATGTCCAGCGGTGCAGCTCTGGTCTCTGATACCAAGAACCTGCAATTCTCAACCTTCTGGACCTTGCAAAGTTCAGAAGCAGAGAACTGTTGGTGTTTCTGGTACCGTAGCCATGGGGACCAACACATAACTCGTAGCCATCTCTCACAGTGCCAGTAGTAGCATTGAAGTCGCCCAAGACAATGAGTGTGTCCCGAGGAGGACACTGGTCTAATACAGAGTCGAGTTTGGCGTAGAACATCTCCTTCTCTTCAGTTTTACGCATCTCGGCAGGAGCGTACACTGCAACAAGAGACATGAAACCCAGAGTGTGTTTCATCCTCACCCGCATTATACGCTCATCAACAGGAGTAACCTCAGCAACTGACGGCTGCAGTTTGCTGGAGATGCCTATAGCTACTCCCCGTTCACGGTGACCATTGCTCATGCCGGACCAGTAGTAGGTGTAACCCCCACTGCTAGTCTTGCCACTGCCAGGCCTCCTCGTCTCAGAGAGTCCCACTATATCCACCCTCAGCCTACTGAGCTCGCCCGATAGGAGAGGTAGTCGATGATCGTCTGAGAGGCACAGAACGTTCCACGAGCCCACACGAAGAACCCTCCGCAGGTTGATCCCAGGAGTGATTCGACGGGCAGGCGCCGCCTCTGCACCGCCCCGGTCACCCCCATAAGAAAAAGTTGGGCTAGGGGGCCCTACGATTTGATTTAGAGTGCGGGATTCCCGAGGGCTTTGCCCCGCACTCGTCATAGGCAGATCCCTCCCCTGCATCGGCATAGGAGGGGTCTGCATGGTCGGGCCCCCCGGCAAAACCGGGTCGGGGGCGCGATTACCGCGCCCCCGGCCTCTACCTCTTATTATGTTTGTGGCTCGTTTAGGTTTTTACAGGGAGGGGTTGCAAACCCCCCCCCAACCAATCTATGTCAGGGATTGGCCTGGAGAATGAGAATGATGGACACATAATGAGCTTTATGTAAGGCTCCCTTAGTGTCAAGGGAAATTATATTAATAATCCAAACTAGCAAATAATATCACATAATTTCATTTCAAATTGAAAATAAAGTGTAAATAATATTAATTCTGGAAATGTATAATGATTTTGCCCCAAAGGTGGACAGCCTGCCACTGTAGATGCTTTTCCATACTATGCCTTCTATAATGTGGTTTTACCATGTTTGTTTCCATAAAATCAAACATAAAAGTTTTTGCTTTTGTTATTATACTATATCACAAGTGAATAACACTGCACATGATTTCCCATCTCTTATTTACAGAGAGATAGCTGAGTGCTTTGGTGCCACTGGAATGGAATACTTCAATACCTTTGGCGGAAATCCAGTTTCTGCTGCTGTAGCCAATGCTGTTCTAGATGTCATTGAAAATGAAAAATTGATGGAAAATGCCTCAAAAGTTGGGAATTTCCTACTTCAAGAATTTAGACAGCTACAGAAAAAGCATAAACTGATTGGTAAGCACATGCTGAATTTTTTGTTTGTACAGGGTGTAACACGAGTTTCTGCAAATATTGATGCAGGAGGAAGAGCATGTTATTCTAAGCAGAAAATATTCTATACCCATATGCTTTTTGAAGCTTCTTTTAGACGTGAGATGAAGTAAAAAAAAATAGCGTGGCCAGTAATTTACAATGGCAAGCGACGTATGGAGGTAGTGCAGTGTGTACTCGCGGTTGCCGCTCGGTGAAATTTTTAATCATTTAATCACCATGTTTACTAGTAATGGAACATTACATTATCTTATAACAACACAATTGGTATTAATGGACATGTTATTTACTAAATAAGCAGTACATGAAAACAGCAGAGCTGTAATAAACAATACTGTAAAAGGCTAAGTGGCATCGAGTTGGATTTGGGGAGGAAGGAGAGACTAGGCTGCGTGGCTGCCGGTCAGCTGAATCACGTGCTACATCCTCCCCCGCCCCAACACGATGCCACTTAGCCTTTTACAGTATTGTTTATTACAGCTCTGCTGTTTTCATGTACTGCTTATTTAGTAAATAACATGTCCATTAATACCAATTGTGTTGTTATAAGATAAAGTAATACTCCATTACTAGTAAACATTATGATTAAATTATTCAAAATTTCACCGAGAGGCAACCGCGAGTACACACTGCACTACCTCCATACGTCGCCTGCCATTGTAAATTACTGGCCGCGCTAATCTTTTTCACTTCATCTCAAGTCTAAAGAAAGCTTCAAAAAGCATATGGGTATAGAATATTTTCTGCTTAGAATAACATGCTCTTCCTGCTGTATCAATATTTGCAAAAACTCGTGTTACACCCTGTATGTACTTTAAAGATAAGGAGAAACATACATTGGTGCACCAAGTTTCGTTGGGATCGTTGTAATAGACAAGAACAGTGAGCTCGATCTGCCATCTGGTGGCCGTCTGGGAATTACCCGCGCAGCTAGAATGTAGGGTCTCGGGGTGTCGGGCTCGACTTATTTTCTATTATTCCCTACCAAACCAGCTACAATTAAGTGTTGTCATCGTCAACATAGGCTTATGCAAAATGGAAATATACGAGTTTTACATTATTCATGGCGTTATAATGAGGATTGTTGGCAAAATAGAAGCATTCGATCACAGGTGTCCTATAACATTCTACTAAATACTGTAAAGGAATGCTTCAAGGCGGGTGCATGGGTTAATATTACCTCCATGTATGCAAAGAGAAGGTAATATTAACCCATGCACCCGCCTTGAAGCATTCCTTTACAGTATTTAGCAGAATGTTGTAGGCCACCTGTGATCGAATGCTTCTATTTTGCCAACAATCCTCATTATAATGCCATGAATAATGTAAAACTCGTATATTTCCATTTTGCATAAGCCTATGTTGACCATGACAACACTTAATTGTAGCTGGTTTGGTAGGGATTAATAGAAAATAAGTCGAGCCCGACACCCCGAGACCCTACATTCTAGCTCCGCGAGTAGTTCCCAGACGGCCACCAGATGGCAGATCGAGCTCACTGTTCTTGTCTATTGGGACTAATCGGGACATTTGTAATCGGCGCGAAACTCAAATCCACGAAATTATATACATTGACCTTATGGGAAATAAGCTAATAGGGACTCAGAGCTCCCCTCCCTCACCTCCCTTTACTGTACAGTACAGCCAGAGCTCCCATTCCTCACATTCATTTACTGAACAGTAGGCTACAGTACGGTACTGTACGGTACACTCAATCCTCGGCTATCGCGCCTACTTGGTGCCGATATAGCCGAAATCGTGACAGTCAAACAATAGAACTTACGATAACAATATAAATTGGTGCCAGGATCCCATTGATGACCACATATTTTACCACTTTCACATTTTCTTTCATTTCACATTTCACACATCTTTCCAACATATAAAGATATATTACATTAAATCAGGAATCACAAAAACAACATATTTTATAGTATTTTGTTTACCTTTTCGGGGATGATGAGGGACTTAGGTTGATGGATAGATTCCGAGGCTTGTGTGGAGTGTTAGTGACCACCGCGACAAGCCTTTAACTCGTCCAGGATTTTGTCAGCGGTAGCACAAGTGAAGCTCTCAAAGTCAGATGGTTCGTTTCACCCTTGTTGATTAACTGCACAATTTATAATTCCTGTGCAAAGTCAGTCAAAGGAAATTTCAAAAGGTCAAGTTCTTCCTTTTCTTCACTTTTCGTGCAGGTGCCGCAGCATTGCGCTGGCCAATGCTGGGAGGACGATGTCGGGGTAAATCGGCCATTATTGTATCACAAAAGGTTTCAACACGCCGCTGACTTATATTTGAGGTTCACACTACTTTGTTTTGGTGTCCGTGCTTCACGGAGTAACGTTATCAGTGACGTCAGTCCGTATCCGTGCAGTGTGAACCGGGCTCCATATGATGTCCGTCAATGAGCTGAGAGATGGCCGTCTAGTAATCAGCCTGAGGCCGGATGTTCGAACGTTCGTAACGGTCTCTAAGATCATCTTAGCACTAAGATTTATCTTAGAGCGTTCGTAACGCGTTTAGAAGTATTTTCGGACAATCTTTACGAACATCCATTCCCCATATTTTGTCTTATGTCCACCCAAAGACTATACAGTAGTCTTTGGTCCACCAGATTTGTTCTTAGTGCTAAGATTGCTGAGGAGCACCCTTAAGCTGTTCGTAGGGTCGCATGATGAAGTTTTTTTCTAATATACAAGCCATATAAAGTTATGTTAAGCAGTGGCGTAGCTAAGGGGGGGGGGGGGGTGCTGTTTGAAATCGCCCCTCGGGCCCCCAAGGGAGGGGGGCCCCCAAATGCATCACTCAAGATCAGGGGCTGGATGTTCGAACGTTCGTAACTTTCCGCCACTAAGATCATCGTCGAGTGTTCATAGCGGCCATCTTAGATCTTGGGCTACGAACACCACAAAAATATATTTTCAAAGGATCGTCCGAAATTTCTTAGCTCACGATCATGCGATCTTCAAGTTCGTTCCGTTCCGTTTCGACCATGAGGAATGGAACTCAGCTGACTGTCGCTTGGCCAATCAGAGGAAAGATTTAATCAACCTTTGAGATTGTTAGCCAATCATAATGCAGTTAGAATGTAAACAAATATCATGCCTCCCCAAGGGAAATATCTGAAGACTGAAGACGTATGCTCACTAATAACCTCCTGGCGCGTCCCCATACACAAAATTACAAACTTATAACCTCAATATAACCTGAACTGGTAAAATTATATTTCTTTCCTGCCCTTAGGTCTCGTTAGGAGGTTATTGGTAGGGTTAGATAAGGTTATAGTGAGGTTAGGTTAGTATTATTTTGGGGGGTCATTTAGGACTTTAGGTGGGGTAAGGGGATGTTAATGGGGGTAACTCTCCCACTTTATAATTACGTTTTAAAGGTATCTGAAAGGATTTTGTGAAGGTCTGGAGAGAAAAAAACACTAATAAGGGCGGGAAAGGATTATAATTTTACCGTTTTAGCCAGCGCGAATAATTATATATGAATTGAATGATTGCTGCCACTTACACCCAATTAGTAAAATTTCGGTAGTAGGCTTTCAACGACTTCGAGGCCGAAACTTAGTTTTCCTGAATCGTTTTAATGTGTATTGAATGAGTATGGCACTCGTTTTTGTCGGAAATATTTTTTTGTTTACAAGTATGGGGGGATGTATGCCCCGCAAACCTTGCACCGCTTCGCACTGCCATATTATTGATAATTTTTTTCTTTTTCTTGATATCATATGTTACTAAACCAAACCCCACCTCTAACCTAACCTAACCTAGTCTGATTTAACCTAACTTAGACGACTAAACCAAACCCCACCTCTAACTTAAACTAACCTAATCTGATTTAACCTAACTTAACCGTTTATGGCTGAAATAACGGTAGATTTTCGGTAGTACGTACATGTAACGCCATTATTATTCAATTATACCATGGGAAATGGGGTTCAAAATACTTAGAATGAAGAAATCTACACGATCATGTAGGTAAGAATCTTAGGACTTTTGAAAGACCGACTACCAAACTAATACCCACCCATTTTAGGGTGGGTATTATTAATGGGATCCATTATCCAAGTAACTAGACAATACCTGGAACTGTCGCCGATAGGAATTCTCGCCGACGATCCTATTTTTTTCGTGGGCGAGTGTTCCTATTTTAGCCGTGTTTCTGAATTTAGGGATTAAATACCAGCAATAGCCTAAACAGTTAGGTTATGTTAGGTTGGCCAGTTGACTATATGTCTAGATTAGGTTAGTGAATGAGCGGGGGTGATTCCCCCCCAGCTCAGCACCGAAATAATACCGACTTGACATATTACAGTAGATGGGTTAGGTTGAAATGAAAGCCTGCATTCAAGTGATTTTTATGTGCTCTAACCCCACAATTTCAGTGGTCGTGAACTTGCCTAGAATAACATCTCACTACCTCAGCCTCCATCATTGAACCATTCATTCATTACTTTCGCTTTACTCACATACCACCTCTTAGAGTTGGAGTAGAGTGTACCTACTCTTCTCAGACATCTTTGCCCACCAATCACACATTCCTTTATCCTCTACATACTCTTTTAGGTAAATATGCAGTTGCAACCAATACTCCCTATTGACCAATACTCTACTATTCAAGTGTACTTACTCTTCTCAGACATTCTTGCCCACCAATCACACATTCCTTTATCCTCTACATACTCTTCTAGGTAAATATGCAGTTTCGACCAATACTCCCTTTTGACCAATACTCTTCTGACATAACTGGGGGGGGGCTACGCCCCCCAAGACCCCCTGCTAGTTAACTAATCTAACCCGGGCATTGATTACGTAACCTAACCTCACTGGGGGGGTTTCGCCCCTCCAGATCCCCATGAGTTATTTTTTCATTTCCGACAGCTGTTGTGTGGGTTAGAAATACTCCTTATAATAAGAACGAAACGTTCAGGATACTTAAAACCACCGATTGGTTGTGTTGTATTGTATTGGTCTAAACTGGACTTATACCTTTATGTATTTCACTTTTCCACCTACAGTACATGCATTCCATGCACTAGTCCTTTCCTCCCCTAAACACACACATCAAGGTTACCTAGTTTATCTGCCATTCCAGCACTCATTTTACATAATCTGTTTCTCTATCCATTCCATTCATACACCTTGCGTACCTAAATGAGTATGTGGAGGATAAAGGAATGTGTGATTGGTGGGCAAGGATGTCTGAGAACAGTAGGTACACTTGAATGGTATATGAGTAAAGCGAAACTTATGAATAAATAGTTTAATGCTGGAAGCTGGGGTAGTGAGTTTTTATTCTAGGCAAGTTTAAGACCACTGGTGTATGGTTGGGTGTATAGATGGATGAATGTAGGGAGCAAGTTGTGTAAGATGAGGGATGAAAGGGTGGATGAGACAGTGCAGCACTTGGTACTGTATTGCCGGAGATATGGTAGGGAGAGAAGAGCTGTTATATGTAGGCTATATGTGGTCATGAATGAGGGAGGGATGGCCAACTGGCATGAAATGCAACTGTTAGAAGGTACTAACAGGGATAATAATTTATGCTTATAAATATAATTTATAACGGAAACGGACTACTGCACAATATAGTGAGACAAAAATAATACAGAAAATATAATCTGTAAGGCTTGTGGCGACCGCCAACTCCTGCGGAATATTAACCGGCAGGGCTATGAAGCAGAGGAAAATTGTGGGGTTAAAGCACATAAAAATCACTAGAATGCAGGCTTTCATTTCAACCTAACCCATCTACTGTAATATGTCAAGTCGGTATTATTTCGATGCTAAGCTGGTGGGGAATTTCCCCCCCGACATTCACTAAACTAACCTAGACATATAGTCAACTGGCCAACATAACCTAACCTAACCGCTCAGGCTATAGGCCACTGCACTGAATAATAAGATCCCGTTCCAAATGTCCATAAATCTTGATTAGATAGGTAACTGGCGAACAACTGGGTGCTAGCAACCAATATTTGAGGTTATTTTAACCACAATAAGGCAATCTTAAGTGTTCTTATATTGAAAATCAGGTTTTCACTAATAAAACTAATGGTTTTGATATACGCATGTCCATACCATGAACATTGGTTAGAAAAAAAAATATTGAAAGTAGAAATAATATTGAGATGAGAAATAATATGGAGAATAAGAAATCATACTACCCTTGTGCACACAATCTATAATGTTTCAGCATCAATGGAGAAATATATTCACCCAAACATTTTGTCGTAACATTTCCTTAAAGCTGTCGGACCATACATGAGTAGATCATACTTTCAAATGCTATTTCTTCTAACCAATGTTCATTGTATGGACATGAGTATATCAAAACCATTGGTTTTATTAGTGAAAACCTGATCTTCAACATAAGAACACTTAAGATTGCCTTATTGTGGTTAAAATAACATCAAATATCGGTCGCTAGCACGCAGTTGTCCGTATGTTACATATCTAATCAAGATTTATGGACCTTTGGAACGGGATCTTATTATCAGTGCAGTGGCCTATTGCTCGTATTTAATCCCTGAATGCAGAAACACGGGTAAAAAAGGAACATTCGCCGACGAAAAAAATTGAAACACCCGCCGACGTCGGCGAGAATTCCTATCGGCGACAATTCCAGGTACCGTCTAGTTGCTTGGATAATGGCCGGGTGGGTATTAATTAGTTCGGTAGGGGGCTTTCATAAGGCCTAAGATTCTTACCTAGTACATCATCGTGTAAATTTTTTCATTTTGAGTATTTTGAACCCCATTTCCCATGGCACAATTGAATAATAATGGAGCTACATGTACCACCAAAAATCAACCGTTATTTTAACCACAAACGGTAAAGTTAGATTAAATCAGATTAGGTTAGGTTAGTGGTGGGGTTTGGTTTAGTAACAGATGATATCAAGAAAAAATAGAAAACTATTAATACTACAGCAGTGAGAAGCGGGCGGAGGAAGGATTGCGGGGCGGGCCGGGAGGGGCGGATCCCCCCACACCTGTAAACAAATATTTATTTCCGACAAAACCGAGTGCCAGATTCATTCAATACACATTAAAACTATTCTGGAAAACTAAGTTTTGGCCTCGAAATCGGTGAAAGCCTACTACCGAAATTTTACTATAACCTTATCTAACCTTACCAATAATCTCCTAGCGAGACTTCAGGGTGGGAAAGAACTATAATTTTACCAGGATAGGATATATTTAGGTTTTAGGTTTGTAATTTTTGGGTGGAGTCTCGCTAAGAATTATTAGTGAGGTTATTAGTGAGTATACGTCTTCAGTGTTGTGATCTTTCCCTTGGTGAGTCATGTATTGTTTACATTCTGGCTGTGCATTATGATTGGCTAACACTCTCAAAGGTTGATGAAATCTTTCTTCTGATTGGCCAAGCGACAGTCATCTGGGTTCCATTCCGCATGATCGGAACGGAACGGAAAGGGCTTTAAGATTGCATCATCGTGAGCTAAGAACATTCGGACGGTCCTTTGAAAATACAAATTAGTGGTGTTCGTAACCCAAGATCAAAGATGACCGCTAAGTACATTATAAGATCATCTTAGAGGCGGAAAGTTACGAACGTTCCCTACCCCAGCAGACCTGCCAAATGTTTATCTGTCATACGGATGCTATGTTGGCACTATTTATGAAACATTATACGTAAATAAGTTTAACTTGATCAAAATAATGCTGTTTCCAAGGTCTGATTTAAAGTTTGTTCATTATCAGTGATATTGGAAGACATACTAGTATTAAACTAATGCGCCAGTGGCTAACAGCGGCACCGCTGCTTTGAAGGTAAACAAAAGCATATGGTACATTCATCTTCTTAACATTCATTCTCATTCATACGTCATAACCAACCAATTCGCAGCCCCTCGCTAGATCTGGCCAAGACACCTTCAGCCATGGCATCCATAGCGCGATTGGCATATTTAGGGCGTGATAGACACATTTGTGCAGATATACAAGGTGTGATAAACGTAAAATCCGATAACTGAATGCTCTATAGTCGAGGGTCGAGGTACATCTTGGTAGGCGTGAGAGCTGTAAAAAGCGATAGCTGAATGCGCTATAGCCGAGGTTTGCGAGTATTCATTTTATGGTACAGCACTGTACTGTAACATTAAATGGGGAAGGGGAGTAACATTAATTGGGGAAGGGGAGTAACATTAATTGGAACATTTACTGGTTAAGGAGGTGGCGGCCGAGTGGTTAACGCCTGAAAGTGGCGAGATGAGAGTACCGAGTTCGAATCCCGCTAGGTGCCAAAATTTTTCGCCAATCATCAAGTAGCCCAAGAACACCCACAGGCTGCCCATTAACTTTACCTTCAACGGGGAGTGCACAGGAGGACACATAGGGGCAACATGAGCCTCTAATCACATGCCCCACTATAAAAATCCAACCTGAGCCACCAAGGGCGAAGGCCTACCATCACAGCCCTCAAGTGAACTTCCTGAGGCGAATTTTGGTGATGAAGCCGCCAGAAGCCTGGGTTCACTCTGCTTGCGTGCCTCGCCAGAACGGCTGACAGCTGTTAGCTTCTTTCGGGGCTCGCCCGCTCGGCGTTTACAGCTGATAACTGTAAACAAAACAACCACACAATGACGAATTGTCATCTTCAACTCATATTCAACCACATCTTCTCTCATAAAGATATATATATATATATATATTGTCTTATAATACCAAAATATAATTCAATATCTTGTTACGAGGCATAAGACTTATCTTAAAAACGTATATCTGTATAGCCTAAAGGCCTCTTCCATTTGTGCCCATGTTCCAGGAACCAGTTCTTTCAGTTCAGGGTTGGGTTCAGTTCCTGGTTCTGGGTTCGCATGTCACAAATGGAACGCAAAAACCCCGTTTTTTTGTTTACCAACAAACTCAGCTGGCGAGGGGCATGAGGGGGGGAGAGAGAGAGAGAGAGAGAGAGAGAGAGAGAGAGAGAGAGAGAGAGAGAGAGAGAGAGAGAGAGAGAGAGAGAGAGAGAGAGAGATTAAAAGTGGTAACTCAGCTCTGATGTGAAGGGATCATATCAAGTTTAAGATCGCGGGAGCGCATTCCTCCACCAGTGCCCCTTATTTTTTTTGTGTAGGCCTGTCTGACATCCTCTCCGACTCGTGCATGCGGAAAACCCTTCACGATAAGAGAAATAGGGCCCAAGGCGGCCATTGTTTGTTATGAACTGAAAACTCTACCCAGGCTACCGACGTCCCAATGTGGGTAGAGAAAGTTCAAGGGTTTTGCTGAGTCACTACGCGCGTCGCCTCGGACCCAGGTTTTCGCGCGCAAATGGAACGCCTGAATTCTTGGGTTCCGTGAACTCCATGGTTCCTGAAATGTCGCAAATGGAAGAGGCCTCTACTGTGATATATTTCGGTATATGTATGGATGTATTTCGGTATATGTTTTGGTGTATTTCGGTATATTTCGGTGTATTCCGGTATATTTTGATGTGTTTAGGTGTATTTCGGCATATTGCGGTATGTGTATAGGTGTGTTTTGGTATACGTATGTGTGTATTTCGGTATATTTCAGTAAATTTTGGTATTACAAAGCACCTATACCAAACTCAGGTTGAACCAAATAAACTCAACGCAATGCTAGTCATTTCCACAATACTAGCCTATCAGCACCTCTACCTACCAGTTAATTTATTTCATGTCCATCAACAGTAATGTCATGCATACTTAGATATCTTGCAATGTTTTGTGGTGGCATTCGAAGTGGATGATGGTGAAGGTTTATGCTACTCTCGTCTACCGGATATCTCGTCCCCGTCAGCGAGAGTTCCAACATTTTCACGTTCTCAACAAGTGTAAGGCGTGGTTCACACTATACGTTTTTGCTGTCCGTGTCAACGTGGGCGTGGCGATCAGTGACGTCACCCCGTCACTCCCGCAGTCCCGGAGAAAGAAGAGGAAGCTCCGAATAATGTGAGCCTGGGACGCGCGTCTCTCAAGGTCAGTGACGTCATCACTGCTCCAGCAACGTGGTGGTCGGCGGAGCCTGGTTCACACTACACAGGCAGAGTGACGTCACTGTGACGTACTGTGACGTCACTGATGACAAGACGCACGTAAACTACGGACAGCAAAAACGTGAAGTGTGAACCGGGCCTAAGAGATCTCTAAGAACCAAAATTGGAGCATAATGCATCAGCGAAAACGTTTCCGGTCTGCTTTTGATAGCATAATTGGTAAAATTAGAAAGACAACGTCTGGTGTTAGGGTTAAAAGACTCGCGAAAGCTATTTCACCAGACTTGATGTTTTCCTCTCGTCATGTCATACCATTTTAGCTCTATTAGTGTGATCCGAAAGTTAAGCCCGTGCTCTTAAATCCGCGTTTTTGTCGTCCAAGCACCGTCTTGGATTACGAATCCCAAACCATGATTTTCTGTTTTTGAGCGCGGTCTTGATACGAAGACGGGCTTAGGGAACAAACATTAGAAAACGGGAGTTTCGGCGCCGCGTGGCTATTTTGTGATGCCGTACAGATGCGGAGAAATCCATGCCCATCATCATGACCATCAGGACTACCAAACCAAGCGATCCGAAGACAGCTATGAGGCAGGCTTGGAGATGATCCCGTGGAAACAACAGAAAAAAGAGGACATTAGAGCAGAAATCTGTCGAGTGGCTGAGGTTAAGAAAGGCTCACTTGACATGAAAAACAACATAATATGTAAAAGTAGTAATGACAAATGGTTGTAGAAGAAGTACCGGCATATAACAGATAGATGAAGAGATATATGTTATAACTGATGAGAAGCCGCTGTCTGTTATGTGTATTGCTACACTTTTCCAATACTCGGGGAAAATAAGGTTATTATGGACAAGAACTGCGCGGTTACTACCGCCGTTACCACTTACGTTTTCTATATTATTTTTTCTTCAGTATATTATACAGTATTAATCCACTTCTGCGTAAACTTAATAACTTATATACATATTGTAGAAATACTAAAGTTGGTTAATACGCATACAGACACACACTCCTCTTTCAGAGGCCGCCCAATCCTTTAGGAGGTTAGGTTAAGGTTCGGTTAGGTTCGGTTCTGGTAATAATCCTCCCAGCAGGCAGCAGGGCGAGGCAAGCGGACCACTCGGCAGCTGGCGGGAGGGCTTATAATCGGAGAAGCTACCCCAGACCCTCGCTTCCCACGGCTTCCTGCAGCTTGCGCCAGCTGGGCAAGCCGGCTTCTGAAAAGTGCCTCGAGTTAACAGAAAAAGCAAGCTGCCAAAAGCCAGCTTCTGGCGGCTTCCTCACCAAAATTCGCCTCTGGGCTTACCATCCGAACCCTAGAGGCCACTGCCTACAGCCGCTATTGGCCGAAAAAAAGAGGAAAATATATCAAGACATTGTATTAACTTTTGGGTATATTTACACACACACATTTAACACACACTCTCACTCCATCTTACATAAAACTCACCAAAAACAACCACATAGAGAAGAGCTAGATGGGCAGGGTTACTGACCCCACCGCTGCCTCCAACACTCTCCTGCTCTTCTGACTTCTCATCAGCTGCATCTCCGTCATTTATCACTGTTCCGCTACCACCTGGCCTACTTGGCCCACCATCGGTCCCACTAGCAGCAACAGATTATATAATTACGCTAAACTCAGGTAGAAAGAAACATCGAGAGTAGTACACACGCATCGGACTTACACCGTCCGATGGTCTAGGTCACTCAAGTGGATAGCGGGGTGGCCTTCCATTTTGTAGTAGCCGGTTCGAATCCTTATTGCTCACAGGGATTTTTCACTGACAAATTCCGGCGGTTACTGTCCTTCTTGAGCAAGGGGATAGGGGTGTATAGTGTGTGAGGTCCCAGCATTACCCTAAGATCGGTAATAATGAGCTCCAAGCTCGCACCGGGAGGGTGAAACTGGCGATCGCGAGCCAGCTCGCGTGGACAAGACCATGGGTGAATAACACTCAAGACGCTCACAGGTAACTAACAAGCACTCTTCGCTGGCGTCACGAAGGCAAAAAATTGAACCATTCGACCTAAAACCAGCACGACCTAAAACCATTACGCACCTAAAAATTTCGATTTTAGTTGCGTGAAACTTGAAATAGGAATTTTTGAAGTTACCCCTTAACTTTGTGTCCACGAATCGAGATGTCGCAAAACTATGTACACGTATGTATTTTAAATACTTATAATTCATGAGCTAGACAGTCAGTTAATTACAGTAGAACCCCTCTGCTTTGGACTATGTGGGGGAAAAGGCTATCCCGAGTTACCAGGTTGTCTGTGTTATAGGAAATAACACATAACAAATAGCACATCTATAAGTAGATGGGTATCAGTGGACCCCACCCTCCTCGCTGCAAGAATACCCTCGACCCTCGATTTGACGGACAAAATGGGGAATTGAAGTGTCTTTTGCTTGAAAAAGTCCGTTGCTTGGTATTCATGGGCTGGACGCCATTATTTTCATACTTAACAATGTCTATTACATATAAAGATGATAAAAATAAGAAATATGACTATGAATAAGCATTTACGGGTATTAAGAAAAGCATTGATATGTATAACGTAGAAACTAAGCATTATCACACAACAAAAATATGAAAATAATTGTAGTTTTTTGTTTTACTTGGCGTAAACTATATGTAGAGCTGTATACAGGACTATGTACAGGAATCAGAAGGCTTATATTCTTGAGGTTGAGAGTCCGAGGTTGTGTCCTAACGGACGCATTTTTTAAACAGCGGACTTATTGAATAGTTTGGTCTGCTTGTCCGGTAGAAGATAGACTCCGTTAAATCCGAATTCCTGTAAATCGAGATCCTTATAATCGAGTGTCAAGTGTATATATTCTCATTTTTAAAATCCACAAGATAAGGTTAGATAATACTTGGGTCCTATCTTGACAGCTTGCATGTATCAATGTTATTGACGATACAAACTGCCACCATGCCAGAAATGAACTCAAGTTACAGTGGCCAGGATTGAACGCAGAGCCAATGCACGCAATAAGTAGATGTAAGACTACCACTGTGCCACACTAACGAGCATATACTTATCAAAGACAGTATTGATGGGAACTAACCTCATTGATAGCTACTAGATTGTATTTGATTTGATTGACAATTCTGGATCTGATCTATTCCAGTCTTGAAAGGCCAAATTTAACAAATTAAATATAGTGTCCAGAATCAGTACCACCATAAACCTGCATTACTTTCCAAACAATTATCACAACAGTCTTGTCATATTCCATGACTCATAAATATGTAGTACAAATCTCTTACCCTCCCCAGAAATATTTTTCTACATAACTTCTCAATCCCTAACAACTTTTGCAATGCTAAGTATTACTAAATAAGTGGATATGTTTGACATTGATGTTATCTATGCTAATAACTGGCTTTGCAGGAGATGTGCGGGGTCAAGGGATGTTCCTTGGTGTTGATCTAGTGAAGGACAGGGACACCAGAGAACCAGCCACTGCCGAGGCTGCCTATATAACCAAAAGGTTTGTTGCTATATGTTTGATAATATATGTTCTATATACGTAGTCTGCATTCTTGCCACACATTCATAAATTATATCACATGAACAGCAGATTTCTTTCCTCTATAAATATATTAAAAGGTTTTTACTTACATCAATGAGATGAGGGAAATAAACAAAGTATAATCGTGATGATACACTTGTTCCATGGAATCTCCATTATATTATTGTACATGCTGGGTATTGATACATGGGTTGAATGGGGACCCGTTCCAAATTCGATAACACTGACTCATGACTTTGTTTTCGTTTTCTAGTATTTACCTAGTTGTATTTACTTAGATGTATTTTACAAGGTTTGAGCTACACTCGTATGGTCCCGTCTCATATCTACATTGTCGGGGTTAAGATTTTATGAATGGGGGTTTTGTGAGCTTAGACTTCACTTTACGTCGCCAAAATAAAATTACCTTAACTCCGGGTTCTTGTGACTCACTATATAGCTATCAGTCCAGGATTAATCACGGGGTAAACAACAACACATGGTACCTTAACTAATTTATTTACAAAATCTACACATAGCAAAATAGCCCACCAGCACACATTCTTCCATTCACTCGCCCTAGATAACTTTCCCTAACTATGCCTACGATAACCTACTGTCTCTGGTATCTGGCTGGGGAATAGATATGATTAAGGTTATGGTTTCTCACGCTTTTCGATCACGTGGGGAAGTCCTGTAGCTGTGGTCCTCGTCGCGGTACACACGTGTTAGCCCCTCTACGCACTCCTCCTCTTCCTTTGATTTCTCAGCGCCCCCAGCTCGCGTCTGCCTCTATCCAAGCCCTCCTTCTCCTCGCCGTATAACTCGCCCTGCATACGACAACAAAGACAAGCTCCAGACAGGCGAGGGACTGGAAGGTGGTGTCGAGAAGTCCCGGAGCTGTTACCTTCGCCAGTACCTGGAACAGAATGGGGGTGAGGCAGGTCGCCGCTGCTTCGCTCCAAGATGACGGCTGGTGGCGCGTTGCCACTTCGTAGCCAACCATCCTATCAGAGTTTTCTACGTCTCCTTCTTAATCTATGGCATGCTTTCCTATCAGCCACCACATGCAATTTACATCGGGCGTTTCTGGTAACGTACCCGGCTACTCGTTGGGAGGCAATTGAGCCTAAAACACCTTAAAACACCTAAAACACCTAAAACTACTGTTATACATGTATAAAGGATATACTGTTATCCTCGGAAATGCTTGTTCTATAAGATTATCACATAAAACATAGTAAAACTCATTAAATAAAGGTCATTATGAGACTCTGAAGAAATATGATGAACTTAACATTCACTTAAAACTCGTCGTCATGTAAAACTTTGTGGGACAGCTTATAAGATGGAAGATATCAATAGAAGCAGAATTTTATTAGCTTTCCATTGCTATATTTCCTTTTCTGATAGATGGAGTAGTAGCTGTTATAAATTAGCGTTAACTAAATAAATCGCGGCGGCGTCGACCTCTCTCTCTCTCTCTCTCTCTCTCTCTCTCTCTCTCTCTCTCTCTCTCTCTCTCTCTCTCTCTCTCTCTCTCTCTCTCTCTCTCTTGAAGGTAGATAAAGAAGGACATCGATATGAGGGACAATGTCGTTGAGTTATAATAATCTAAACACACAATATGGGCCACAGGCGAATATTATTACAATCCGTGTTTACCCTAGACGAATCACTTCAGGGCACAGAGTTCAGAATGCACAGTCAGGGAAGGTGGGGGGAGTATGATTAATTGGCGCACTTAGGCACAGAGTGGGGGCGGGTTGGTGGCAGGCGGGCACTCCCGGGGGGAAGGAGGGGGGAGGGGTCAGTCCGTCCGTGAGCTGAGCGTAGCATATTTCTGTTTACCACCAGCCGACCGATGACCTCCCTTAGCTGCGCGTTTTTTTGGGCTCCAAAGGGGGTTGGGTGACATGGGGGTCCAGGGTGTCCATATCCACAGTCAGCAGGGTGTCGTTAAGCGCCACATCATGCTGCCGCCGGGAACCAAGAGTGTCTTGTAACGTCCGGGTCATCTCTGTCAGCATTGCCTTTAGGCTCAATATCTCTCCCGTCACGCCCTCCATGTCGCCTCGGGCAGTCGCCATCACACCCTTCAGGGCTGCCACCTCCCCCTTCAATTCTTGGAGAGAGACAATTTGAGCACGCAAGTCGTCACACTCCTCCTGGTAAAGGATCTGCGCCGCCTGTAGCATCTTCATCTCGTTCATCAAAGTCAAAATAGCCTCATAATCGCTGATGGAGGCAACCCCGTCGCCTGCGACCCGTGGGGGAGGTGGGGGAGCAGCCACCCCACGGGGAGAAGGAGGAGAGGAGGGGGGGAAGGGGTGGCATGGGCTTGGGCTAGACGGACGCACGGCGGCCTGTATACAGGCGTGGGCAAACTGCGGGCGGCTAGGTTGGGGGAGGGAGGGGTCCGAGGGAGGGAGCAGCGGGAGTATAGCGGCCAGCAATGACGCAGAAGGTGTAGGCGATGAAAGATGGGAAGGGTCATGGAGCGGTGTCGTGCGGCCGACAGCCAGCTGTATCGGCGAAGAAGGGGGCAACCAGGCCCGCCCCATCCGGGTGAGGGATGGGTAGGCTGCATAGTCTTGGCTTGACGGTGGGGGGTCACCTGCGGCAGGGAGCAGAAGCAATGCAAGTTTCCGGAAGCGGGGGGCATCATGTCTCACAGGGCACTTCACACTCCAAGCATTATGCTCCAGGTAGCAATTGGGGCACCGGGGGGTGATGGTTTCCCCACTGATGATGCGATCCTTGCAAAACTTAGTGTCATGCCTCCCCGAGCAGAAACCGCAACACACTCGGCTGATACATTGCCACTCTCGGTGACCCCATCTCTGGCACTTCACACAGAACGCGGGCTTTCTGATAAATCTCTCCACACTGCATGGCCTCATCCCAGGCAGGGCGATCATCGATGGCGGGTCACCTCCCCACATCGCAGTCACATGGCACCCAGGCACCAGCTTGTTAGAGCGGGAATCCCAACGTTGACCGTCCCTTCTAGCCCAGAGGATGCCTGGATGATCCTCGATGTGGCGAATGGGCATGAAGGCTGGGTAGTTCCTTATATTCACCTTGACCTGTCGGTTTTCCTCCGTGGCCTCGGTGAGTCTCATTACGCTGCCGCGAAAGGGGTGGCCGACTTCCGTCAAGAACTTAGCAGTGTCTCTGTCCCTCGTGACCGCCATTATAGACTTGGTTGTCATCTTAGGAGTAACGGATAGGTTGCGATGTTTGCCGGCAACTTCCACTAGCCAGATTGACTTGTCCGTAGGTGACACTCCTACCGGAGAGAAGAGTCGATATATCTGGGCAGGAGCGGGTGGGGCGAGCAGGCCCAAGGTCGGAGCGGCCCCAGGGGCAGCATAGTCACCTTCGGGAGTAGTATTGCCATGGTCGTCACTGCTACGTTTGTTCTTTTTTTTGGTATTACAGACAAGTTCAAAGCCGTCAGAGGCGTCGCTATGCTCGTCAGTAGCCTCCCAGCCTGGGCCCCGTTTGCTGCCTGGCATGGCACCGGAGCGAGGATATCGCACAGCCTATTCCTATCAAGGTTGCGACAGGACTGAGAGAGAGAGAGAGAGAGAGAGAGAGAGAGAGAGAGAGAGAGAGAGAGAGAGAGAGAGAGAGAGAGAGAGAGAGGGGATAGAGAGATATAAGTGAGAGAGATATGAGAGAGAGTAACCAAAAACCTTTTTCAAATTCTCTCCCCTCTCTCTCTCTCTCTCTCTCTCTCTCTCTTTTATATATATATATATATATATATATATATATATATATATATATATATAATATATATATATATATATACTCTATATATACTCTCTCTCTCTCTTCTCTCTCTCTCTCTCTCTATATATATATATATATAATATATATATATATATATATATATATATATATATATATATATATATATATATATATATATATATATATATATTTATATATATATATTGAGAGAGAGAGAGAGAAGAGAGAGAGAGAGAGAGAGAGAGAGAGAGAGAGAGAGAGAGAGAGAGAGAGAGAGAGAGAGAGAGAGAGAGAGAGAGAGAATTAGAAAAGTTTTTTGGTGACTCATATCTCTCTCTCACTTATATATATATATATATATATATATATATATATATATCTCGCCGCCGCGATTTATTTAGTTAACGCTAATTTATACATGCTACTACTGCATTTATCAGAAAACGAAATATAGCAATGGAAAGCTAATAAAATTCTGCTTCTATTGATAGCTTCCATCTTATAAGCTGTCCCACAAAGTTTTACATGACGTCGAGTTTTAAGTGAATAATGTTCATCGAGTTAAAGTTCATCATATTTCTTCAGAGTCTCATAATGACCTTTATTTAATGTGTTTTACTATGTTTTATGTGATTATCTTATAGAACAAGCATTTCCGAAGATAACAGTATATCCTTTATACATGTATAGTATGATATACTGCGGGGTAATGCCTTGAGAACTTCCCCGGGTCTAGAGTGGACGAAGAGGCCCTGGCGCTAAAATGGCGCTCAGTAGCGTTTAACATAGGGCCATGAATGGCGTTACCCTCTATATATAGATATCCTAGCCGGAACGAATAGGAGGAGTCTTTGGCGCGAATGAAGTCACCCTGATGAAGGAACTGGTTGCCTTCGTAACAATACTTACTTGAGATGAGTGCATTTGGTGTGGCGTGCCTACGAGCGGTTTAGGCGAAAACCCAGGTTGTATGTAAAAAAGAGAATCTGGTTATTTAAATATTTTCTGAATTATTTACACATAGCAGTACCCAGAGTATAACGGTATTGTAGTGGAAACGTTATCGTAAAGTTATCTCGGGTTATCACTGTGCACAGTCCCACACACAACACACACTTCTCTCTTCAGTGGTCGCTGCTACTTATTTATCCACCAGCTGGTCCCAGCAAGGCGCTGTGAGTCAGCGTGGAGTGACGTCCCCTGTGAAAACGTCACTCCAGCAGGGCGTGGTGTGACGTCATATAATAAGAAGATTGTGGTATGGATAAAATAATCATGAGACAGATGCATACTATGAGTGTATCATTATACATCTATATTTGTAATAAAGAGATGTTAGTACCGACAGGTATGATATGTCATAGCTAAATAGATGAATGAAATACATGATAATTGGCATCGGTGCATAAGAGGAAAAAGATACCTAAAATGCCGTTACACTATGGTAGCATAGTGTTGCATCATGCTAGAGAAATACATGATATATAGGTTCTATATCAATTAGACACATAGGTCCTACCTACCTATAACGCCAACATAATGATAAAATATAGTAACAAAAAAGGAAGAACAGACAGCAGCAGCCCTTCTTGGCCAAACAAGGCTGACTGTGTAATAAGGCGCGGTCAGACGGACAATTTTTCTGGCAATATTACACCCGGCAATGCAAACGCGGCCCAAACTCTGATATAATTGCGAGTTCTAATGACAATTTCTGAAGACCAACGTGTCGGTCTTTCCGCAAGACATATTGCTGCAATATTCCCACCACAAACGCATATTATTTGACATTTATTTTTAATGCACGCTCTAATTCAATATACAGAAGCTGAAATACATAGCTACATAGTGGCAAGAACCGATTACAAGACGAATTGTGAAGCCCTGTACACTCTTGTACGTGTTTTTAAGCGATTTGAAGGATACAAAACACCAAGAAAAATTTAAATGAGTTATGGCTGGTATACATTTTCTTTGTTGACGGTCTATTAATAACTAAAATGTTTAGGGGATACCAACTTATTATTGATCACTTTGATGTGGACTGTTGAATGTTTTATGTCTGACGCACTTGCCATACACAAGAATCCATTTCAATCATTCACCACCCTATTTGTGAACCAGTTTCTCCCTATTTCTCCCTATTTTTCCAAAGACGCTTCTTCAGATACATCTTGAGAAGCCAAAATTGCCATTCAAATTATTGCTACCTCTGAAAATCCGTGTGACCAAAACACGGCAAGGTGTTGCCTTTGCTGAATAATTGCAGCCTGAATATTGACGGAAAAATTGCTCATGTGACCGCGGCTTAACTACGTTCTACCACTATATTGTGTGCATGTTAGAGGCAAAAGAACAAAAAAGTTGAGGGCTTCTCCCCACCCCCCGTTCCCTTAGGGCTTAGGCTGAGGTTGGCAAGACAAATGTGAGAAAAAACACAAAGCAATATTTTTTTAAATACCATGGAATTTGATAGGAAAGGTTGAAGGAGACATACTCTACGTTAAAGCTAAATCTTAGAAAAAATAGCTGATGCTAAGTATTTATCTAGATTGTTCTTGAATACCTTTATTGTGTTACTTGGACAGAATCAGCACACGTCCTCCATGTGGTAGGGGACAGGGACAAAAGGGGGGAAGGGGAAACACTGGGGAAAATTAAGGAAATGGGGAGGGATTTAACCACTAATTATAGCTAGCTGCTATTGTACTTCCCTAATTTACTCACTGTATATCACTAGAAGATTATGGGAACGCCGATTATCTTGTTTTCTTACCTGGAAGCATGGACAGAATTAGCACACGTTTTCCATTTGGTAGGGGATAGGGACAAAAGGGAGGGAAACGGATAACTCATCGGTTTTATAGAAACAGACAAGTGCTTGTGGGCCCTTCGGACCCATGTATTGATGTTTGTAGTAGTAGTATATATTAGACAACATGTGATTGCAAACTCCAATCGTGTTGTTGCTGTCGTTGGTCACTGGTCAAAGTGCCTCGGGGTAGACCACGTTCCGTGTGATTCCAACCCTTTGTATCCCGTGTGATTCCAACACACACACACTCACACACGCACACAAACGTCCATGAGTCGACTGAGTTTGTGAAATACAGCAAGACGTTACCGCAGAGTTTTTCCTGTAATCTAATACTCCTAAAAGTGTTTTTAGCCCAAAACCCCCCTTCAAAATGATTCAATCGACATGGGACCAAACCGCTTACCATCTACGATTTATTTGCGATTTTTTGAGCCTACTCTCATAAACATTGAATTTACAGTTTCGGCTACCCAAAACAGAGACACACACACACGGCTACTCCTATAGTATATTAGACAAGTGCTTGTGGGCCCTTCGGACCCATGTATTGATGTTTGTAGTAGTAGTATATGTTAGACAACATGTGATTGCAAGCTCCAATCGTGTTGTTGCTGTCGTTGGTCACTGGACAAAGTGCCTCGGGGTAGACCTCGTTCCGTGTCATTCCAACCCTTTGTGTTCCGTGTGATTCCAACACACACTCAAACGTCCATGAGTCTACTGAGTTTATGGAATGCGGCAAGACGTTACCGCAGAGTTTTTCCTGTAATCTAATACTCCTAAAGTGTTTACAGCCCAAAACCCCCCTTCAAAATTATTCAATCGACATGGGACCCAACCGCTTACCACCTACAATTGATTTGCGATTTTTTTAGCCTACTCTCATCAAAATTGAATTTACAGCTTAGGCAACCCAAAACAGACACACACACACACGGCTACTCCTATAGTATATTAGACAAGTGCTTGTGGGCCCTTTGGACCTATGTATTGATGTTTGTAGTAGTAGTATATTTTAAACAACAATGTGAGTGCAAACTCCAATCGTCTTGTTGCTGTCGTTGGTCACTGGTTAAAGTGCCTCGGGGTAGATCACCTACCACTACCGTAGCCTGCCTCACCCCAGCCCCACGCTTGTCTCTGACCCAGCCCCACGCCTGCCCCACCCCAGCCCCACGCCTGTCTCACCCCAGCCCCACGCCTGTCCTGCAAGCACACACAACACACACACACACACACACACACACACACACACACACACACACACAAACACACACACACACACACACACACACGCACACAAACGGTAAGTACATGAGTCTACGGAATTAGTGAAATGCGGCAAGACGTTACCGCAGAGTTCATTTCTGTAATCTTATCTTTGAAAAGTGTTTTTAGCCCAAAACCCCCCTTCAAAAGTATTCAATCGACATGGGACTAAGCCGTTCACCACCTACGATTTATTTACGATTTTTTGAGCCTACTCTCATCAAAATTGAATTTACAGTTTCGGCTACCCAAAACAGACAGACAGACACACACACACACACACACACACACACACACACACACACACACACACACACACACACACACACACACACACACACACACACACACATAGACAGACACACGGCTACTCCTATAGTATATTAGATAGGAAAAAAGAAAGGAGGTGTTTTAACTCATATTCTGTATATTGAGAATTAGATGGATTATAGAGGTATTTTATTATTATTATTATAGCGTTATTATTTATTATCATTATAAGGGTATTATTTTATTATTATTACTATAGAGATATTAGAGGTATAGGAGGTATTTTAACTCTTATTTTATATTGATGATTAATTAGATGGATTAGTCAATTAGATGGGTTATAGATAGATACAAGTGCTTGTGGGCCCTTCGGACCCATGTATTAATGTTTATAGTAGTAGTATATATTAGACAACATGTGATTGCAAACTCCAATCGTGTTGTTGCTGTCGTTGGTCACTGGTCAAAGTGCCTCGGGGTAGACCACGTTCCGTGTGATTCCAACCCTTTGTGTTCCGTGTGATTCCAACACACACACACTCACACACGCACACAAACGTCCATAAGTCTACTGAGTTTGTGGAATGCGGCAAGACGTTACCGCAGAGTTATTCCTGTAATCTAATACACCTAAAGTGTTTTTAGCCCAAAACCCCCCTTCAAAATGATTCCATCGACATGGAACCAAGCCGCTTACCACCTACGATATATTTGCGATTTTGTGAGCCTACTCTCATTAAAATTGAATTTACAGTTTCGGCTACCCAAAACAGACAGACAGACACACACACGCACACACAGACACACAGCTACTCCAATAGTATATTAGACAAGTGCTTGTGGGCCCTTCGGACCCATGTATTGATGTTTGTAGTAGTAGTATATATTAGACAACATGTGATTGCAAACTCCAATCGTGTTGTTGCTGTCGTTGGTTACTGGTCAAAGTGCCTCGGGGTAGACCACGTTCCGTGTGATTCCAACCCTTTGTGTTCCGTGTGATTCAACCCTTTGTGTTCCGTGTGATTCCAACCCTTTGTGTTCCATGTGATTCCAACCCTTTGTGTTCCGTGTGATTCAAACCCTTTGTGTTCCGTGTGATTCCAACCCTTTGTGTTCTGTGTGATTCCAACCCTTTGTGTTCCGTGTGATTTCAACCCTTTGTGTTCCGTGTGATTCCAACCCTCTGTGTTCCGTGTGATTCTAACCGTTTGTGTTCCGTGTGATTCCAACCCTTTGTGTTCCGTGTGATTCCAACCCTCTGTGTTCCGTGTGATTCCAACCCTTTGTGTTCCGTGTGATTCCAACCCTTTGTGTTCCGTGTGATTCCAACACACACTCACAGACGCACAAAAACGTTAAAGTCCATGAGTCTACGGAGTTTGTGGAATACGGCAAGATTACCGCAGAGTTTTTCCTGTAATCTAATACTCCTAAAAGAGTGTTTAGCCCCCCTTCAAAATTATTCATTCGACATGGGACCAAGCCGCTTACCACCTACGATTTATTTGCGATTTGATGAGCCTACTCTCATCAAAATTGAATTTACAGTTTCGGCTACCCAAAACAGACACACAGACAGACAGACACACACATACACACAGACACACGGCTACTCCTATAGTATATTAGATGACGCCCTGGGGGGAAGCGACGTTGACGATCTTTAGACATTAAGATATTTGATACTTAACTATGGACAACAAAGATAATAATAAACCATTACTGACATTTTTGGTGTATGAAACAGTGGGATTATTGTGTCCTGAAAACTACAAAAATTTACTACTTGTTTTATAGGTGCCTTGCACGTTACGTCACAGCCCTTGTTGTGCAGGCGACAGACGCGGGAGATGCGAGCGTGGAGGACCAACAAACTCCACTTGCCGCGAGTGTTTGCCAGCTTATGGGAATTTTTCCCTACCAAATATATGTTTATCAGTATAAATGAGATACTGTTATCTTCGGAAATGTTTGTTCTATAATATTATCAAATAAAAAACCGTAAAACACACTAAATAAATGCCATTATGAGACTCTGAAGAAATAAGCATGAACTTAAAGTAATCGTCCAGACCATTTCGTCATTCCTGATTTGATGTAGTTAGAATATAGCCATTATCGAGTGCATCAGCAATATGTTGTCACTTTTTGCATCCAGTCAGCCGTTTTTTAATATAATCCGCAATCAAAATCTGTAAGTTCCCAGAGCTTCAAAAACGCTACTGGCAACTGGCAGACGACGGCCCCATGGCTTGGTGAAGTCAGCCCAGGAGCTTCTTCCCTCCCGCGCTCAGAGAAATACACGTAAATCTAGGCAATAAACATAGTACATGAAGAATTTTGGGTGTTGGTGGTGGGGGAAGTGGGTGGATGTTGGTGATGGGGAAAGTGGGTGGATGTTGGTGGTTGGGAATGAGGGAGGGTGTTAGTGGTGGGGGAAGTAGGTGGGTGTTGGTGGTGGGGGAAGGGGATGGTTGTTAGTGGTGGGGGAAGGGGGTGGGTGTTAGTGGTGGGGAAAGTGGGTGGATGTTGGTGGGGAGGAAGTGGGTGGGTGTTGGTGGTGGGGGAAGGGGGTGGGTGTTGGTGGTGCGGGAAGTGGGTGGGTGTTCGGTGGTGGGGGAAGGGGGTGGTTGTTGGTGGTGGGGGAAGGGGGTGGATGTTGATGGTGGGGGAAGGGAATGGATGTTGGAGATGGGGGAAGGGGATGGGTGTTGAAAGTGGAGATGTGGGTGGGAACGAGGGTGGATGTTAGGGGATGTGGGTGGGGGAAGGGGATGGGTGTTGGAAGCGGGGATGTGGGTGGGAACAGGGGTGGGTGTTGTGGGATGTGGGTGGGTGTTGGGGATGAAGTAGAGTGAATAATAGCAGATTCCTGAAGGACTCCAGCATCCCCCGCTCTCTCTCTCTCTCTCTCTCTCTCTCTCTCTCTCTCTCTCTCTCTCTCTCTCTCTCTCTCTCTCTCTCTCTCTCTCTCTCTCTCTCTCTCTCTCTCTCTCTCGGTGAACTCCTCGTGTGACGTCATCAATAATATTCGCGGGCCTGTTGGAGGGATGAAACTTTTTTTCCCGCGGTTTTTACAAAAGTCGTGTTTTTACGGAAATAAGGCGTGGAAATGAATTTTTTTTGTGTGGATTAGGTGTTTTGAATGAACATTCAACATATTTATGCAAAAAAAAAAATGGGTCTGGACAATTACTTTAATATTCAGTGCCGTTCTAAGGTGACATATTTTGAAAAAATATTGTTTTGTATTTTAGCATTTTCTTTTCATTCATACCTTAAATTTGATAAATCTGCCATGAAAAAAGTCCTACGCGCATCAAAATCGGTCTCTTTAAGAGTTGGCCAGCCGATCGGATCGCACATGGCTGGACATTTAAATGCCCGGGAATTTATCTTCATAATGCGATTTGAATGGATTTAGAGTCATTTTTGCAATTTATAGTAGTCTATCCTTTCACAAAAACGTTTTCTCTTAGTCCACCTAATGAAAAAATGTGTGTAAACAGAACATCAGCTCCACACAAGACCTCCTCCACATCCTTTGTGTCTTTGCCTGGATTTTACTCATATTATCATGAGTTAGAGATGAGCAAGAGGTCTGAATTATACAAGAAGAGGTTTGCAAGTATTTCAAGAGCACGGGAAGCAAAGAAAAGCAGCCATGGAGTTGAAGGGACTCTCGCTAAGGCTATTTTTCTATTTTTGTATCGGTAAAGGCATATAGATTACATCTTATCCTTCATTTTCCATGATTATAAAGATAGAACAATAATTTGTTCACATATAAATGACTAATAGGTACAGAAGAAGTGTACCAATTTTGATGCACCTAGGACTTATACCTACTGAGTTATGAGGTTAAGCGAGTTATTTTTTTCAACGCTAATTTCTGACAAATAATACTTTTCTAGAAGAAAAAAATCCCGAAACACTTATTTTTCAGGAGATTTGAAAAAATCTAAGTGTTATCTTTTTCAACCATTTATCTAAGTTTTTGTCAAGAGGAAATTGTACTTTTTTTATTCCATATATATATTGGGGTTTTTTCAAAAAAAAACTTTATCGAAAATATTTTCATCACTAAATCTATAAAAGAAAAAAATGAAAATTTACATTTTTCTCTTGACAAAAATTTAAAGAATACATTGATCTTTAAAATCATACACAAAACATTATGTTTTATTTTAAAGACATGAAACTAGGAGCCTGAAAAGTACTATGTAAAACTCGGGCAGAGAACGGCACCTTAAACTCATCACCATTCAAAATTTTGCGATTCAACTTTTAACATGGAGCATATCAATAGAAGCGGAATGTTATTAGCTTTCCATTGATATATTTCGTTTGCCGATAAATTAATTACCAACATGCATAAATTAGCGTTAATAAATAAATATAATCATCAATCGGGTAATTTTCCCGATTGATTATGTTATGTATTTAGTAAATAACAAATAAATAACAAAAATTTAATAGTTAACATTATAATAAATAACTAAATAAATAACATAATAAATCGGGAAAATTGCCCGATTGATGATGTTATTTATTTAATTAACGCTAATTTATGCATGTTGTTAATTCATTTATCAGAAAACGAAATATATCAATGGAAAGCTAATAAAAGTCTGCTTCTATTGATATGCTCCATGTTAAAAGTTGACTCGCAAAATTTTGAATGGCGATGAGTTTCAGTGAATGTTCATGCATATTTCTGCAGAGTCTCATAATGGCATTTATTTAGTGTGTTTTACGGTTACGGTTTTTTATTTGATAATATTATAGAACAAACATTTCTGAAGATAACAGTATCTCATTTATACTAATAAACATATATTTGGTAGAGGAAAATTACTATATTTGTTGACATCCAGACCAGCTGTTGGTTCTCCAGCAAAAATATCAGAGCGCCGACGGGCGGCATTTGGCTTGAATCCGCTAGATCGTGACGTCAGTGCAAGGCACCTATACAAATGGGGAGGACTACATTTAGCACAATATTTATTTACGTTCGCGCAATTATTAATAATTTATTCTTATCTAAACTATTCTTGTGAAAACAACCATAAATAACAATTTAGATTATGTATATAGGGATGTTACCTATACTCTAGTAGTATTTACCAATTGAAGTTTATATAAATAATCATTTCTGGAAATATGGTATACAAAGCGTTTTGGTTACAGAAAACGAGTGACTAAGAAGGGAGTCTTAAATTTTTTTTTCCGGGCATTACAATGACATCAAAATTAATTAGATTTTATGTCAATAATATTGACATGATGTCAATATTATTTATCGTGTGAGGTGGTTTCAATAATATAGATCAATATTTTCTCAGTCTCTCCTGATAGCTCAAGGATGTCAGGCGCCACACAAAAAAAATGATAGGAAGTTTATTCTTGATTTTTTGTAGCGGAACCTTCCAGCTCTTTGGAAAGTAAAATCAAATGAGTATAGTGATCGGAACAAGAAATTGAAGTCAGATGTATATTCTTTTCGGTTCAACAACTAACTCTTCGTCCAACATCTCCTTCGGCGTTTTTTTTTCTTCCCTTCTACTGCCAATGCTAGCGCAAGCACAATAGCACCATCGCAATCCGCATCCATGGTATGATGCTGGCAGCTGGACGTTAGCTCCACAACTGAATATTGATCAATATTATTGAACCGTTTGTGGCCGCCGGGTTTTTTTATAGTCAATATATTGATGTCAATTCTTGATCGTGTGTGGGCCGCTTAAGTAAAGGTAAAGATTGGGGCATACACTATGCTGCGCGTGGCCTCGGTGCTCATATCCGTCGCATTAGCCTTTGAGACTATGGTGGATGAGAACCTGTTACCTCAGGACACAGGGCTAGTGTGACTTTCGGGTTACCACAGTTTCCTTCCCCAGATTTCCCCAGGTATCCATTTATCAACCTCGAAAGGGAAGATGAACAGCTAGTTTGGCTGGCCTCCGACTTGCCCTGACCCGGATTCGAACCAGAGCCCGCAGATTCATAGCTAGGCGCGCTAGCCACTACACCACGGAGGCGACATTGTTGACCATGCAGTGATGCATATATAGTCATCATAATTGATTATGAAAAACAAAATGGTACCAAACACCATCATTAATAGTTTTTGGGGATGTTTCTCTGGATATGAATTACATGGCAGAAGCACATGTTGGACCACCATTGTATTAGCTTGAACTCATCTGCTGATAGTACTACCTAATTTACTCCATAACAGTGAGCGGAGTTGCCACCTGGTGGCCGTTCTGGAACTTCATCCAAATAAATGTATAGCGGGTTTCATAAGATTATTTTTCTTACACGTTTTCACTTGGTGTTTTGAAATCGCAATATTTTTTTCATAGCTACGGTTTACATACGATTCATATATAAGCGGTATTTAAAAAACAATGAAACCCCCTGAAAATTACAATTTTCTCCAAGGAAACAATCATTATATAATACTTATTGCTTTATTTAAGTCCAGTATAATAAATGGAATACAATTATATGGTAAGCATTTGTAGATCGTGCTTTCATTCAGAATTATAAAATAGTTGTAAAATTCGCTGCCGGGTACTGTACGAAATTTTCCTGGCAGCTGACCACATGGAGAACATAAACAAACTTTTAAGTTTCGTCAATCTCAACGGTAGACCAACAGGAAGACACAGGTAAGGCGGATGACAACGTGTCATCGTGTCGTGGGATTCATATGGATGGAGTCAAACGGCCTCTTGCCGCCTCTACTCTGTTGTTTGTTTATAATGCATCGCACCGTCGTACGTTTGGCAGTGTACCAGAAAGAAATGTTGAATGGCGAAATAATCCATATCTATCACTATTGATTGCAAAAAATTGAAGTCATGTCACCATAATTTGGTTCGTTTACCTTCTCTTTGCATACATGAAGGCAATATTTACCCACACACCCGACTTGATGCATTCCTCTAAATCACTGGATAGAGTGTTGGTCGAGAGACATATGGTCGAATACTTGTATTTTGCCAACAATCCTCTATATATCCCCATGAATAATGTAAAACCCTTATATTTCCTTTGCGATAACCTATGTTGGCCATGTCAACACTTAATTGTAGCTGGTTTGGTAGGGAATAATGGCAAATAAGACTAGCCTGACACCCTTGACCCTACGTCCTGGAGCTGACGGAAGATTCCCAGACGGCCACCAGATGGCAAATCCGCGCACTGCTATGGAGTATTATGAAGAATTACCCTATCATGTATTTGTTTTCCTTTTGATTTTTTTTCGACATGTAGGTACTCGTATAATGTAAACATTGAGATGTATGAAAAATGTAGCAACTGTTATACAGATTCCCTTATTCAGTCAGCTTTTCATAACTTACTGAAGCTGAGGCCATACATTGGATTAAGTTGAATATATCTTTTATTATAATTTTCAGATTACTACTGTATACTGGACTTGCTACTCATTTTGGGCTATTTCCAATGGAGGCAAGTTTTGCGATTCTTGACATTTTTTAACATCACTCCCATTTCCCTTCCAATGGTTTATCAGTATAAATGATATACCGTTATCTTCGTAAATGTTTGTTCTATAATATTATCAAATAAAAAACTGTAAAATACACTAAAGAAATGCCATTATGAGAGAGTGAAGAAATATGCATGAACTACACTACACTTAAACTCTTCGTCATTTAATATTTTGCGGGAAAACATTTTACATGAAACATATCAATAGACGCGGAATTTTATTAGCTTTCCATTGATATATTTCGTTTTCTGATAAATGAATTAGAACCATACATAAATTAGCGTTAAATAAATAAATAACCTCATCAATCGGGAAAATTACCCGATTGATGATGTTATTTATTTAGTTAACGCTAATTTATGCACGGTTCTAATTCATTTATCAGAAAACGAAATATATCAATGGAAAGCTAATACAATTACGCTTCTATTGATGTGTTGCATGTAAAAAGTCTTCACGCAAAATATTTAATGCCGAAGAGTTTAAGTGAATATTAAGTTCATGCATATTTCTTCAGTCTCATAATGGCCTTTCTTTAGTGTATTTTACAGTTTTTTATTTTGATAATATTATAGAACAATCATTTACGAAGATAACAATGTATCATTTATATTGATAAACCATAGTCTACTGTATTCATGGAACACTTTTTTACTTGCCGATCCGATTGATGATGTTATTTTTTTAGTTAACGCTAATCTATGCATGGTAGTAATTCATTTATCAGAAAAGAAATATATCAATGGAAAGCTAATGAAAATCCGCCTCTATTGATATGTTTCATCTAAAATGTTTTCTCGCAAAATATTAAATGGCGAAGAATTTAAGTTCATGCATGTTTATTCACTTTCTTATAATGGCATTTCTTTAGTGTATTTTACTATTTTTTATTTGATAATATTATAGAACAGACATTTACGAAGATAACAGTATATAATTTATACTGATAAACCACAGGAGGGATATGGGGGTGATGTTCGCAAATGTCAAGAATCGCAAAACTGGCCTCCACTGGTCATGGGCGGGTTGGCGCGGGGCACGAGTTGCTAGCAAGTCCAGTATAGAGTAGTCTTTGACATGTACTCGTATAATATAAACATTGTGATGTATGAAAAATGTAACAACTGTTATACAGATTCCCTTATTCAGTCAGCTTTTCATAACTTATTGAAGCTGAGGCCATACATTGGATTAAGTTAAATATATCTTTTATTATAATTTTCAGATTAAAGGAGAGATATGTGTTGTTGAGTGCTGATGGTCCTTACAGAAATGTCCTTAAATTCAAATCACCTCTGGTCTTTACTTTAGAGGATGCCAATGAACTAGTTAGTAAACTAGATTCCATAATGGAGGAAATGGAGCATGTTGAGGTATGTTACTACATTTTGATTATGGATATAAAAATGTCAATGATTCATCAAAATTATGAATTAAAAAATTAAGTGCATGAAGAAATTATAAGAAATCTTTTCGTGACTTAAAATCATCAGATTATCTGGAAACAAAATATATACATTTTTTCTTCCAGCATGTTGTGAATGGAATTGTAGAACAGGAAGGTGCCGGTGTCACAGAGAAATCAAGTTCTGAGCAAAAATATATGAGCAAGGAATCTTCAAATGAGATTGAAGTTGAAGGTGAGAAAGCGATATAATTTTTATTAGCATTTCAAGTTTTTGAGTCACAAATTCTTTTCATTATATAAATTGCGAAAATTTCATGGTGATTTTAAAAATATTGGCCACCCTACCATTTTTTTTATAATTTATAATTTACAGGAATTAGGTAGCTCACATGGAAACGCTGCAGAGGACCTAACTCCTGATCTATCTTTAATTTCTGAATGGCGTAGAGTGCAAACCTTGTTTTGTTCAATGCCCTGAAAACTCAATTTCTTCACCTATCTCTTTAACCTTCCAGACAACTATATATAATTATACCCTCTTCTTTAATGACACTCAACTGTGTCCCTCCTCCACATTTAACATTCTTGGGCGGTCATTTACTTCTTAATTACTTTACGGTCCTTACAATCTTAATTGGAAATTTCACATCTCGTCTCATGCTGAACCAGCTTCTATGAAGTTAGGTGTCTTATAGTGTCTGCATTAATTATTCTTTCTTCCTCCCAGATGTCTGTTTATACTAGAGCCTAATCCGCCCATGTATGGAGTATGCCTCACATGTTTGGGGGATCCACTTATACAGATCTCCAAAACAGGGTGGACTCGAAAGTTTTTTCAACTCATCAACTCGCCTCCTCTAACTGACTGTCTTTAAGCTTTAAATCATCGCTGCAGTGTTGCTTCTCTTGCTGTCATCTACCATTATTTTCTAGGGAAAAATGAAATTTTGTTAAATAAAAATAGAATAGCAAGCGGTATTCTGCTCATAACTCAGCAAATATCATTTATTTCAGCAAACACTACTAAGTAAAGTACAAAGAACTCACCTTGACCATTACATAGATGTATAGTCTTTGGTTCATACATTTATAATTTCGTCAGAAATCTATTTGAAAGTAAACGATACTCGCAGTGGAAATTCATAGAAAAGGATGATTATAGCAATTTATGTACTACATGGTTTGCTTCAGGACAAGAAAACATTATTTACAATATTTCTTTAAACTCCTATAAGCTTGTAAATGTTTTTTCCTGCGTTAAATGTATAATACAGAACTATATACGTACACCTCATAGTGATTTTAATATGAAACTTTCTTCATATATGGACAGAGCTGGGCACTAAATACATTGAATGTATTTAAATACTAAATACATGAAAGAAATGTATCTAAATACCAAATACAAAATACATTTTACGAATGTATTTAAATAATAAGTACTAAATACATCTTGGGTTGTATATATTGATACGGGTTGTATCTATCTGTAAGAGACAACCCGGCATGGAGGAGGCCAAGGGGGCGCCCACAAGGCTCGTGGCTGGGGCAAGTTGATGTTTCTTGTCGAGAGCTGCTTGGTATGGGAAAGGAGCCTGCATGGGGACTCGCGCGTGGTGACCCCCGGGAGTGGCGTCGTAGGGTGGGCGAGGCGACGCGTTCCCCGGCGTAGCGTGGTGACCCCCGGTGGCGTCGTAGGGTGGGCCAAGGCTAAGGGAGAATCTCTCTCGGCTTTGGGGTGGGCGAGGCGACGCGCCCCCGGCGTATGCCCCTAATGATGATTGATTGAAATACATCAATTGTATTTAAATATATTTGTAAATACATTTTGAATACACACAAATTTTAACATGTATTCAGTAATTCATGATTAACAATATAAAATGATTGATACATGATAAAGGATACTTTCCTATTGTATATTTCCCTTTTTAGAAACAAAACAAAAACAAAAGAACTTAGACTTACAATATAGTACATACAGTGAAGTATTAAACTTATAAAGTGAAGTCCTTCGGATCTCCTTAGGATTTCCATAGATTTTGCGTATCCTTAGAAATGTCCTTCTCAGGCCTAAATTTCCTTAAAATATGGAAATTTCCTTGAAAATAGAAACACTGGTTCACTGTAACACCAGGGTTGCCAGATAGTTGGGCGGGTTTATGGTCAAATTAACTGATAAAAAAATATTTACATTTATATATTATGAGTATTTAAATACAATGTATTCAAATACTCATTAAATTATTTAAATACTGTATTTAACACCTTCACACCCATATCTTTCCTTTGTTATAGAAAATCATCTGTTGTCGAGCCATAAAATTACGAAAAGTAACTGTATATACTAAATTATTTAGTGGACAAGGATACTAAACAGGTCAGATCTATTGAAATATTGCTTATATTCACTAAAATCGTCTTATGGTATATCCAAAGTACAATAGAAATTACGTTCTGGGCCTCAAGGGGTTAAATACGTGAAAACCAATGTATTTATAAATACAGTTCTAAATACACAAATGTATTTAAATGTGTATTTGAATACAAAATGTATTTAAATACAGCCCGGCTCTGTATATGGGCAATAGTAGTACTAATGCAAACATCACAATAAACATTTTACAACATTTCTCCACATTTCTCCTTAGCTATATTATGACGCGGGATTCCTGCAAGTACTATTGGTTTGATGACTGGTCTGTACTCTGGAACTGAGAGTGCTGTGAAGTATGGGGGAGGTGTATCCAGCTTCTTTACTGTGAATACAGGAGTGAGGCAAGGGTGCGTCCTTGCCCCATTACTTTTCAACACTTGTATGGACTGGGTATTGGGGAAAGTTGTAGATCAAAGTGATTGTGGAGCATCCCTCGGCAGCACCAAGATCACTGATCTTGTTTTTGCCGATGATGCAGTAATCTTTGCAGAATCACTGGAGATCCTGGTGATGGCTCTCGAGGCGCTGCACAAGGAGGCAAAGCCTTTGGGACTTGAGGTCTCCTGGCTTAAGGCCAAGGTCCAGGTGTTTGGAAGCATACTAGATGAAAGAGTACGGTTCATGCGTACGGTGAGGACATTAAGATCTTGGAAAGTTTTACATACCTTGGTAGCGCAGTCCATAATGACGGCGGGTCACGTCAAGAAGTCTTACGGTGGATTGGCATAGCCCACGGTGTTATGGACTCGCTCAGCACGAGTATTTGGCGTTGTTGGTACCTGTGCAGGAGGACAACGATCCAGATTTTCAAGTCGCTTGTGATCTCTGTCTTACTCTATGGTTGTGAGACATGGACACTAAGTAGCGACTTGAAGAGACGAATCGATGCCTTTGGTAATAAGTGTCTTCGCAGAATCATTGGGTATCGCTGGGATGATTACGTGTCAAATCAGCGATTGCACCGTAAGACTGAATCGAGGCCTATTACCTGCATAGTCCGTTAGCGCCAACTTCGGCTATATGGGCATGTGGCACGCTACCCTGAAACCGATCCTTCCCATCGGATTGTATCTGTAAGAGACAATCCGGCATGGAGGAGGCCAAGGGAGCGCCCACAAGGTTCGTGGCTGGGGCAAGTTGATGTTTCTTGGCGAGAGCTGCTTGATATGGGAAAGGAGCCTGCATGGGGACTCGCGCGTGGTGACCCCCGGGAGTGGCGTCGTAGGGTGGGCGAGGCGACGCGTTCCCCGGCATAGGCCCCCAATGATTGATTTATTGATATATTATGAGTCACGATTGCACCCATACCCGCGCTTGCAAAGTAATGTGCAGGGCAGATTATTTTTGATAAATCTACACCGTCCGTCCTCGGCAACCTGTAGTACATCCACACTTTATCACAGTGCGACACGCTGCTCCAGCAGGGGGGTAGGTCCATCCACTTGACTTCCCACCCGATCAAGTCATGTTTTCGAGTCCACCCATAATCTGCTGGGCTGGGCAGGTGTGGTTTTTTATACAGGGCCTGGTTCCAGACGTGATCAGCCTGGTATCCTACTCGAAGCAAGTGTTGGTATAGACTATACTGGGTTGGTGGTATATTTTCTATCTCCCTGTGTTTCTGTGTGAAAAGAGTCTGCCTGGCGCTATTTACATTCTCATAAGTGTTTCCTCGATCATACAACAGCACCACAAATCTTTCAAAGATTGGCAGAAGTTCTCTTATATCAGCTGATGTTGGCGTCTGTGCAAGTGTACACAAAGCAGGCGTGATATCTAGGAACATATTCCAAGCAATCAACGTTGTGTGTTTTCCTCTTCCAGCAAAGCTGGATGTGGTGTAGCACCCAGTGAGTGCATGGAAAGCAGGCAAATAGGCCTTCCACTACTGATCGCCCAACATCTGAGCCATGAGAATTGCGTTGATATACTGGAAAGACTTCCCTGTTCCAAAGGCTATATTAAGCTGTTCACATCCTATCCTTTTAGGTTGACTGACAGATAGCACAACAACATCAGTGTTAACAGTCTTGATCGTGATTCTCTTCAAACCCTGGGTGGCACCATTTGCAGCGTGAATAAGCATCCGAGTGTCTGCCTCCTCTTGTGTGCAAGGGGACAAGTGTTCTTCAATAATTGGTACAGAACTGCGTACTTTATCTCCTAGAGTCAAGACCACTAAACCATGGAATTGCTCCCCATTCACTCGTTCACTTAGAAGACTGAACAGTTCGGTCTTGTTGCCATCTTCCCGTATATATTGTTCCCAGTTTCCAGGCAACTTATTTTCCTTCCACTCTCTTCGTGTGCCTTTACCCGTCTTCTTCCGTGTGGCCGCCTTCAGACTGTCAGGTCTGTAAGTATCGAAGACTACATCAACACGGCGCACATAACCTCTGAACTGTTTTCCTATGTAGTTCATGAACTCAGATGCATACTCGTCGAATATTTTTGCTGTGACAGGTTTCATCATATTTGCTATAACTGCCAGTGGCGGCTCGTGGCATAGGGCTGCAGAGCTGCAGCACCCCCAGACACTCACTGCCAGTGTATAATGCCTTTAGAGACACAGCAGAATTGATACACTACTAACAAATATATCATAATAAAAAGTCATTATATGTTTTTTGATTATTTTCAATACGTTACTAAGTGAATTTTCATTAAAACAAGACCAAAATTTAAGTTACTTTCATATTTGCTGTACGATTCATGTCTGCGCCGCCGCCGCGCAACTTGTGAACACAGTGAGCTGCAGCCGAGGCAGCTAAATCTCGTCCCTCTCGTGTTTACAGTGCATATAGACAATGTGGTTAAATCGTGCTTTCTTTAATTACCCTATGACGATGGAAAATCCAGTGAAGTATTTGCAAAACATCAACTTTTCCCAGCTGACATTAAATGAAAAGACTGCAATCAAGCGGTACCGACTTTATTTTCAAGTAATATTGTAATTCTACCACCACCTCAGCCATCCCCGCTCCTACCAACACTCCATCCCCACCATTCTTTCTACCACCATCACTACTATCATGCCCTGAAATCCGTGAACATCAACTACAACTCATACCTGATTTAGGTAATATTTGTGTATCCCACTGTTGTGTAAAGTTTGCAGTACCTCCATTTTATTTTATCACGAGCCGCCACTGATAACTGCATCATCAGTAACAAACATATCTGCATCAGGTTCCGTGCTCTCGGTATTATCCCTGTGTGGGATCACATTTTCCAGGCACTGAAGGAGGTCGGCTTTTGTAGCCCACTCTAAGTTGTCCATAGTCAGATAGTGAGAAGGTAAAAGAATGATTCTCATGCTTGAAAATGTCTTTAAGATCAGTATCACGTACTTGGAAAGCAATACCGTATACAATGTTGAAAATAAAGTGCGGTCACGTTTCATGGAGAGCAGCTGCTTCTGGGTGTGCGACTTTTCGTTAAGTGTACGTGATTTGAACAACTGCACTTTGTTCTTTGGTAATCTTTCATTAATAGCAACTGTGCGTTTAACGAGTCTGCTTTCGAAGAACTCGTTGCATTTATGTTTACCTAACTTTTCCAGTTTGCGCATTGAATCAACAACGGCGGCATCTACCACCTCCTGCGTGTCACGTACTATTAGATCACCACTGGTATCAGAGAACGGGTTACCCATAAATACTCTTCACTGTTTCGATGAGGGACTTTGCATGATTGGTGACCAACAACTTAGTAGCTCGCTTGTCCTCATGGTGATGTTGATGAGAGTTTGCTTCTTTCTTGTCAAGTAGACTCAGAAACTCTCCTAGTTTAGTTTAGTTTGTTTATTGACAAAAACATTAATTACAATAACATAGGAAATAAACATAGTTTACATTATTTTGTCCAAATAATAATCTTTACTTTAAGCTTCAGAAATTTGAGTTACGTTATTGAAAGCAGACAACTCAAGTATATAATTTCAAAACATCGTAAATAAAACTACACAATTCTTTTGCATTGTCATTGCAATCCATCAGATTGTTCATACTTGTGAATTTCAACATAAGTGTATTTTTGTCTGTTAAGTGATACAGGACATCTTAACAACACATGTTCTTCTGTTTGTACAACATTACTATTACATTTACACAGGTGCATCTCTGGTGGTGTCCTGCTCCATCTACCTGTTTCTATATTCAGACTGTGAGACATAACACGTAGTCTTGTAAATGATTGACGTTGATAGTCAAGAATAAACTCCTTAGTGGTATAAAGTAAACCTGATGTAGTGAAAGTGTGGGGTTAAGAACAGATCTGTAAACCGTGAATTGTTTGAATCTTGTTTTTCTCTGACATGTTTTTACCTTGTCTAAAGGATCAACACTCTGGTTATGTTGCTATGTGTGCGAGAGAAATCTGTAGCCTGGTGTGTTGGCCTGGTGATACAATTCATATATCATGAAAAAGGGTTCATCTGAATTATTAGCGTGAAGCTTCGTTTAAAAAAAAATTTAACCTTCTCTTTGTAAGTATGTCCTCCACTGGATGTATTCCTGATTCTGTAAGACACAGGTCGATACTCGTGTTATGTCTCACACCCAATAAACTTCGCACTGACTTCTTGTATTGAACTTTTAGGCTCTTTGGGTTGTTAGTGAACCATGTTTTGGTGCTGTAGAGCAGTGCACCGTTCATGGCTGCGTCGAACACTTGTCGCTTGTACACGAACGGCATTTCTGTATTCGTGGCACAAAACACTGTGAACTTATTCAGTGTCATCTCACTCGATGACTCGTGAAGCTTCATAACTGTGTTTACTTTAACATCGTCACTGAACCAGGCGCCTACATATGAATACTTATGAGAGTATGAAATGCTAATACCACGAGTTGACAGCGGGAGGTTGTCTGCCGCATTACCACCCACCACAAAAAAAATAGTTTTTTTTCGTTTATGGCCATACCGTGCTCATCACAGTATTTCATGACTACCTCTAACTTTCTGAGACACATCTCTCGTGAACTAGCGATGAGCACAGACAGCATCATCCATCAGCAAAAGAGAGTGCAGTGAGCCTAAGAAGCCATCTGTACCAATTTCACGCTGCAGCATCTTCACCATCGGATCTATGTATATAATAAAAAGAAGACAACTCGTCGGTGCTCCCTGCCTCACGCCTGCAGTAGCTGTCACTACGGCTGAGTGTATCACATTCTTCGTACATTCATACATCGCGTTAATGGCTCTGAGCATAATTCTACCGCAACCGAATGATTTTAAATCTTGAATTAACTTATTACGTGGGACTTTATCATATGCCTTACTAAAGTCGACGAAAAGTACATACAGTTTGACCTTTCTATATAGTGCATAGTCACATAAAAGCTTCAAACTCATTATCTACTCGATACAACCACGCCTGCGTTGACCACCCGCCTGGCATTTATCAATGCTCATCCATAAGGTGAGACGGTTCAACAATAATAAATCATACATCTTGGCCAAAGTATTCATAACACTAATGCCTCTGTAATTACCACAGTTCAGCCTTTCACCAAATTTAAAGAGGACAAATAGTTTATTAAAACACCACAACATTGGGTAACACATGCCAGTGAACACAACATTAAACACACTCAAGAGAAACATAAACCACGTAGCTGGTAAAGCACTAATCAGACTTGGGCAAATTCCTATGTAGCTTTTATTCTTCTTTATGTTGGATGTTACAGTGACTAACTCCCTTGGCGTAAACGGGTCGCATATTCTCCAGGCGCTCTCCCTTTTCGGCAGACCGCTAGGTTAGGTAAGGTTAGAAAAACGTTAAGTTAGGCTAGGTTAGGTTTACATTCACTATTGCAGTTGTAACTATGTGTGGGAATCACAATGAGGTTATTTTCAAGAAAATCCTGTGGTTAGTTTCGGAGCTACAACCATGCGTAGAGGGCAGCCAGCTGCCGAAATGGGCTACGCGTGGGGAATATGCAAACGGGTCGTCCAATACTGGGATTGTAGGGGCTGAGTCAAGGTCAACACTCGCAACCACATCGTGTGAGTGACCTGGGTTCAATAATTCTTCAAAGTGCTGTCGAAACTGTTCGTCATCTGGTCGGAAGTTTTCACTCGTATCAATGTTCCCTTTCCAGTTCACAGCCGCCCATATTTGCTTTGCATCGTTCGTCTCCAGGAGCCTCTGCCAACGCGGTAGAGTATCGTCCACCTCAGCGGAGCGTCGAACCCTCCGCTTGAAGCAGCGTCGGGCAACGCGGTTCACTGTTTCAAATCCTGTTGATATTACATTGTTAACCTCTTGAGGAGTCACTACGCTCACATCGGGGGGGGTCATATTTTCCATTATACTTGTAAATTCTTCTAGATTAACAGCACTGTATTTACAACTTCTCGGCAGTGCTTGGTGACCGGTGGGTTTGTTGTATCCGTACTGTTCACCCAGCCTACCAGATCGTTCCTGTAGGATGGCTGGGGTCATCTGGTTCAGCCCACAAGTATCCAGCACCACACACAGGGGTGCGTGGTCCGAGCCCCACATGGACTGATTCACATCTATTGTCTTTACATAAGGAACACAGTCATTTTTTGCCACACACAGATCAATTTCAGAGACCCAAAGGTTTCTTTTCTTAAATGAAAGATCACCACCAAGTACTTTGCTGTTATGTTTGATGTTATTCACCAAGACCATATCGTTACTATTACACATTTTAGTTAACAATCGACCGTGGCTATTCACTGTCTCATCCTTTATGTCACAATACACCTTGACATCAGGACCAATAATATGCGGGTTTCCAACTCGTGCGTTTAAGTCACCCATAATCACTACCTTGTCATCCTCAACACATCGTGCGTTAAGTGAACCAAACTGGGACGAATCGAAAAATGGCGAGTCACTGGGTGAAAGTACACTCCTCCGAGCTTAACACCGGCACACAGTGATAACTCTAACCACACCCTATCGTCCGTGTCCATATCCACTCTCGTAACATATCTTGATATAGAACACTTCACTAACATTATCACACCGCCTCTGTGTTGACCATGCTTAGATTTATTGTAGTATGTACTGAACCCTGGGGTACTTAATTGAGAAACATACTTAACTTCCAAAACCCACACTATATCATAACTTAACAGACCTACAACCTACAACCCTTGAAACTTCTAGTACAGCTACCATCCATCTCAGTAGTGCTGCAGACTTTTCAGTGAGGCCAACTGCTACACCGTCTCCTTTCACGCAGGCATTGTTCTGCTCATGACCTTCGTTCAAAGCTATCCTGGAAAATGGCCGATATGACT
>JACEEZ010024413.1:0-20000 GCA_016584305.1 Chionoecetes opilio | reverse complement strand
TATATCTAAAGCTGAACTCTTCGCTGAAACCTTTACTGAAAATTCCACTGTGGTTGATGAAGGACTTGTTCCTCCTTCTCCTCCACCCTCTGACTATATTATGCCTGAAATTAAGATCCTTCGTAATGGTGGTTTTTTTGCCCTTTCTGGCCCAGATCCTCGGAAGGCTTACGGTCCTGACGGAGTCCTTCCTTTTGTTCTCAAAAATTTTGCTTCTGTGCTTGCACCTTGCCTGGTCAAACTTTTCCGTCTTTGTCTATCTACTTCCACCTTTCCTTCTTGCTAGAAGTTTGTTCACATCCAACCTGTCCCTAAGAAGGGTGACTGATAGGTATTAGAAACCTTGATTAGAAAAACACTTATTGGGTTATATTCCGTTCGTTGATTCTCTTTTGTTTGTCTCAGCATCTATATCGTATTGTTGATGGCAAAGTTTTATGTTTTTGGAGAATAAAGAACAAGCCGGCAGTCTGGCGTTTATTTAGCCTTATCTTGCCCAATTTGCAACAATTGGCGACGAGGATGGGATTGACCAGAGCGGGTAGAGGGCAAGATTGACGTGAGTTTCTCAGAAGGCTTGTCAAGTCGGGTGCTGCCAAGCTGTGAGATTGACGTGCTTTTGTGGCGTCTGCAGGTGTGAGGGTGCCACTCGTCCTGACCCTGGGTGAGGCTGACAAGTTTGTTCTATGCTTCTGGTAGCTGCCTGGATTTCGTCATGGCCTCACAGGTTAAGATCGATTCCTTTGACGCCTCCAAGATTTCCGTGGAGCTGTGGCTGAGTCTGTTAGACAGTTTGAGGCTCATTTTGCTCAGCTAGGGATTACGAAGGAAGCTAAGAAGAAGAATGGTTTGCTGGTGTCAGTTGGTACGGAGACATACAGTGTTTTGGGTAACCTTTGTACACCAGATTTAGCTGACACCAAGTCTTATGATGATTTAGTAGCAGCTCTGAAGGGGCATTATGATGTAAAGCCATCGTATCATCGTAGTTTGCTGACGTTTCAGCAGGGAAAGAAGAGGATGGGTGAAACTTTGAATTTCTGTATGCTGATCTCAAGGCTTTAGCGAAAGACTGCAACTTTGCCGAAATTTTTTGCAACTAAATTTGGAAAATATACTTTATCTTCAACAGCCATAAACAACTATTCCCTAACCCGTTGATCAAATTGATCAACGGGTTAGGGAATAGTTGTTTATGGCTGTTGAACATAAAGTATATTTTCCAAATTTAGTTGCAAAAAATATAGACTTGCAGAAGATGACTTCTGCTAAGATTGTAGAAAGGATCCTTACCCTAGAGAAGGCTTTTGTGAGTGAAAGGAGTGAAACAGTTCCCATGAAAGCATTGAGTGTCGGACCAAGGAAGAACAGTTGTAGGCATTGTGGTTTTCCTCATGACAGTGATAAGTGTCGGTTTAAGGACTTTACATGTAATAGATGTAAGAAGAAGGGGCACTTGAAACGATTTTGTACTGCGATGATGAAGGAAGGCTCAGGTGATGATAGAAGTCAAGGTAGACCAGGAACTAACAGTGGTAAAAGAAAGAGTGAGTTCCAGAGAAGGAAATGGCACTCATAGACATAGTATGTTAAGGTTTTGGGTGAACCAGACGAGCAGGCTAGTACAGAAGAAGAAGGAGATGGTAATTTGTCATCAGTGCGGGAACAAATATATGCAGTGAAGGCAGAGGAGTTCAATTTTGAGATTATTGGAAGACCAGTATCCTTTGAGATTGATACTGCATGGTGCATTTGTTTCTACCTTGTCCCGTCACTGGGTTAAATTGTTACAGCTTCGGGTTGAACCATCCAGGAAAAGATTAAATGCTTATGATAACTCTGCTATTCAAGTGAATGGTAAAACAGCTGCATCAGTCAGATATAATGGTTGGGAGAGTGTCCATTCCTTCTATGTTGTAGATTCCTCAAATAACAATTTGTGTGGCAAGGACCTCATGAGTAAGGTTGGCTCTAGCTGGACTAGATGAAAGTTCCAGAGTAAATCAGATTGTAGATACAGAAGGGTTATTGGATAAGTATTGTGTTGATATTGGCAAGCCCATCTCCAGCATCGTAGCAAAGATTCATGTCAAGCCAGAAACTTCTCCAAGGCTTGTAAAAGCCCGTACTTTTCCCTTTTATTACAGACAGATGGTCGAAGATGCTTTAGATAAGCTTGTGGAAGATGTACTTGAGCCTGTTTCTTGTAGTGAATGGGCTGTACCCATTGTACCAGTGTTGAAGGCTGACAAAAAATCAATACGGATTTGTGGAGATTTTAAGGAGCTTAACAAACAAAAACTCAATGTGACAAATATCCAATACCAAAGATTGAAGAATTGCTGTCAGTGATTGGTAAATGTAAGGTGTTTTCTAAAATTGATCTTCACAATGCTTCTTACTTGCCAATACCAGTTGATGAGAAAAGTCAGGATTTTTTGGTGATTAACACTCTTAAAGGATTATTTAGATACAAAAGATTACCTTTGGTCTTTCATCATCGCCAGGGATTTTTCAGAAGTTTGTATCACAGTTGTTTGCACAGATGGAAGGTGTAGCCGCCTACTTAGATGATATTATAATTTGTGGTGAAAATAAAGATGAGCATGTTGAGAGACTACTGAAGGTACTCCAGATTCTACAAGACCATACCTTTCCATACTGTCTACTTAACCATACCGTCTGCCTTTTTAGGGGATACTGGACTGGACCATCTTACCGCTGCTGACTGACGGCTCCATAAGAACATGAGTCCATTCCAATCATTCACCACCTTATTTGTGAACCAGTTTCTCCTTATTTCTCCAAAGACGCTTCTTCAGATACGGCTCGGCTCCCGCCCCGATTAAAACGAGAAGCCAAAATTGGCGTTAAAACTTGGCAAACTCTGTGAAAGTCCGTGTGACCAGAAAGTGGCTCGAAATCGGCTTGGCCGAATATTGCCAGCTAAATATTCTCAAAAAAAGCTGTCGTGTGACCCCACCTTTAGAGCGTCCGGTGTTATGCGAAATCACTGAATTGCGAGATCCCTGTTCAGTTGGCCTTCTGCTTATGTACGGCGGCGCTTCAACACAGCAGCAGTGACCGTAAGGTTAGGTAAAGGTCAGGTTAGGTTAGTTATACAGAAAAACAGGTGAAAGGTCAGGTTAGGTTAGGTCAGGTATAGAGAAACACAGGTAAAAGCTTATTAGCTGTAATGGGTAGACTTATTACAGGCAGTGAAGTCCCCATAGCTGCGCTTCGCGCCAGTCTGTTGTTCCTGCTGGCAGATGCCAGTTAATGTTTTTCTGGTTGCGGGAAAGGATTTCCAGTATGTGGGGAGGGTTTTTGGCTCAATTGCCTCCCAACGAGTAGCGGGGTGCATTAGCAGAAACACCCTAAGTAAATTGCATGTGGTGGCTGCAGGGGCGTAGTTAGGCCTGGGCATTGGGGGCTATAGCCCCGAATGTTTTATGAATAGCCCCGGATCTCAAATACCTTTTTTTATTTTTTTTATTTATTATTATATTTTTTTTCTCACAAAAATAAGATAAGCTCTGACTGGGGCCAACATCAAATTATAGTAAAAAACGAGATATTTGGTTAGATGTTACTTAGCGTATGCTGAAGGTATCCTTTTTATGAGCAGAACATGAGAAAGGTGGAGAGAACAGCAGGAGAGAACAGGGGAGATGAGGAGTACATGACAGAGGAGACACCAAAAGACCTTTTGGAGAGGTGAAGAAGAGAATATCAGATGGACAAGACACAAAGTTAACAGAGTTTTGTCACAGTTCAAAAGAAGCCCTTGATTACTCACACAGTAGAACCAATACTTATCAAAAGCTCCTTCATTCATAGAAAATGTCAAAAAAATTATGAATCAAACGGCTCTCGTGACTTTTGGCATCTTAGTCAGGCAGATAGGTGTATCCATCATAAGAATTGTGGGTTTAGACGTACAAGCATGAAATTTGGCACAGTCATAGATAATAAGCTAATGAATAATTTCAGATATGGACCCACCGCGAAAACGTCCTATGGTAGCCGTGGCGGCCATTTTACAAAATGACCGTTTTGACCGCGATTATTTTTAACCGGACGACACAAATGCTTTTTTATGTTCTAATGAAATGACTCTAGATACACATATATGCCATAATTGTATTCTCCAAATGACCACAATTTGGATTTGTGTTGCCAGCAATGTCAATTAACCCACCAGGGAGAGTAATAAGTGCTGACTCATCAAATTTCAGAACCTCCGCGTTCAGGAGTCAATGTTTCAGTGAAATTACAGGACCAAATTAACTAGTTGACAGGTAAGTACATATTTATTTTAAGTAAACCACTATTATCTATGACTGTGCCAAATTTCATGCTTGTACGTATAAACCCACAATTCTTATGATGGATACACCTATCTGCCTGACTTAAAAGTAACAAATTTAGTAACTGAGCAAATTATTTGGTGGCTAAGAGATAAATACACTTGCGTCATAATTATTAGAATGCCTGGCTTAGCAATATTTTATTTGGTTAAGTTGACAAAACGAATATGGTAAATTTAAACAGTTTCGTCTACAACATTACAGTTTGTTAACAATAATCTAAACTCAAAAGTTCTCAACTAGTTTCAGCTATGTATATAAATACTAATTACAGCAAATATATTGACTGTTTTTGTAAACGCATTTTGAATACATTATTCCGTAAGTTGTAAGCATTCAACAATTGATTGATTGATTATAGTTTTAAGGCGCCGCAACTGCGGGGTTATTGACGCCTGCTTACAAAAGATACATGTAAAGTAAAACTAAAAAACAAAATTTAAGATAGAATAAAAATATTGAAAATTACGAAATACATAAAAGAACAGAAGTACATTAAAAACAATCATAAGTTAATATTAAAAACATCATAACTTGTTGAGAAGTCCAGCCTTCTCAATAAATGTATGGACTTCATGTCCCGGAGAGAAACACCTCTCTCCCAATGCCAGGGAGAGACGGTAAGCACCGTCCGACCCGCGACACCGGGACAAAAATTGCACACGTAGGTCCCCAAGACTGGGACACTCAACCAGCAAGTGCCGCACAGTTAAGGGGACCAAACAATCATCACAGTAAGGAGGGTGGCCCCCTCCATGAGGAACCCATGAGTATATAGAGTGTGACCAATACGCAATCGTGCCAAGGCAGTCTCCCATCTCCGGGAGAGACCGCAGTAGCTCCAGTCCTCGATACTTTGGCGGATGGTGCGCAGTTTATTTTGCCCTATAGTAATCCAACGTTCTTGCCAACTGTTGTGAACTGATCTATGGATTGCCGAGCGTAGGTCCGTAGCCGGCACTGCAAAATGTGATAGAGCTGGTCTTCTAGCTGCAGCTTTTGCCAAGGCATCAGCTTCCTCATTACCGGCAACACCTACATGTGCCGGTACCCAACAAAAGCTGACCGTCCGGCCTCGCCTCTTGAGCAGATAAAGCCATTCCAGGATGGCATTGACCAGCGGATGGGGAGAGTTAAAATTACAGTGATTGAAGAGCACTACAAGAATCACTAAAAATTGTAAAAGAAACATCCGGAAGGGTAAAAATAATCATGAGAGCATATAAAATAGCATATAAAGAGCATAGAGAGCATATAAAAGCATGAAACATAGAGCATGAGAGCAAAAAAAAAGCAAAAACATAAAAAAGCAAAAACATAAAGCATGAGAGCATATAAAATTTCAGCCGTAAAAACAGATGAAACACTTGGAAGGCTGACGCCTTTGTTAAACGATGGGAATACGACACCGTATCCAACTCCTTCGTCTGATTTGGAACCATCAGTAAAGACAGGGACCGAACTCTGATGTGTGCAAAAGTGGTCTAAAAACTGGGCACGCTCAGCCTGAGGAGGTAAAGACCCTTTTGAGAGCGGAAGGCTTTTGCAAAAGGACACTTCTGGGAGAAGCCATGGACCGACTGTCGTAGGCCTATGCGGGCAGATCCGTAAAGCAGGGAAGGATAGCGTCTCCATAATAGCTGTCAATCGGAAACCAAGGGGCTTTGGTAAGCTTCTTCGCCCATGGTAAAGTTGCGATCCTGAATCACAAGACACAGCACGGCAAGCTATTGAGTCAGGGAGGCGTTGGAGGCGATACCAACATCTTAACAGGAGGGACTGGCGTTGAAGATCTAATGGGAGGACACCAGCATCCACCAATAGACTTGGGATGGGAGAAGACCTGAACGCCCCGGTTGCCAGACGGACACCAGCATGATGTACCGAATCCAGCATCCGCAGTCGAGTGGGTGTGGCAGAGGAGTACACTTCACATCCATATTCAAGCTTCGAAAGGATAAGTGAGCGGTGAAGATAGAGGAGTGTAGCGCGATCAGCCCCCCAGCTGGTGTGCGAGAGGACTTTCAGTAGATCCATGGTCCGGAGACAGTCAGTCTTGAGAGCACGAAGGTGAGGCACCCAAGTCAGTCTATTGTCAAAAATGAGTCCTAAAAACCGGGTCTCTTCCCTACATGGTATTCTCTTCCCGTAAAGATGTAGTCTGGGTCGGGATGAATCCCACGGGTTCTGCAAAAATGAACCGCTACAGTCTTCGTTGGAGAAAACTGGAAGCCACGATTCGTCGTCCATTCACAAACTTTATCAATAGCAAGTTGAAGTCTTCTCTCTGCAACCGACATCCTGGAAGCAGCAAAAGAGATTGATAAATCATCCACGTATAATGTACTAACAATCCCCTCTGGCAGTACATCAACAATACCATTGATGGCCACAGCGAACAGAGCTACACTCATGACGCTGCCTTGGGGGATGCCACCTGGAAGCGGGTGTTCAGAAGACAGTATGTTGCCAACTCGAACTCTAAGAACCCGGTTGGCTAGGAAACTCTGGAGGAACACAGGCAAACGACCTCTTAGCCCGAACTCATACAGAGATTGCAATATACCGTGTCTCCAAGCCGTGTCGTAAGCCTTTTCAAGGTCGAAAAATATGGTCACATGGTGTTTGTCGAGAGGCAAATGCCCGCATATGGATGACTCTAAGGAAATAAGCGCTTCCGTAGTAGAGTGATGCTTACGGAATCCACACTGAGAACGGGAGAAAAAGTTTCCCCGTTCCAAAAACCATACAAGTCGACTATTTACCATTTTTTCGAATAGCTTACACACACATGAAGTTAGGGATATGGGCCGGAAATTCGTCGGTAGTGAGTGGTCCTTCCCAGGCTTAGGGATCGGGATCACCACCGCCACACCCCAGCTACTTGGGAAAGTTCCTTCAATCCAGATCCTATTATAGATGCTCAACAAGAAATCTAGAGCCTCATCTCTTAGATGACAGAGCATCGCATATGGTACATCATCTTGGCCTGGGGAAGTGTCAGCGCAAACCTTCATGGCTTGACATAGCTCACGAGGTGTAAAAAGAACATTGTAAGATTCCCGCCTCTGGATGAAAAATCTATGCCTCTCTGTTCTTGTCGCAGTCTGTCCCTAGCACTTGGAGACGCAACGTCTGTCTGCGCCACTGACACAAAATGGGAAGCAAATTCCTCTGCTACCGTCAAGGGATCTGCCACAGGGTCTCCATTAATCGATAGAACTGGAGGGGAGGATGGGATAAACTTCCCCTTCATTTTCCTCACTCTTTGCCAAACCTTGGACACCGGGGTAGATGCACAGATCGTACTTATATAAGCCCTCCAAGAGGAGTGACGAGACTCTTTCATAACCCGTCGGTATCTAGCTCTTAACCTGTGAAAAGATATTTTTAGGTCTACTGAAGTTGGCCGCGAAATGTATTGCGTCTCAGCACGGCGGGAGTGACTCCTCGCTGCCGTACAGTCCTGAGTCCACCACGGAACAGGTCGGCGAGAGAAAGATCCAGATGTGCGGGGGATGCTCAGCGAGGCTGCAAAATGGATTCGAGACACAAAAGTAATCTACGGCCTCATCTATTGTTGGAAAGTCATCTATATGATGTTCAAAAACACAAGCCTTTTGAAAGCCCTCCCAGTCTGCACGAGAGAGGCCATTGTCTCCATGTCTCCATTTTGGGAGACATCGGGAAGGGGGCGAGGACACTGCTTTAAGTAGTATGGGATAATGGTCACTTCCCCGAAGAGCTCGGCCACCTCCCATGAGAAGTCGAGGGCGACCTGTGGACTGCAGAGTGATAGGTCAATAGCAGTCAATGTTCCGTCTGCGAATGGAAATGTGTTGGTTCTCCCGTGTTAAATATTTAAGTGTTGCCATCTATAAGAGTTACGAGAGAATCACCGCGACGATTTCTGGTGGAATCTCCCCACAGAAAATGCCGCCCATTCATGTCTCCAAGGAGAAAAAATGGACGGGGAAGCTGGCGGATAAGATCCTCAAGATCTTGGAGAGGTATGTCGTCATTTGGAGGTAGATATATTGAGCAGACAGTGTAGGTCTTGTGCAGATGGATACGACCTGCTACAGCCTGCAAGGGTGATTGCAGCGGGATGACAGTTAAGGGGACATCCGACGATGGTAAAGGCCACAACCACCCTAAAGCCACCACCTGCTGGAGGTGGTGGTGGGACAGGTATAAAACCTGTCGGGCAGAGACACCTTCCCTGCCCTATCATTGTTTCTTGCAAACAGATAATTTCTGGGTCTAACTCGTTGATGAGAAGGACTAGTTCTCCCAATTTCACGTAATCCACGAATATTCCATTGGAGGATTGAAGATGTTATTTCGTGCGTGAAGATGATGCAGAAGCCTTACGGCTTGTAGACGCTGCGCCATTTGAAAGCCCAGCATCTTTCTTCTGTGTTGTAGAAGATGGTAAACTACTTTTCTGTACATTCCCAGATGTCGGTTGGCGCTTGCGTACATCCGGCGGTGAAATCGGGGTTCTCATACGAGGACCCGCGGCAGTAGCAGAGACCGTATGTCCCACCAAAGATGCAGATTTACTGACAGAAGATTTACCACTTCTAGGTTTACTGATAGCTCCCGACGAGGGTCTTGAAGATTGCTTATCAGCATGGCTATCAACTACTTGTGTGTCCATAAGTTGTGAGACACCTTCGCCATCAGCGTGTTGAGCTGTGTCGCTAGCCGCTTCAGGGTGTACAGGGGCAGTGATATTAGGAGTCACGTCAGTACTCCCACACCTATCAGTAGGTGTATCTGTACGCAAGTCCATCCCCTCCTGCTCAGCAATGGAGATTTTAGCCGGAGGGACGCCCACTGAGTCTAAGGACTCATTGGAACTGCGAGCCTCTTAGAGGAGGAGTCACTATTGTCATTTTTCCCGTGTGCGGCATGCACTACACGAGAGGTGGTTGGAGGCTCATTATGAGAGGAGTCAGCAGACTCCACAGAATCACACGGCAGTAGCGAGAACTTATTCTTCATTGGGATGGATGGGTTAGGTTTAAGAGAATGTGGTGGTGGAACTGCAGGAGGCTGATTAGGCGTCTTAGAAGAAGCAGCAGCCATCGCGGATGCGTAGGTCCTGCTTCCTCCCCCGCCTGCTTGTCTGTGGGAAAGTTCTCTTCTGGCGCTCCCAAGACTGATAAATTGGGAGTTGACCAAATAAAGGATGTCTTCTTCTAATTTATAAGTCCCACACTGTCGGGAACTCGGTGGGTGATCAACACGGCAGTGGAAGCAGTAGGGAGTTGACGTACAGTCAGCTGTGGCATGGGCACCCAACGCCGAGCATCGACCACAGCGAGGAGGGGATTTACAACATTTTTTGCCGTGCCCAAAGCTGTAGCACTCATAGCACTGCATAGGGCGGTCGATAAAGGCTTTTATCTTTAGAGACTGGGGACCGATCCTGATGGAATCGGGGAGACTTGATCCATAGAAAGTTATAATGATCATGTTTTTGCTTCCTCTGACCTTATAGACCTGTTGAACTCTTTCCGGGCACATGTTTAGTATTTCTGCCTCCGAAAACTCAAAGAGGTCGTAGTTGTAGACTACGCCTTTGCTGGTATTGAACTTTGGATGAGGTTTGATGGTATCGAAAATGCTGTCTTCGGTGATGGGCATGTGGAAGAGCATCCGAGCCTGAGTTAGGTCCTTGGCTCGGATTAGAACCCCCCTGCCATACCTTTTCAGGTGGCCTTCCGGGATCATTCCAATTTCTTTCTCTAAGTACCGCGCGGCAAGGAAAAAGTTGCCACCACTTTCCTTATAATACGCCACGTACCAAGTAGGGGTAGGGCTGTGGCGGACAGGTGGAGTAGATGTAGTAGTTTTCTCAAAAGTGTTGGGGATGTAGTCATCAGGGCCGTCTCCAACATTTACAGAGCGAATGAGTTCGGCTCTGTAATGTCTCGCTCCAATTTCCATATTTGTGGCTTCCTCATAAGCAGAGGATGCATCATCTGCTGCAGCAAAATTTATGTAGCACCTATTTGATTGTCCATTGTCATCATAAATAAGACGGATGCGGCGAACCACACCATAAGCCTTAAAAATATCATGTAATGCTCTGTAAGACAAGGCCTGGGACACGTTGGACAGAAGCAAGGTGTCCAACGTAGAAGTGCCCCTAGGGCCAGGCTCGTCTCTCAATCCCTGTCTGCGGCCCTTGATGCGGGGACCGCCAGACCGGGGAGCTGAGGAGGAAGGGGCGGCTGCCCGCTTCGTGCCACGTCGGGCCTGGAAAGGCGCCAGAGTGGCAATGTGAGAGGATTCAATGGGAGAAGTCGAGGACAAGCGGACGTCAGGGAGAGAGGCAGGCCGGGGTAAATTTTTAGTTTTATACATAAACAAAATTACTTCACTCCCCCACGCCCCCACCCACCACGGAGCCCAACGAGGGGAAGCTGTCTGTTGGGGAAGGACCTCACCCAACAGCTCCAGGGGTAGCAGGGAAGTATACGCTTCGGTTGCCTAGTGTGTGGTGGCAGCCGCGGGACCGATGCGGTGCCCACCAGGCAGCCTCCGCTTGGCCCTAGCCAACGCATGACCAGCCGATTGATCCAGTGGGGCCACACTGGACCTCCCGTCTTACCCCAACCCCCCTACCAAAGAAGCGTGTTGCCCACCGAAGGGAACTACAACCCGCCCCGCGGTGGACTCAACTTCCAGATAGAGGGGCGCGCGGGGAATATACAGGATGCCACGCACGGCAAACACGTGGGGAGCGGAGCGTGAAGTATAAAAGGAAGAAGAAGCGTGAGACGGAAGAGAAGGGTCTCACCGGGCCTAGAATCGCCCTAAGAAAGGAGAGAAAGGGGGAGGAAGCATAAAGGCGACATCACCGGAAGGCTCCACCTCCCAGTGACGAAGGGGGAGCACTTGGTCCACGAGGCCGACGGCCACCGAACCCAACAATGGCAGGCAGGCCGCCAGAGTCGGTGGCGCCGTCGACCACGCTTCAAGCCCCGCCACCACGACAAGGTGACTCCCCACAGCGGGGAAGCATTCAACAAGCTTCCAAGATTGATTTAGAGAGAAATAGTGAAATAATAAATAGGCTCCCCGTATATAGATATGTCCCATCATCCCAACAATATATACCCAATATATATGAAATGACAACAAGTTGCTCTGAACATTGAAGATTAGTGATATTGACACTATTAAGCATGAGTAAAGCACTGTAACGGTAACTTACTAGATAGTTCCAGTTTGATCTTGTTTATACGTCACAATTTTCTTCACCACACTGGCACAAAGTGGTACATTTCAAACTAGCTTGTTTGCACTTGCATCGTCCCTTGCAACCCTTTTTGCATTTACAACAAATCAGCTCCCTTGATGAAGTGCTGGCTTCAGGAAGCATGGACCACAGGGGTTTCCAGTTGTGGGGATCGATCCATCCCCAATCCCCAGGTGAGGGCAGATCCATAACAACCTTGAGCATGTTTCCCCAGCAGTGGCCACCCGTGTACACAGACCTCTTGATTTGTTGTACCAGGGTTCCTCTGGTAGGAAGAATAGCTTCCATGGCTCGTCCTTTCTTCGTGAAGAGTGCCTGTCGAGCTTTGTCTATGTTGACGAGATTGCTGGTGCGATCGTAGAGAAGAATGGTGAACCGCTCCAGCACTGCCACAACGTCATCAGAGATGTCTGCTGTCCCCGTGGAGAGATGAACTAACGCTGGCATCAATTCGTCAAATACTTTCCAGGTATCCCAGGCTGTCTTCTTGCCCCGTGTATTAAATGACGAGACTTTGTCACACCCTGTGTATGCATGGAACATCGGGAGGGCCTGTGACTTATCTGGTCCGAGGAATGCTGCAATTTCATGTGCTGGAATATACCTGAAGTGCTGGCCTGTCCCAAAGGCCACCCAAAGCTCCTGGATTTTGAGTTTGGTTGTTAAATTGCACACAATACTCAGAATTTTCTGAAATCCATCACGGACTGCATCCGCGAGATGTATTTGTATAAACATGATACGTGGGACATTTTTTCAACTATTTAACATAGCAAATCATTTTCTACACATTGTTTCCTATCTATAGACACCAATGAGAAGTATATTTCGGGGGGGGGTGCACGAGACCCCTATCTAGCCACTAGACTAAAAGCGGCCATTTTGTAAAATGGCCGCCACGGCTACCATAGGACGTTTTCGCGGTGGGTCCATATCTCGAATTATTCATTAGAATATTATCTATGACTGTGCCAAATTTCATGCTTGTACGTATAAACCCACAATTGTTATACCTATCTGCCTGGGGCGGCATTTTGGAACACTACTAAGACCATCTTAGGGGACTAAGACCATCTTAGCGCTAGTTGGACATTTTCGGAAGCAAAGTTCGCTCCGCCTAAGACAATGCAGCGAGTGTAAACTAAGGCAGGGTTGGGGTCGTCTTAGCCCGCAATTTTCTCCGTCACCATAACAACAATGGTTATATATATTATTGGTTATATATTATATATTTTAGACTGTATATAGTATATTAGGCTGTATAATACACTATGTATATATATATAGGTGAGGGCTATATATATACTATATATATAGGGGTGGGCTGGGCGGAATAGATATGATTTGCGACAGAAACGGTTAGCAGATTAATTCTAAACATATCAAAACACACCAGAAAAAAAGTGTCGTTATTCACGATAATATCACATACTGGCTATGATATGTGTGTGGAGGATGAAAAGGGGGAAGGAAGAGGAGGGAGAAGAAATAATAGAAGAAAAAAGGAGAAGAGAGAGAGAGAGAGAGAGAGAGAGAGAGAGAGAGAGAGAGAGAGAGAGTCCCTCGGCGTGTACACTGCACTGTGACTAGCAGAAATACATATCTGGCAACTCAAGGAGAAGGAAGAGGAGGGAGAAGAAATAATAGAAGAAAAAAAAAGGAGAGAGAGAGAGAGAGGGGAGAGAGAGAGAGAGAGGAGAGAGAGAGAGAGAGAGAGAGAGAGAGAGAGAGAGAGAAGAGAGAGAGAGAGAGAGAGAGAGAGAGAGAGAGAGAGAGAGAGGAGAGAGAGAGAGACTCCCTCGGCGTGTACACTGCACTGTGACTAGCAGAAATACATATCTGGCAACTCAAGGAGAAGGAAGAGGAGGGAGAAAAAATAATAAAGAAAAAAAAAGGAGAGAGAGAGAGAGAGAGAGGAGAGAAGAGAGAGCGAGAGAGAGAGAGAGAGAGAGAGAGAGAGAGAGAGAGAGAGAAGGGAAAGAGAGAGAAGAGAGAGAGGAGAGAGAGAGAAGAGAGAGAGAGAGAGAGAGAGAGAGAGAGAGAGAGAGAGAAGAGGAGAGAGAGAGAGAGAGAAGAGAGAGAGGAGAGACTGGGCGTGGTATACGTATTTCCGCCAAATAACAGACTTGTGTCGCGCGCGCTGATTGGTTAGGTGGCACTAAGAAGGGTTGGCCTTCTGTCCCCTTACACGAGGCCAAGATGACGCTCGAAAATGCTTTCTTAGTAATCTTCTTGGCCCGGTATAACTAAGTCGGTCTTAGGACGCTAAGAGGGTGTAGTTTAGAGCCCCTTCCAAAATGCCGCCCCTGACTACCTAGCTAAATACGTTTATAGCAACTGTTCTTCTTTATCTTTCCCTCCTGTTTCTCCCAGATGGCTCCACATTTTTTTCGAAGTGCACTTATTTTGAAGTGCATTTTTTTCGAAGTGCATTTTTTCGAAGTGCATTTTTTCGAAGTGCATTTTTTTCATTATACTCAAAAATAAATTTTTAATTATCCTGTAAAATTTTAAGATCTCTTGGCTGGGCTAAGCCCCCAATGTTTCAAGATCCTAAATACGCCCCTGGGTGGCTGATAGGAAATCAGGCATGCATAATAGAAAAAAAGAGACGTAGAAAACTCAGTTAGTTTTGGTACGAGTGGCAACTCGACCAGCCGCCATCTGGTGGCGGACCCAAGGTAAAGAAAAACTCAGTTTGTTTACCTTGGGCGGACCAGTCACCCGGTCGTGGGCCATTCTGTTACGTACACAGTGCGGGTGTGGCGGCGCGACGTGCTGGACCTGCTGCTGGACACCCACACCTTCATGATGCTGCCGCCCTGCCTCACCTACTGACGCACCATCGTAGACTACCTCTGCACCCATGACAAAAGTCAAGGAACTGTTAGGCAAGTCCCTTGATTCCCTGTAGATTATCATCATCATCATCACTAGCTATTATGATTTATTTTTCTGATCTCTGCTCCTCCTTTATGATCTCCCTGAGCGACCGAGATGAGCACCGAGGCCTAGAAAGCAAAGAGTATTGTCTGAATTTAGAATGTGTTAGACTACAGAATTCAATCAATTTTTGTTGTAGGCTACACAGAGCTGGACACTAAATTCCAAATACTAAAATACAAATTAAATGCAAAATCCTTAATACTTCAATTGTATTTAAATACATTTTTAAATACATTTTAAATACACACATTTTTACATGTATTCAGTAATTCATGATTAACAATATAAAATGCTTCATAAATGATAAAGGATACTTTCCTATTGTATATTTCCTGAACTGAACAACAATAACTGTAACTTCAGTAACAGCTTCAGTTTACCGAGTCGTGACTCACACCGTGTTCACAATTTCACTACCGGGTTGCCAGATATTTTGGAGGGGTTTATGGCCAATTTCCTGATAAAAAAGTACTTACAGTATTATATTATGATATTTAAACACAAATTAAATTATTTAAATCTGAAAATTTAAATACGTGAAAACCAATGTATTTAAAAATGCGTTTAAAAAACACAAATGTTTTTAAAATTTCTTTTTTAAAATACAAATTTATTTTAAATACTACCCGTCTGGTTGTACATTTGGCTTTTATAGTCCTTTCTTGGTAAAATCCAACTTTCAATACAAAATTTTTATGGCCCCTACAGTAGCAATTCGTATGTTGTGAGTGACCTTGTGTTCACTTCACTGTGACTGCTGAAAAGACTTGAGTTTTTTAAAAAATATTTTGCTGGTATATTGTGCGATGGGCTTGTCTTAATGTTCATATTTGACTCACATTGTCAGGATTTTTGTGTCGATATGGGGCTCCAATAATTTTTCTTCCCTTCCCAATGAAATGTTTTAAATTTAAAAAAACATATGGTGGGAAAAGACTAAAAATCCAGTACGCAACTTTTTATCCGTATTTTTCAGTAAAGAAAGGCTGATAAAAGCCATTTTTACATAATTTCTAGTAGAAAAAACTGCCATGGAAAACCCCACTTGACGGTCCTACCCCCTCTTGAGTACGAAAGTGTCACAGTACAAAAAATCCTGGTGACAAAGTTTTATATTGGAGCAATGAAGGAGAAAACTTTTTTTTGATATAACAATAGATTTGTGATTGTGAAAAAAAATTGTTCTGTCACCAACTGGAAAAACTTAGTTTTTAAAAAATTTTTTAAAATCAGGGGATTTTTTTTATCATCTTTTTATATCATCTCATCAGGCCTTTGGGAAATTAGTGTCTTCCCCCAAATCATAGGGTTCGCTGGGAGATTTATGTGTCAAATCGCGATTGCACCGTGAGACGAATCGAGGCCTATTCTGCATAGCCTGGGCCCCAAACTTCGGCTATATGATGACATGTGGCACGCTCCCTGAAACCGATTCCCCCTTCGGGTTTTATTCTACATTTTTTTTCATATATCTGTTTAACGTCAGATTTTCCATAATGTCTTATGGGGGTTAGACGGTCGATATACCTTTCAATTATTTCCCGGGCGTTCACCTTTTTAAATTTTGGGCATAAAAGAATTACACAATAACAAAAAAAAAATTTTTTGTATTGTAAAAAACAAAACCAGGGAGAGGAGGCCCCAAAAGGGCGCCCCGCCCACAAGGGTCGGGTAGGGAAGTTGATGTTTCCTGTTAAGTTCTTGGTATGGGAAAGGGGCCCAATGGGGACTCGCGCTTTTTGCCCCCGAAGCGGCGTCGTAGGGTGGGCGAGGGAACGCGCCCCCCGGGTATCCCCCAATGTTGATTATTTATTTTCTAGGTAGTAGGGTATGCATATTATTATTATTTTTTTTTTTTTTATCATATCATTTCTATTATTATTTTGTCATATAAAAAATTTTTTAAAAAATTAAAAAAAAAAAAAAAGAAAAAAAAAAGGGGAAAGAAAACTAAAAAAAAAAAAAAAAAGATAAAAAAACGGAAAAAACAAAAAAAAAAAGGGGTTTTAAATTAAAAATTATATTAATAATTTGGGGATTAAATCCCCCAAAAGAATAAAAAACCTTTTTTAAAAGGTTGTTTTATTATTATTAAATTTTAAACTTTAAAAGTTAAAATAAAAAAAAATTTAACACACCCTTTTAAATCCTTTAAACCCCTTTTTTTTTAAAAAACAATGCCTTGCCCCAGAAAAATTTAACAACTTAATATGTAATCCCCCCTTTTAAGCCTGCCCCACAAAACCCATGCACCCCAATATTTTTTATAAAATTTTTTTGGTTTTTTTCCAAAATTTTGGTTTTTTTTTTCTTTGAATTTTTTTCTTTTTTTTTCTTTTTTTTTAAATTTGGTTTTTCCTTTTCAAAAAAAAAAATATTTCCAAAATTTGGATTTTTTTTTTTAAAATTTTGGGATTTTTTTTGGATTGATTATAATCAAACTAAAAAAAAAAAATTGGAAAAAACTTCAAAATTTTTTTAAAAAAAACCCAAATTTTTTAAGAAGAAAAAAAAAAAAAAAAAAACAAAATTGGAAAAAAAAAAATTTGAAAAAAAAAAAAATTGGGAAAGGGAAAAAATTTTGAAAAAAACAAAAATCCCAAAATTTTCAACATGTTAGGGTTTGGGTTCAATAGTGGGCAAAAACAAAAATTGTTGATGGGCCCCCTATTCCCAGAATAGGTTTTGGATTGAAAAATTAAATTTTTTATCATTAATTCCCGGGTTATGTCCCGTAAGCAAATTTAAACTTTTAGTTTTTGTGTAAGTATTTTTTTTTTTCTTCCTACCCGCCATTCTTTCTTCCCTTTCCCCTCCCTCCCCCCCCACATTCCGCGTGCATCCCCCAAACATTCGTGGGGTACTTATTTCGCGATCAAGATAAAATAATGATTAAAAATTTTTCATCCTCCCCTACCCTCCTATCAATCAAGGAACCCCCTAGATTTTTAAAAGTCCTTCAAAATACACCCCAGTAAGATTTTACGTTTAAGATGGTGTGTTTTGTCGAGTTATTTGTAAATTAAAAATCGCCAAATTATGGTTGCCTCCATACCACACCACTCTAAAACACGTGTTCGGACACTGGAACGGGCTTCAATAACATTTCCTCGGGGATTGGTTAAACTATTAAATTCTTCTATATCAAAGTAACAGGATGTATTATAGGCAGCCCTTTTTAGGTACATATTTATTATTAATTTGTTTTTCGGGATTTTAAGTCTTTCAGTAGAGGCCAAGTTTGGGTATCCAAACATTCCCCTCTTTTCCCCCGGGTCTTGGGTTTTTCCAAAAGGCGGGATTTTTCTCTCCCACCTTCGACAGGTAAGACGTCTGTAAAGCCCTTATTGGGAGGATAGGGATGAGAATTATTATCATATAATTCCCGAGTTATGTCTTGTAAGCAGTTTCATTTTTTTTTTTTTCACGGGTGCTCACGCCTTTCTTTCTACACCGCCTTTTTTTCTCTTTTTTTCCTTCCTACGCCCATTTTGTTTACTTCTTTCGTTATTCCCCCGCCATTTCTTTATCCTTTCTCCATCTCCCCCCCGACATCCCCGGGGTGCGAGTCAAAATTCGTGGGATAATTATTCCGCGATCAGTGATAAAAAGGGTTCAAATTTTTTTCATCTTTCCCCAGCAAACCCGATCAGACGAGGAAACTCCTAATTTTTAAATGTCTTTTCAAAAAATCCCATCTTTATCGATCATGTTCAACATGGATGTGTTAGTAAATTTTATGCCAAAATTAAAAGTCTACCAAATTTCTATGAAAAACTTCCATACCCTCTAAATCTTGAAAACGCGTTCGGCTTTGACATGAAAAAAAACCCCACCCTTCTTGGGTATTAGATTAAACTATTAAATTCTTCATATCAAAAGTAAAGGCCCTGAAAATTATAGGAAAGGCCTTTTTTTAGGTACGCGGGGTTTTTCATTTTTTTAAATAGTTAATTTGGGATTATAAGTTTTCATTTGAGGGCCACGTCGAGCCCCATTCAAACAACTCCCTTTTTTATGCCCGAGGGCCATGACTCCGTGAGACGCCATCTAAAACCCATCCTTCTCGTAGGTAATCCCGACGTCCGCTCCTGTTTCCCCCCCCCCCCTTTTTTGTTATCATATTTTTTGCCATTTTTCCAAAAAATGGGTATCATGTTTTGTTTTCGTAACGAAAGGAGGGGCTGCCCCTCCTTTTAAGATTATTTAATGAGTCAAAAAACCCCTCCCTTTTGTAGGCCGACATCTTCCTTGACGGGGAAAAAGGCCAAAAGGTACATGAATCCACACCACAACCATTACTTCACATTTTTTTCCCCTATATATTTAAACTCCATGTTTTAATTTTTAAAATTCAGCGGGGTATTACTTAAATGAAGGATAATTCATTAGTAGGATTTATGAGGAGGGTTTGCCCAAGAGTTTTTCCCCCATCGATAGGGAAAAGCTTACCTTCAGACATAGGAAAAGTTTTTCCCGTAAAAGGGTGTAAAGTTTTTTTTTTACATCCCCCATAGAGTTTTTTCCGGGGTGTGGATTAACCCCATTTTGTATGTGATCTAACAAAAAGACCCTACTATTTCAGTTGAATAAAAGGATGAGTTTTCAAATATGTTTTGTGTTTTTATAAAACCCAGGTTTATTATTCTGTTTAGGACAGTAATTCCCCCCATTCCCCAAAAGAGCAGCCTTACTCGGATAAATTCCACGTATAATCCGACTACCAAAATAAATTAAAATAAATTATTTTAAACGTGCCCCGGGAGTAACCAGAAACACTCCCTGAGCTGGTGGCACACTCCCCCTTAAACTCATCCCTGTCCCCTTAACCTAAACCCTTACCCTTTTCCCCCCAAATACATCCCCCCTTTCAACTCTCCGCAGTGGAAAGGGTTTAAACTTAAAACACCATTTAAGTCATAGAAAGTTAAATCCATTTAAAATTGTAATAAATAAAATCATAATCAAATTTAATATCATTTAAGTAACGTTGGGCCCCTTAAAACTCCCCATGGGAGTTCCAGCAACACAATGGTAGTTTTGCGGTGGGGTTTTTTTGTATCGGTATAAATACAAATTCTTTAAACCTTTTTGAAACCCAAAATTCAGGCAACAAAAGTCGAGGTTCGCTCCTATCCCCCCCCCCCTTTCGTTATAATATTGTTTTTAATTTTTCCCAAAAAGGGGGACCGGTTTTTTTTTTCACTAACGTAAAAGGGGGCCCGCCCCATCCTTATAATTTTTTATAACAGAGTCTCCTTTCCCCCTCTTCGACAGGCCCTTGACCAAAGGGCCCGATACATGGTTTTTTAGTGAAAAAACACACAAAAATTTTACTCTTAATTTCCCCCCTTATATCTTCCATGTTAATTATAAAGTATCAGCGGTATGTTTCCTTTTAAGTTTTT
>JACEEZ010024412.1:52380-54880 GCA_016584305.1 Chionoecetes opilio | reverse complement strand
ATATGTGTGTGTGAGGATGTAAGGAGAAATTTACACCCTTGTACTGTTGTCTTAAGGAGAAAGTAACTATTTGTCCTATTTTGTATATTATAATGTACTATTCTGGAATTAAAATAGTTAAATATCCTCTTTGAAATATGTTTGTGTGAGGATGTAGCGAGAGATTTACACCCTTGTACTGTTGAAGGAGAAAGTACCTCTTCAAAATATTTAGCAACATTTTTGGTACTATTCCCGGATGAAAAAAAATTAAGAAATCACCATTAAAGCACGCTGTGAGAATGGAGACAGCAATCTAGACCCTTGTACACTTTCCTTAAAGAGAAAGTAAGTATTCTTCAACCTAAAATTTTAATCTAAAACCCTTTTTTACAAAGGGGAATTTAAATTTAAAAAATCCCCTTTTTCCCTAAAAGTCTATGCAAACTTTTAGGGGGAAATTTACACTCTTGAAACAAAAATTTTTTTCCTTTAAAGGGGGGAAAAGCGACTCTTCTTCAACCTATTTAATACTTTATATCTATTTACATTTAGTAATTTATATCTATTCCAGAAAAATTTTTTTAAAATTTCCCCCAAAAATACCTTGTGTGGAAAGGGGGAGAGAAAACGGGTCCCTTTAAAAGGGCTTGCCCTTCGGGAGAAAGGAACTCTATTTTTTTTAAATTTTTTACTAGCCCTTTTAAAACCCTATTTTGCATTTTATCTCTACACCGTTCAAGGAGGAAAAAAGGCTTGGCACCCTTTTAAAAAAAAACCATTTTTCGCCAAAAAGGAAAAAAAAACGGGGCGGTCCATTTGTCTTTTCCCGGGCGGGGGGGATGATGATGATGAAATTGATGAAGAAAACAATACAGAAATTCAAGGCTTAAATATTAGTTAATTTTTAGTCGATAATAATGGGTGAAGAAAAAGACAGTTCGTCCCCACTGCACTCTTGATTTAAAAGGGAAAAAATTAGTTAACCCCAATTTTCCCGTCTCGCTTTAAACCCCTAACGTGGGGAAAATTTTGGAACGCTAAATTAAATGACCCGCTAAAGGCCCATGCCACGCCCCCGGAAAGCCCCCCCCAAAGGGGCCCAGGTAAAGAAAAGGGGTCCCCTTTTAGGGTGGTCAAGGGGGTCAAAAAACGGGGGGAATTTCAAAGGGAAAGGCTTACGGGGTTTGTTTGGGGTTTTTCTAGTAACACTATTTCTTAACCTTGACCAAAGACTTCGCTATACAGTAGTCTTTGCCTTCACGTATGAAACAACTATTTTTTTAGTATTTTTTTAGGAAACAAATATTTTTTTTAAGGTTTTTTTTTCCCTTTTTAATTAGGTTGTTTAAATTATTTTCTGAGTATTTTTTTCTATATTAGCGTATGTATTATGTATTTTCTGGGTATTTTTCTCTATATTAGCGTATGTATTATGTATTTTTTCTTTCTTGACGTATGAATTAAGTATTTTCCGAGTATTTTTTTTTATTTTGACGCATGAATTAAGTGTTTTCTGAGTATATTTTCAAATTTTGCCCGTTTTAAACCCAAGTTTTTTCTGAGCTTTTTTTTTCTATTTAGCGTAGTTTAAGCTTTTTCCTAAGTTTTTTTTCCCTAAAACAAGAATTTTCTGAGTATTTTTTACATGAAGCAAGAATTTTCTGAGTATTTTTTACATGAAGCAAGAATTTTCTGAGTATTTTTTACATGAAGCAAGAATTTTCTGAGTATTTTTTACATGAAGCAAGAATTTTCTGAGTATTTTTTTCATAAGCAAAAATTTTTTCTAAAGTTTTTTTTTACATGGAACCCAAAAATTTTCTGAGTTTTTTTTCAAAAAGCAAAAAATTTTCTGATTTTTTTTATATGAAAAATTTTTTCTGAATTTTATTTTTTTCCAATAAAACTAAATTGAAAATGGAGAGAACGAAAAGGAGAGAAAAAGAGAAGAGAAAAGAGGGGAGAGAGAGAGAGAGGGGAGAAAAGATATGAAGAGAGAGAAAAGAGAGGGGAAGAGAAAAGGAGAGAGAGAAGAAAAAGAGAGAAGAGAGGAAAAAGAGGGCGGGGAAAAGAGAAGAGAGAGAAAAAGAGAGAGACAAACACACCCCAAAAACACATAACGCACAAAAATCCCCCCCCCAAAACCCCAAAAACAAAGATGAAAAAAATCAAAAAAACTGAGTAAAAACCCAAATTTTTAAACCAAACAACCCAAAAGCAGAGGAAACAGAAAATCCCCCAAAAGAAAAGGGAACACCTCGAGCGCAGGAGCGATGGGGCCCGGGGGGACTGGGGCCAAAAATATAAAGAGGTCAGCCGGGCAGTCAATGTTGTTTTCAGGGAAGGAAAAAAAATGTTGATTTGGGAATAGAAACAGCTGGTATCAAAAAAAGCGGGTTATGGGGAGGGGGGTTGTGTGGGGGGGGGGGGTTTGTGTGTGTGGGGGGGTTTTGGGTGTGGGGGGGGGGTTTTGTGTTTTGGGGGGGGTTGTTTGGGGGGGGGTTTGGTGTTTGGGGGG
>JACEEZ010024412.1:44880-47380 GCA_016584305.1 Chionoecetes opilio | reverse complement strand
CCCCTATGAACCCCTTTCCCAAAGGTCCCGAGTGGCGGGCGGCCAGGGCCCCCGAGACTTTAGCATTCTCGGGGCCCTAAACTGTGCCCTCCGGCCAAAGCCAGCATCCTCCGTGAACCCGGGGTGTGCGCCCCCTCCAGGGCTTTTGACGCCCGCCGCCAAACCGCGTGGGGGCGCCAGGCCCGCTTGGGGCCCCTGCGTGGAGATGGTGTTTTGGCCACCAACCGGCGGGCCACCCACAGGCCCCGGCACGGGGGGCACGGGCTGCTGTGGGGGCCCTGCAGAGCGGCCCCCCACAAAAGGTTTCAAAAGGCGGTGCAAATGTTCCCCTGTGGCGACGGCCGCTACCCCTACTACAAAACCCCCACCTCCCGAAGCCCTACCCGTCCCTTTCCCGGGCCCTTTTGCCCCCACAAAAGGCCTGGACAAGGATTTGGTTTAAAGGTGATGCTTTTGGGGTTCCCCCCCAGCGGCGGGGGTTTAGGGCGTGCGCCTTTCCACGCCCCCACCCTTTCCCGCACTTCGACCCAAATTTTCCCCCCCACAACCTTGGGGGGCACAGGACGCCTTTTAGGGTTGGGTTTCCGGGGGGGGGGGGGAAATTTTCACCCCGCCCCGGACAAAGGGCCTGAAGGCCATCAAAAAAACCCTGCGGGGCCCTCCTCCACCACTTCCCAAAAAACCATCAACCCCTTTCCCTCCCCAAAGCAACACCGGGGCAAACCCCCAGTCTATATTCAGCCCCGTCACTCCCCCACCACCCTTTCTCCTTGTCCCCCACCCTCCCTAACCCAACCCCCCCACCTATCCCATCCCCGCCCCCTGGGGAACGCCGCGCCCTTCCCCCTGAGAGGGCCCCGCCCCCAAAAACCCTCGCAAAAAACCTTTTCTAATTTTCGAGTCCAAAAAAGTCTATCTAGTAATACAAAGTAAAAGTAAAGGGAAAATAAAGTAATTATTCAGCAGTAAAAACAAAAATAAATTTTGCGCAAAGGGCAAAACCCAAAAGTAAATCCCCGGCCCCCGGGCAAAAAAAATCCCGTTTAAAATTATAAAGGGTTTCCCTTCCCGCCTTTTTTTGAATGTTCAAATTTTAAAGCCGGGGCTGCCGCGGCCGATTTAAAAAATTTTAGAAATACTCATGAAAATTATATCAATATGAAGTCGGCGTAATAGAAAACTTACAACAGCAGAACCCAGTAAAAAAAAGATATAAAAAAATCATCCTAAATATTGTTTTTAAATTAAATTTTAACCAAAAAACTTACTTATTTGTTAAATCATATACTGTCTTCCCTTTTTCAACAATAAAAAGTCTTTGTCTGCCCTTTACTATAAACCCCAACTGGAAAAACCCACATTATCTTCTCTCGCCCAAAAACACCTTTTCAGAAAAATTTGGGGGCATTCCAAAAATTTTCGTAACCTCTTTTTGGATTTTTGTATATACCCACCCCTTGTCACGCCTTGTAACACGTGTTCAGACCCCCTAGAACATTATTAGGACCCCTCTTACTTAGTAGGTTTCCATTATTTTTAACAAATACAATCAACAACAATCAACAACCACAACAACAACAACCACAACAAGACAACAACCACAACAACAAACAAGGTACAAACTACACTAATACAACGAACGACCTTTGCAAACTTATACTGACCTGAGCTTAAAACAACAATTCTATTCAATTCAGCACAACATTCTAAACACACACACACACACACACACACACACACACACACACACACACACACACACACACACACACACACACACACACACACACACACACACACACACACACACACACACACACACACACACACACACACACAACATACACACACACACACACACACACACACACACACACACACAACACACACACACACACATTTTATTTAAAGTGATGGACATTTTTCACCCAACAAAACTTGCATTTGCTAAACTTTCTCTCTCAAAACAATGTTATAACTTGTCAAATCTCCCTCTATGTCCGCAAATGCAATATTCTCTCTCTCTCTCTCTCTCTCTCTCTCTCTCTCTCTCTCTCTCTCTCTCTCTCTCTCTCTCTCTCTCTCTCTCTCTCTCTCTCTCTCTCTCTCTCTCTCTCTCTCTCTCTCTCTCTCTCGTATTGTTATTGCCAGAGAAAGAGAGCATAATATTTTTTTTCTTTTTCCCTCTCTCTCATCTTAGTTGAATTTACTACCTAATATGCGCGTGTGTGTGTGTGTGTGTGTGTGTGTGTGTGTGTGTGTGTGTGTGTGTGTGTGTGTGTGTGTGTGTGTGTGAATTATTAAACCAAACATTGAACCAGTACTTCGAATCACAATGACCCATCCATCAGCTTTATATGGTTATAGTGGCTTCTCATTTATGTATATAAGAGATATTCATAAATATGGAATGAAAAAAATGAATAAGATGAATAAGGGAGGAGGAAGGAATAGATATATATATAAAAAGTCCCTCTCCTCCTCCTCCTCCTCCTCCTCC
>JACEEZ010024412.1:34880-37380 GCA_016584305.1 Chionoecetes opilio | reverse complement strand
AGGTTCTCTTGATTAATGACATCAAATCCTTTTAGGATCTTAAAGGTTTCTATCAAGTCCCCACGGATTCTTCGATCCTTTAAGGAAAACATATTAAGTTTCCGCAGTCTCTCTTCATAAGATGAATTTCGCAAAGATGGAATTTGTTTGGTTTCTCTTCTTTGCCCTGATTCCAATTTGGCTTGATCTTTTACGAAACAGGGCGACCAGAATTGAACGGCATATTCCAAGTGCGGCCTAACCAAGGACGTGTATAATTGTGTCATCACTTTCGGAGTTTTATGTTCAAAGTTGCGTTTAATAAAGCCCAACATCATATTTGCCTTTTTACTGGCAGCTAGGCAATGCGGACTGGTTTTCAGATCATTACTGATGATGACACCTAAATCCTTTTCCTGCTGTACTTCAGTTAACGATTTATTTTGCATTTGATAGTTATATTTGAGGTTATCGTTGCCTATATGCATTACTTTACATTTATCGGAATTGAATTTTAATAGCCATTTGTCACTCCAATCTGATAGTTTGTTGAGATCACTTTGTATGAGTTCGCAGTTTTCTCTAGTATATGCTTTACCGCCTAATTTGGTGTCATCTGCAAATTTCGATATTTTAGATACAAGTCCGCAGTCCAGATCGTTGATATATATCAGAAAAAGAGTAGGACCCAAGACCGAGTCCTGAGGCACCCAACTAGTAACATCTAACCAATCAGATGCCTCGCTATTTATTACTACCCGTTGTTTACGATTTGAAAGCCAATCGCCAATCCATGAACATAATTGCTCTCCTAAGCCATGTGCCCTTAGTTTGGTCAAAAGTCGCTTATGTGGAACTGTATCGAAGGCTTTCTGAAAATCAAGGTATATTACATCCGAGGGAATTTTAGCGTAGGAGGAGGAGGAGGAGGAGGAGGAGGGGGGGGGAGGAGGAGGAGGGGGGGGGGGAGGAGGAGGAGGAGGGGGGGGGGAGGAGGAGGCAGGCCCGATTGTCCTCCTCCATTATATTGCTTTTTATTTATGTTTTTAATATTATTTCTTCCTTTTCATTACTTTCTCTAAGAGTAATAATAACTCGGGAGAAATAAAAAACTTCTTGGGAGACAATCGAACTAATCAACGTCGAGTTTCTCTCCCTCTTCTCTTTTTTTTTATGTATTTTTTTTCTCTCTGTTAAAAGTAAGAGAGCAAGTAAGGTTACATTAGGCTATTCTGTTAGCTCTTTTCCAAGATTCTGTTCCTGTAATACTTCCTTTCCTACAGTCTCTCCTCCCATGCCATTTGAATGACATCTATATCGTAAGTTCTTTGTTATATTAAGTTAAATATTATGATTTCTTAAAACATAACAACAGCAACACATTACACATCACTTTCATAGGAATAAAAAAAAGTCTGCAGTACCTAAGACATGGTATGCTTGCTTTACATGTTGCAGGGTAAAGAACAAAACCTGGGAGTAAGTTACATTCTGAGACATCCTGGTAAAAAAATAAGCATGAGACAAGACTTCTAATTAACACCAATCAGTACCCTAGTAACACCATAACATGACCGAACACAAGTCACAGTTTTAGAGACAGCATGTAGGTAGGAAGAGGCAGGAGATACATACATCAATACCTGCCTGGAGACTAACACTTCCTTATATTTATCTTCACTACTTCATCATCTGTTTACCAATATCTACTATGAAGTTACTCCTCTGCCTCTGATTTCTACAAACTTCATCCTTCCATATAGAATCATTTGGTTCTTTCCATGTCAATGTTTATGTAGCTTAATTACTTCTGGTTCTGCATTATGCTGCATTTCCTCCTGTCTTACTGTATTTCTTGCAAACTAATTCAACAAGTTATTTTCTATCTTTTTCTACCACACAGAATTTTGATGCTTTTTTTTATTTGTCAATGTTTCTGTTGCCTAATTACTTCTTGTTCTGATTAATGTTTCATTTTCTCCTACCTTACTATGCTACCTTACTATCTTTCTTGCAACTATTTACTAATTCAACAAGTTTCATCTATCATAACCTAACTTCTTACTAAGTCAACAAGTTTCATCTATGTTAACCCGTTTCTTTCATTATTCTTTGTCATCTAAGTTTCATTTCAGTGTTCTGTTTCATTCTAGAATCTCGAGGCTTTTAACAGTGTTCTCCCGTCATGCTGCTTCTCTTCACAATTAACTCATGAACTTTGTCCCTCATCAAATCATTTACTGTAATATAGTTATACCCAATAGTGTTTAGATCATTTTTGTCCGTGATTTTGACCAAAGTAACAGCTTGCCCTTACCCCAGCACACTGTCACCTACTGTCCCTGTAAATAGTGAAGTGTCCTATTGGAGGAGGACTTGCAGCAAATAGAAGAGAGAGAAGTTAAATTACAGTGTTACCGACTAAACACTGTAAACAAAGAGACTAGCGGTAAATGTGCAGTTTCAACCCATACTCTCCTGACATAACTGGAGGCTGCACCCCCAGACCCTCTTATACCTA
>JACEEZ010024412.1:15000-32068 GCA_016584305.1 Chionoecetes opilio | reverse complement strand
TCCCTTTCCCCCCCCCTTTTGTAGAGAGAGAGAAGAGAGAGAGAGAGAGAGAGAGAGAGAGAGAGGAGAGGAGAGAGAGAGAGAGAGAGAGAGAGAGAGAGAGAGAGAGAGTTCAATTGAGACAGAAACGTGTGATGAGAGAAAGAGAGAGACATAAACAGATACCATAAGCCGTAGAAACATTGCCAGGACTAAACAAAAACTACACACCACACACACACACACACACACACACACACACACACACACACACACACACACACAGTACATAAACAGAAGCCTCAATAACACACAATACAACATTCAGAGAGGGACGCAGAAAATATAAGAATAAAAAATGTGGACCCGGGCTAATGAGACACCCAGGTAATGAAAACAAGGTGGAAGGGAGCTAATGAATGACAGGTGGAACAGGTATGGAACAGGTATGGAACAAGTATGGAACAGGTATGGAACAGGTATGGAGCAAGTATGGAACAAGTATGGAACAGGTATGGAACAAGTATGGAACAAGTATGGAACAGGAACTGAGAACAAGCTGACCAAACTGTAATACTGTACTAAGATAATTATAATGTGTGTTTACCTAGTTGTATTTTAAGCTAGTCATGGTTTAGTATACAAGGCCTGAGGTACACTCGTATGGTCCTGTCTATGTAGCTATATGTGTCTAGTGTGTGTGTGTGTGTATTTACCTAGTTGTATTTACCTAATGAAGAAAAATTAAGGAAGAATAGGAGACTCAGCAGGATTACATAGGATTACATAGGAATAACAGACACCAGGAGACCTATTGGTCCATAGCGAGGGTATCTGCTGAACTACATACTACTAACTATCAACTACTTGTAAGAAAACAGTTGGAAAATGATCCATGTCCTAAAGAGAATAGGAACATGGAAGTTTCATAGTGCAGAATGATAGGATATGAAAAATACTAACTACAACTACCACTACAACTAATCGGTACGGGGGACTAGATACGAATTCGCACTACCAATACCCATTTACTTTACAGTGCGCGTCAAGTCTGTTTTTGAATGTAGTTATTGTGCTGGCTCCGACAACATTTGCTGGTAACTTGTTCCATCGTTCAACGACTCTAACATTGAAATAATTTTTACGGAGATCGGTGATGCAACGTGACCGTTAGTTTTAAACCATTATTTCTTGTTGTCACTTGAGTTGAAAGCTCGAATAGGTTCTCTTGATTAATGACATCAAAACCTTTTAGAATCTTAAAGGTTTCTATCAAGTCCCCACGGATTCTACGATCCTTTAAGGAAAACATATTAAGTTTCCGCAGTCTCTCTTCATAAGATGAATTTCGCAAAGATGGAATTTGTTTGGTTGCTCTTCTTTGCACTGATTCCAATTTGGCTTGATCTTTTACGAACAGGGTGACCAGATTGAACGGCATATTCCAAGTGGGCCTAACCAAGGACGTGTAATATTGTGTCATTACTTTCGGAGTTTTATGTTCAAAGTACGTTAATAAAGCCCAACATCATATTTGCCTTTTTACTGGCAGCTAGGCAATGCGGACTGGTTTTCAATCATTACTGATGATGACACCTAAATCCTTTCCTGCTGTACTTCAGTTAACGATTTATTTTGCATTTGATAGTATATTTGAGGTTATCGTTGCCTATATGCATTACTTTACATTTTATCGGAATTGAATTTTAATAGCCATTTATCACTCCAATCTGATAGTTTTGTCGAGATCACTTTGTTAGAGTTCGCAGTTTTCTCTAGTATATGCTTTACCGCCTAATTTGGTGTCATCTGCAAATTTCGATATTTTAGATACAAGTCCGCAGTCCAGATCGTTGAATATATCAGAAAAAGAGTAGGACCCAAGACCGAGCCCTGAGGCACCCCACTAGTAACATCTAACCAATCAGATGCCTCGCCATTTATTACTACCCGTTGTTTACGATTTGAAAGCCAATCGCCAATCCATGAACATAATTGCTCTCCTAAGCCATGTGCCCTTAGTTTGGTCAAAAGTCGCTTATGGGGAACTGTATCGAAGGCTTTCTGAAAATCAAGGTATATTACATCCGAGGGAATTTTAGCGTCCCAGTTTGAATAAATGACATTAAAAAAATCCAGTAGGTTTGTTAAGCAGGATCTCTTATTTCGAAATCCATGCTGGGAGTTTAGTATGGAGTTATTTTCATCGAGAAAAGACACTATTTTATCCCGCAATATTTTCTCAAATAGTTTAACAATCACGGACGTTAGACTAATTGGGCGATAATTACTTGCGAGGCTCTTACTCCCTTTCTTGAATATCGGTGTAACATTAGCTAATTTCCACATACTAGGAACATTTTTGTCACTTAGCAATTTATTGAAAATAATCTTTAATGGGAGCGAAAGTTGACTGTGACATTCGTGAAGTAGTCGCGGCGAGATTTCGTCCACCCCCACGGATTTTGCTGGGTCAAGTTTCAGCAAATACTTTGATATTTCGTCTACTGTTATCTCTCCTATTACCAGTCTATCCCTTTCGAGTCCCGCATACATGTTTACTGGTTCTGATAATGGAGTTTCGTCTTCTTTAATAAATACCGCATTAAAGTATTCATTGAGTACGAACACCATACTCTTATTATCATTTACCAAGATATTATTATTATCTTTCAGTGGCCCAATACTTGTTTTGACGTTTTTCTTACTTCGAACGTATTGAAAGAACCTTTTCGGGTTTGATTTGGATTCGTTTGCAATTTTTTCTTCATACTCGCGCTTTTTAGACTTAATTAGTCCTTTGCAGCGACGTTTTACGTCGTTGTATTCTCTAGAATCGCAGTCTGCATTTGATCGTTTGTAAACTTTATACGCTCGGCGCTTTCTGTCAAAGATTTGTTGGATCTCATTATATATATATCACTGGTCAACACGATATTTCTGGCAAAAGGTTTTAAAACAAATTATAACTGAATTTGGGCTGCTGATTACGAATATGAACTCAATTTTTGTCTATCACATCAGGATTTCGCGATATAGCATTTTTCAATTTTTGATGAAAATGACTCATCAGCCTATATATCGAAGGTTTCAAGATAAAAAACTCGTGATTTTTAGTAATACATTTTGTATATTCTTAATCAAGGAATTACAAAGATTACGAAGTCCATGTACAAGTAAATCAAATATAGTGACAGAATTGAAATAGAAAATATAAACAATACATATATCTGGTGCCTAGAGCGACAACCACGTAAGCGCCAAAAGTAAACAAACGAGATAATTAGGTTTGAAGTTGGAAAATAAAATTTTTGTTACTTAGCTAGTATTTAAAAATACATATATGATTATTTAAATTTAAAGAAATTTTAAAGTTTTCTTCTTTCCGTCAATTATTACAATGGTTTATTACTTTGTAAATAATTAATATCAAGCTTTGAGAAGATAACAAATCCAAATATAAGCCAGATACACAGACCGTAAATTTAAATTTCCAAAACATTTAATAGTCTACTCAGGGCGTACCCAGAAAATTTTAAAAAGGGGGGGAAAAAATATATATATATTTTTATAATATATATATAAATATAAATTTTATATATATATATTATATAAATATAATATATATAAAATATATATAATATATTATATTTTATATTATATTAATAATATATATATATAAATATATATATTAAGAAATCTAAAAAATTCAAAAAATATAAAAAAATAAAAATATGAAAAAAATTTAAAATTTAAAAAAAAAAAAATCTAAAAAAAAAAAGATTAAAGAAAATTATTTTTTTAAAAATTTTATTTTTTCATTTTCTATTTTTTTTCTCTCTCTCTCTCTCTCTTTTTTTTTTTTTTTTACTATATTATATAATTAAAATTTTTTAAAATAATATATTATATATATATATATTATATATAAATGTAATATTTTATTAATATATATATTTAATATATAAATATATATATTAAAATAATATAACGAAAGGTGCTGCTGTCGTCTGTCTGCGTGTGGTTGTGTATAGGTTCCCCCCTCCGTGGCGCAAACACCCTAGGCACATTTTTTGGGTCAGGTGACCAGGGGGAAGGGAAACCCCCTTTTGAGATGACCGATCACTTTTTTTTTTCTTTTTTTTTTGCGCCCATGCGAGAATTGTGAAAAAAAAAAGTAGGTTTCGAGAATTTGGGAAGCCTTGTGTAGGGTGATGGTAATGGGGGATGAAGGGTGGGGTGATGGGTAAGGTTTTTGGGGGGAGGGTGAGTGAAGGGTGGGGGGGGATGGGTTGGGGGGATGGGTGGGGTGGGGAAAAGGTGGGGGGGGGGGGTAACTATAATAAATAAGCAAAAGGGTCTTTCCCTTTTCTTCTGTTTGTCTTGGTTGTGTGTGTGTGTGTGTGGTTGGGATAGGTTTTGCCCCCCCTGGGGAAAACAACTCATAGGCAATTTTTTTAAACCGGGTTTACAGGGGAAAAGGTTTTTTAAACCCCAAATTTTGAGAGATCCCATCATGTTTTTTTTTTTTTTTTTTTCAGGCCTATTTGCGATAATTTTGGAAAAAAAAAGGGGTTTCGAGAATTGAGGAAAAATTGATGTAGGGGGGAAGGGTAAAGGGGAGTAATGGGGGGGTTGGGTAAGGTTTTGGGTGATGGGGGAGTGAATGGGTGGGGGGTGTGGGTTGGGGTGAGGGGGGGGAGGGAATAGGTGGGGGTGATGGGTAATGGGAAAAAATAAGCGAAAGTGTGTTGTTTGTGTGTGTGTGTCTGTGTGGTCTGGGGATAGGTTCCGCCCCCCGTGGCGCAACACCTGATATGGCACATTTTTTGGAACCGGGTTGACCAGGGGAAAGGGTTTTAAGCCCAATTATGAGATATCCCATCACTTTTTTTTTTTTTTTAGCAGCCTATTGCGATAATTGTGAAAAAAGTGGGGTTCGAGAATTTAGGAAACCTTTTATGTAGGGGATGGGGAATGGGTGAGTGAAAGGGGGGTGAGGGTAAGGGTGGGGGTGATGGGTGAGTGAAGGGGGGGGGGTGATGGGTTGGGGATGATGGGTGATGGGTTGGGGAATAGGTGGGGGGTGAGGGGTAAGGGGTGAGGGAAGGGTGGGGGGTGAGGGTAATGGGTGAGTGAATGGGTGGGGGGGTGAGGGTAAGGGTGAGGAATGGGTGGGGGGAATACTACATTTCTAAAACCCGTGATTTCAGGAAATTTAGAAGGGCATCGGGGAGAGTCCGTTTTTGGGGGGCCTTTCGGCCCCCCAAAAACACAGGGTGGTGGGCCAAACCCCCCAAACACTAATGGGCCCCAGACATAACCCTTCACGGTTTTTTTAATCGGTGCATTGGGGGGATAAGGGGGGGTTCGCCGCGGGGTACCTCGAAAAAAAAACTACGGCGATGGAAGAATTTCGAGTTATTTTGCGCAAAATTTGATATTCCAGGTGCTTTTTACTGTGCTCTGTTCTCCTGAAAAACCACTATGGGAAAAAGCCCTGAGGTAATGGCGATTTGCAGGGGCTTCTAAACCAAGAAAACCCCCCAAAATTTCAAAACAGAGCCTCGTCAAAAGGTAAGCAAGGGTGGGTACGTAATGTGCCCCTACCACTTGTTTACTTCTTAAGGGAGACTCGCGTGACTGTTTTCCTGGTTTAGAACCCTTTCCCCCACATAAAACCATCCCCTCGGGGTTTTTCTATGTTGTCAGCGAGCACGGAAATATGCCCCGGGAATTTATAATTTCCCCCAAAAAAAACAACTCAAATTTTTTTCATCGTCGTAATCTTCTCTTTGTAGGCTGTAAAATTTTCAGGGTTTATGATAGTATTAAAACCCTTTTTAATTGAGTTTTTTTGTTGTCTTTTCCCAATAAAAAAATTAGTGCTACATCATGGTTTAAGTGTTACTTGCAAAGCCAAGAATACTCTTGGGGTTTATACCAACATCACCAACCTTTTTTTTGATTTTCTTATTACCCCCAACCTTTAAAACAAGTTGCATAACCAGGGTTACTTTCCCCAACCCTTCCCCTCAGGATACCTGCATGGTACTGTCGTATCCCGTTTATTTTTGCCCAACACAAAGGGGGAAAGCTCGCCGCCCAGTGGGGGGTTGGGTTTGGAAATCCGGTCTTTTGGGCCATCCCATAGCATTTCCCCATACCATAGTCATTTCGCCCAAGGTCATTCGCCACACTAGGAGTCAAAGGGAAAGTAGGGGGGTTTTAGGTTATATTGTTTGTGGTCGAGAACCCCCCAACCCCCCTAGGGGGTTTAGGTTAGATTTTTTAGGTTGGGTTAGGGTAGGTTAGTTTTGGGTAGTTTAGGTTAGTTTTGGTTGGGTTTAAAGGTTGGGGTTAGATTAGTTTTGGGTTAGGTTAGGATGGGTTTAAAATTTGGGGTTGGGTTACTTGGGTTTTAGTTTTGGTTGGGTTGGGTTTATGGGTGGGTCAAGCCCCCTGCTGGGGTTTGGGTTTAATTTTTGGTTAGGTTAGGTTTTTTTTGGTTAGGAAATTTTTCTTTCTTTTCGCCCACAAGACATTTCGCCCAAACATGAAGTCAATTCCCCCACTATAAGTCAATTCGCCCATTTAAAGTAAATTTGCCCCCCTTTTAAAAGTCAATTCGCCCCACGAATCCAGTCAGGGAGTCATGTAACTTTTTTATTTCCTCGGGGCAGAAAGGGAAATGAACCATTTTGGGCGAAATGACGGTAAATTTCTAGTGTTTGCCCTACTCTCCCACCCCCCCAAAAATTTTGGGGCCCTGGGGGAAATGGGGGGTTTTTTCAGGTGGGGAAAAAATTTTTCTTTGGGAAAAAAACAAATTTAAAAGATTTGTGTAGGGGGGAAAAATTTCCCTGGGATCTAGGGTAATTCCTTATATCAAAAGAAAATTGCCAAACCCCAAAAATAAACCTAACCAAACCCAAAAATTTAACCTTTTACTGGGCAGGGGTTTGACCCCCGAAAACCCTTTAAACCTACAAACCAAAAATCAACCAAACCTAACCAAATCTAACCAAATCCAAACCCAACCAAAACTAAATCTAACCAAACCTAACCAAATCTAATAGGTTGGGATTTGGTTGGGTTAGGTTAGTTGGGGTTAGTTTTGGGGTTAGGTTGGGTTAAAAGGGGGTTAAAGCCCCCTGCTAGGGTGGGTTTAAATTTTTGGGTTTTAGGTTAGGTTTATTTTTGGTTGGGGCCAATTTTCTCTAGATAAAAAAAAATTCCCCTAGATTAGGAAATTTTACCCCCCACACAAAATCTTTAAAATTAATGTTTCCGGGCGCATAATTTGTTCCCCACCCGAAAACCCCCCCACTCCCACCCGGTCCCCAAAAATTGTTTGGGGGAAGTGGGAGGGGTATGGGGGAAACCCCTAGAAATTTACCGTCATTTGCCCCAAAGGGGTTTATTCCATTTTTGCCCGAGGAAGGGTATAGTTTCATTTACTTTCCCTGACAAGGATCGTGGGGGCGAATTGGGCTCTTTATGTGGGCGAATTTGGGCTTACATGTGGACGAAATGTTTGTGGGCGAAATGACGAAAATTGCCTAACCCCAAAAAAACCTAACCCAACCCAAAAATTTAAACCACCCTAGCGGGGGGTTTACCCCCCGATTGCTAAACCCAACCAAAAACCAAAAATTTTAACCCATCCTAACCTAACCATATTAACCCCAACCTAACCTAACCAAATCTAACCTACCCTAAACCCAACCCCCTAGCGGGGGGTTGGGGGGGTTTCGTCAACTAAAAAAATAAAAACCTTAAAACCCCCTAAACTCCTTTTAGGGCTCCATATGTGGGGGAAATGAACCCGGGTAATAACCTAACCCCTTACTGTCGGGGGAGTTTTTCCCCATTTTTGTAGGGACCAAAAATTCGGGGAGACGAATTTCCCGGGAAAAATTTCCAGAGGGAAGGGAAGGGTAATGTCACCGGGTTTTTGCAAAATTTTTTTATGGGTGGAATAATAAGATAAATCAAAACAAAGGGTTTGGGGATGTTGGTTTTAGACTCCAAAAGTATTTATTGGCTCGCACTTAAAAAGAGTAGAAATACTTATTATGAGGAAAGGGCCCAAAAAAAGGAACTCAATTAATAAGGTATTTTAATACTATCATAAACCCTGAAAGGTTAAAAGGCCCACAAAGGAAGACTACGACGATGGGGAAAAAAAATTTGAGTTGTTTTTGGGGGAAATTGGGTATTCCCGGTGCTATATTTCCCGGGGTCGCTGACAAAATAGAGAAGGGCCGGGGGTGATGGGTTTATTGCGAAGGCTTCTAGACCAGGAAAAAAGGGCACAGAAAAGTCTCATTAAGAAGTAAGCAAGGGTAGGGGCCATTACGACCAACCAGTTTCTTTCCCTTTTTACGAGGCTCGGGTTTTGACTCTGTTTTTTTTTGGTTTTGAAACCTTGCACATCAGCCCTTACCCCAGGTTTCTCATAGGTTGTCAGCGAAAACAAGGGGCACAGTAATATAGCACCGGAATATCAATTTTGGCCCAAAAAAACTAGGGGAAAATTTTTCCACGCCGTAGTTTTCCCTTTGTAGGTCCTCCGCGGCGACCCCGCCTTATCCCCACAAGCACCCATGTAAAAAAAAACCGGAAGTAGTTAGGGTAGGGGGCCATAGCCCTCCGCAGGGGCTAGCCAAAAAAATCCGCCCCGGGGGGCGGCTTTTTCGGCTAGTATATATATATATATAATATATATATATATATATATAATTTTAAACCCTTAATACAAAAGGATTTTTTAATTTGTTAGTATTTTTAGATAATATAGGATTACTTTATTTCTTTATAAAAAAAAAAAAAAAAAAAAAAAAAAAATCTTTTTTATGTTCGCCCTTTTTAAACATTGTAGAAAATTTAAATTTTTTTAAATATTTTTTGCCGGATAATGCCCAAATGTCTTTTGGGGAAAAAAGTTGCGCATAAAAAAACCCCAAGAAAAGCGAGTGTTTCCCCCTTTTTCACCTGAAATATATATAAAATATATATAAAATATATATAATATATAATATATATATATATATATATATATATATATTTTATATATTAAAATTATATAATATATATATAAAATAAAATATATATTTTTTATAAATTTTTTCCAAAGGGGGATGGGGCAGGCTGCGGGTACCCCCCTCGACCCAATTTTACAAATTTACTTTACCCAAAAACTGGTTTACACCCAATTCCCCTACTACCCACTTTAACAAAACAAACACTACTATTTACTACTATACTATACACTAATACTAAAGTCTACCGGTAAATATCCGCAGAAGTGGGGGCCGCCAACCACCCCGAGGCAACCGGGAAAATCGCGCCCCATAGAGTGCATTTTTAACCATACAATATTAATTTTATACAAAACCAAACCAAACCATTTTAAAAACCTAACCCCAAACATAAACCAAAAGTAACCAAACCCAAAACTTAAACGAAAACTAGCCAGCCAAATTTATTTACAAATAAATTTTTTATTTTTGCTTCCGCAGTAAAACTACTGGATAATATACTGAGCAGAAAAAAATATTGAGAAAGAGAAGGGAAAGGCCTGGCAACCTTAATTTCGTGGAATTAAACCCACTATACAATACTTCACCACATCATAGTGTGGACAGGGAGGAGGCCCCCCTTACATCCCGCTTGCATGAGAGGGGAGAGTGTTTCCCGGCATGGGAAAGCGATGCTCATCATGCGACAGACAGTGCTGGGCCATTTTTATTTGTTGGGTTTTGACCACATTGTTTCGTTTTGGACCATTCATAATTATACCAACAAAATTTGGGGAAAAGGTGGTGATTCCGAGACAGAAATTTCCCAAATTCAATGCGAGGAAAAGTATGGGAATTATAAGGAGTTGAAGCAAAAAAAAGAGAAAATGTTTATACACCATTTCTTTTGGGGCTCCTTTTATTTTACTAAATGTGTTTAGTATGATATTTATTTGCTCATAACAGGTAACAATGTTTTTGAGCATGAGGGTATGTCTTTAGACCTAAATAACTAGATAGTTGATAATACCGGGTAAGAGTCCCAGTATGCGGGGGCCCTGCCTTACTGTATAAACCCTCCTCCCCCCATTCCCCCCCTCCCCCCCCCCCATACACCACGCTCAAGTTTTGGTATCTTAGGTACAAGCCTTAATGTATGAAGTTCTTTAGGTTTATATTTTGAAGAAGTCTTTAAGAGGATGTCCTTTGACACGAGAAAAAAATATGTAACATCTTTCGAAATACGAACTTTTACGAGACCCCCGTGGGTTAGTACGGTGTAGAGTGGGTAGGAAACAAAAAAAACAGTACAAAAGTGAAAACTTTTTTCCCCTCAATCACAAAAACAAAATACCTAAAAAAGTATAGAACTGTCGATCAAGTCTTCCAACAGTGATAATGAATGAGTTCTTATTCCCCAAAGTGAAAAAGAAAAAAACCCCAAAAAAAAATAAGAAATTAAAACAATTATAAAGATAAAAAAACTGATAAAAAACTCACAGGATAGTAAAAAGATAATAAAAAATTTTTTGGTCAGTTAAACTAATAATATTAGTCAGCCTAGCGTGTAAAGGTCTTTGGGGTGTAGTGACGGAGGGAGGGCTTTGCAGGGGGGGCGAGAGCAGAGTAGAGAGAGGTACCTGGAATGGTACCCCCAGAAGTGACAGCACTGTTCCTTCCCAGGCTGGGCATTTAAAAAAAACACATTTCCATCGCATTTCCTTCCCTCATTTTCCCCCTCAGACACAAAGTACACAGTCCCCATGAATAATAATGAATCCCCTTGTGAATAATACATACAATATTGAAAATATTTCGCCACTGATAAAAAAATTTTTCAGTGTGGGGAAAAAATTTGTTAATAAAGATAAGGCGTGGTATGAAATATAGTATCATACGCACGCCCTTATCTTTATCTGAAAACAAAACAGCAAAACACACAAAAATTGCTTTATTCATGGTGTAGCCCAGCGTGAAAATTGTCAACATAGTCCTCGTTGTCATTAGATGCAGCCATGAGATTATTCCCCCCGCTCTGGAGTTTTTTTTCGTAATACTTTTGTTCAGGACATCAGAAGGGGAAATAGAGAGACCGTAGTCTGTTTTTTTATCGGTCAATCTGAGAGGGGATCCTTTTGGGAGTAAATGGACCGTACGAGGGAAATTTTTGGGTGGAACTAAGGGGTCTCCCCGGAGGGCGAACTTTGGGGCGTGGTGTGCTTTCTCTTTATAATGGGCAAAAGAACAAAACCCCTCTTGATCCAATTTCAAAAGTATATTTTTGCTTTCTGAATGCCGAAGCTGTAGTTCTCCTTCTTGTACTTTCGTTTTTCAACAAGCTATATTCTAGACTTGATGTCCATTTCGTGCACTGTAACGCAGACTGAAGGGCCCACTTCTGATGACCGCGTAAAAACCCGAGGAAGAGCCAATCGCCATGGGGCTTCAGGCGTTTTTCAATAAGCCCCCCAAAGGACCGTCCAAACCCCTGTACGAGTGCCCTGGCACCAAAAGGTGTGATTGAGTCCCGCAAAAGACCCAATGCATTCATGGAATAGTAAGGACCAGTTATGTTTTTATTTTGTCCTCCCCAAATTTTCTGAGTATACAACAAGTCTGCAAATTCACCTTAGCGTACCAAATAACCAGTCCTTAAGACACTTGCTATCTCGATGAGCCACGCTTTTCAAAAAACTTTTTATTCCATACGTAATGGTTTATTTTTCCCTCTTCAGGTTAAAGATGCAAAGTTTTAAGGGCCAATTTTAAAAGCTTTTTAAAATAAATTTTCCGGCTGACAAAAGGGTTTGGGAGGGTTTTCTGGAGGTCCCACAGCAACAGCAAACATCAGCAAGCATTTTTTTTCCATTTTTCATCAGTCTTTGGGCCCCGTTTGTTCGGCTTGTGGTGTTTTTAGTTTCTTTTGGGGCTTGTACTTTTCCGGGTTCAAGCATCGTTTTTTATGGCAACTTTCAGGGCATCACAGGTTGTACGGTGTCGGAGTGGGAGGGGCGAAGATATGTTGAATTTTTGGTGAAGACATTTCTGTAATAACTGGAAAAAGACACAAGGGCTCATTACTTTCCCTCGCATCCATTCCAAGTAGCACATAGAGTTCTGATGGTAAGGGATGAGTTAGGTAGCGACGGGGTGGAGCTTTTAATCGACTGGAGTGGGGACGGCAGGCAGCATTTTTATGTGTTCCCTTACTTGATCCGCTTGGGGACCCCCCCAAAAAATTTTTTGAGGAACTTTCCTTCCCCGTTTATCAGCAGTAGGGGTCCCTGTTAAGTCATCTTTTTTGCATTTTAACACGGCTAAGGTAAGGCCGTGTAACTGGCAAACCCTTCTTGCACAATTATGCGAACATTTTTTAAAGATAACACTGTAGAAAAAAGCTTAGGGACGTTACTAATTTTTGCTGCTGTAGCTTGCTTGATGGCCTCAGTTTTTGATCAATTTTTGAATGTATCCGTTGAAGTCCATAATCTCCCAGGCCCAAAAACCTTTGAAAATAGCATCAACTTTTTTACGACTCACTCTTTCAAAGCGCCTCAGCACAAGGAGGCCCAAAAACACGCGCTGCTAAGGTCTGTTGGTTTTCACACAAGTAAGCCTCACCTTGATTTCTCCCCAGATTTTGCAACACTTTTGTCCAAAAAATTTGGGGTTTCCTACGCGCTTTCTTCCCCGTGAAGGTTCAGGCACTCACCACCCGTCACCGTCACGAGTAGACATGACGTCCCTTCTTGGCAGGATGTGCGCGAGTCACCCGCGTATGTAGCTTTCTTTCCCTCTATCATCCGTCTCAGTCTTGAGATGTAAATGCGGTAAAAACGTAACCAGCGGCCTTTACTTCCCTTTTTGTTACTACCCGTCAGGCAGTGTCAGCGTCAGCTGCCACCCCCACGCCGTCAGCCTTTAGTGGAACCTATACGAGAGAAAAAAGGGGGGTTAAAAAACATTATTTCGTTCGCTCCTAACCCTTCCCAACCTTATCTAAGTTTCATTACATGATCATTTTTTATTCAGACTCCATAAAGAGCAAAAGGATATGGTACGAGATTACTTACGTGAAGATAATAGCGATAATTATGCTGCCAAAAAGCGTTTGACTTTAAATCCCTGTTTTGCTTTTCTCACCCCAGCTGGGAGAGAGAGCGGGAAGCAGGAGAGCAGGGGGGAGGAAAGGGGAACCGACCTTTCATTGGGGTAGAACCTTTCCAAACGGGGTAAGTACCCCAAAATTTTTTTCGATTTTATTCCAAAAAAAATGAAAACGACACTGGGTTGGGGAGCGCCCGGTAATCACTCAAATTCCTCCAAGTTCCGCCCGGAAAGCTCTGCCGTTAAATCAAATGTAACACTATGAAAAAGGAAATACCCAACAATAAATTAACCCAAATAGACATGAGTACCTCACTCTATGGGGTCAATAACGGGTTTTTACTGCGGGGCGCTTTCGTGGGTTGTCGTCCCACGACCACAATTATATGGTGCACAGATCAATGGCAAGTAGCAGTTAGGGGAATTTTTTTTCTTGTGATCTTGATGTCAGTCTGGGTTGTCTTCATCAAGCCAGCAAAATCGCCACATATGTGAGTCCCCCCCGGCCTGATACCTTCTTCCAGTTTTTAAGTCCTGATGAAAAACGCTCCCTTTTTCCTCGAAAAATCCCCCAAAGGTTCCCGGAAACTTGTCCCAAAAGGCTGTGTTTCCCGAAATTAAATAAAAAACTGACCCCCTTGATTTACACTTCAATTTTCTTTTTTTTCCCCCGAAATTTTCCCCCCGAAAAGGCACATTAGTTTAAAAAGGCCCCTTTTTTTTTTTCCCCAAAATGCCCTTTTTTTTTCCCCCCTAAAAAAATTGTAATGCTCTTTTCCCAAAGAAAAAAGCTTCACAACCAATTTTTTTCAAAAAAAAAATGGGGAAAANCCTGATTTGTATCAATCAGATAGAAGCCTGGAAGTGCAATGAGTCGACGCGTGAAGTAGCAATGTTTTGATTCAATGGCCCCGCCACAATCTCCCCGCCCACCACTCCCCGCCGCGGCGTGTCGCCTCCACAATTATAACCTACATTGTCGCAGCAACAAGCCGATTTCGGCATTCTTTATTCTTCGTTTTTCCAAGGCATTGCTTATTGTATTTTGACAAGCGTTTGCCAGACGTAGCAGTACTGTCTTAGAAAACAGTGTGAACATCACCCAAATTTTACATGCCACAATATACATGTAAAAATATATTAAACTTTGCTACTCGGGGCGAGTAATTTGCATTAAATTGCATTATAGAACGTTCCATCGTAATGAATGTCATCCATATAATTAGTAGAACACAGAAGAACTATATTTTTTGGTATTCAGAGCGGTGCATCAATGTTTATCGCGAAATTAATTTATGAAAAATATTAGTCGCGGAGCCAAAACACAGTAGACCAACCTTTGAGTTAAAACTGCCAGCGACCACTGGCATTTCTCGAGTTTCAGTTCTCTCTAATTGAGTCCCTGATCAATCTGGTCTCGTGTACGTCTTCCTTCATTTCGCCAAGAACCTGAAATTTGTTGTAGGTTCTGATCGTTAAGGGCGCTTGACTGCTGTTGGTCGTCGCCTGATCCTCGCCTTCGGAACAAAGGGAGCAGGGAAGGAGAAGACGAGGAGCGGGGAGAGGGGAGGCTGGCGTAGAGGAGGGAGGAGGAGGGTCTAGGGAGGGGAGGAGGAGGAGGGGAGGAGGAGGAGGAGGAGGAGGAGGAGAGAGAGGAGGAGGAGGAGGAGGAGGAGGAGGAGGAGGAGTTGGAAGAGGAGTGGAGGAGGAGAGGAGGTAGGGGAGGAGGAGGGGGAGGAGAGGGGATGAGGAGGGAGGAGGAGGGGGAGGAGGGGGAGTAGGAGGAGGAGGTGGAGGAGGTGGAGGAGGAGGAGGGGGGAAGGAGGAGGAGGTAGAGGAGGAGGAGGTGGAGGAGGTAGAGGTGTTGGATGAAATAGAAGGGGATCGAACCGATACGGTTGGGCCGGGTAGATTTAAGGAGGTGGAGGATCTTAAGGTATAGGAATGTGCGGGGGAAGATCTGGGAGAGGAGGATGAGGAGGAAGGGGGTTTAGAGGAGGAGGTGTTACTCGAGGCGGAAGAAAGGGAAGAGGAGGTCGAAGAGGAGGGTGAGGTGATGGCAGGTGTGGGTGGGGTGGAGGAAGTGATGGCAACAGCCTTCCGTAGACTGTCATAACTCTCACGGAGACTGTTATGACTCTTCTTAAGATCATTGCACAGTGCGAGGGTTACTTCTTGCTTGTTTGACAAGACACAAAGTCTACAGGCTGTGGAGTTGATGAAATATTGTGGAGCGAACTTTCCACTGCACCCCAGACACTTACGTAGGATGGAAGGCATCCTGAAAATAAAATATTATGCACTGCGGGGATTTAAATAGATGTACGTCAACCCGAATTAAGAAAAACTGAATACTTTTAAGACAAAGTGATGTATAATGCGCTTATCTCTATTGGGAGCGTAGTGCTCTCTCTCTCTCTCTCTCTCTCTCTCTCTCTCTCTCTCTCTCTCTCTTCTCTCTCTCTCTCTCTCCTCTCTCTCTCTCTCTCTCTCTCTCTCTCTCTCTCTCTCTCTCTCTCTCTCCCTCCCTTCTTCTCTCTCATCTCTCTCTCTCCCTCTCTCTCTCTCTCTCTCTCCTCTCTCTCTCTCTCTCTCTCTCTCTCTCTCTCTCTCTCTCTCTCTCTCTCTCTCTCTCTCTCTCTCTCTCTCTCTCCTCTCTGACGTGGTTGAGCACAAATTAACTTGGATTAGCTCAGTCGAAGGTCAGTCACTTGGGAATACTTTCTCAAAACTGAGTAGAAAACCACTCCTTGTACCAGTTTTAAGAATGCCACGAAATGCTGTAGATAGAACTAAAAACAACGTTTTGCGTTAATAACACAAGCAACAAATAAATTTTCAAATTAGACATAGACCCGTGCAAGTTTATAGAGAAATGTGTTTGGTTTATGATAAGCAACTTGAGCCTGACTACTCCCGATCAATGCGTTTCACTGTGTTTTCACTGTGGAATGTGTGTGGGTGTGTGTTAGTTTGCAATAAGGCTCGCTGTTTAAGGAATGCAGTGTGTTACGACGGGAAGTCTCTAAAGAAACTTAGGCGGATTTTACGACCGTATGAAGTTTTGCCGCAGCGTGAGTTAGGTATGACCGGAGACCAGGTTAGTCAATTCCTTCCGTGTAGGCGCGAGGATATGAATGAGGAGGACGAGGAGGAGGAGGAGGAAAAGAGGAAGGAGAGAACACAGATAAAAGGCTAAGAAAGAACAGAAGTCGCTCAATAAATAACTTAAGTAAAAACAGACCGCTAATGAATAGAGAAGATGCCTCCCCCCTCGCCCCCCTCTCCTTTAATTTAAAAAAAAATTCGCGGCACTACCAATCAGAGGCTAGGGAAACCAAGACATAAGCCACACTATCTCTCCACAGCCTCCCAATCCAACAAGTTTTTTTAAAGTTGTCTGATCTAACTTCAATCTGTTGGTTCCAAGACGGGAACCTTCACAGCTGGCCCATCAGCGCCAACCTTTGGAATCTTTGTGGCCGCTGATATGGTTTAGCGGTGAAGGTTCCTAGTCTTGGAACCAACAAGAATTGTAGTTGGATCACATCTTCACTACGTTCTTTCTCGTCTGTGATGTCCCAATAAGGATTTGTGCAGAGAGTAATTTTTTATTCAGCTAGGGTCGGTGTTTTTCTTGTCTGCCTATTAAGGAGTAAGATCTGTCTGTGGTAGACATGAGCGCGTTGCTGTGATGATCTGTGGTAGGTGCGGGAGCGGGCCTGCTGGGCTAATGTGGCGCTAGCCGCGAGCACACACAAAGACGGCAAACAGGAACACTCAAGAGAAACAAAACCTAGAACAAACAAACAATCAATTAGGATGCCAACTAACGTGGATTAGGATGAAGAAACATGGAGTATGAAAATGATGACGAAGTATACATGGAGCTTCCTGCGACGGCGGTACCCTTATCACGCGGTACAGTTTGGTGACTGTGGTGGGGAGACTTGGTGGTG
>JACEEZ010024412.1:0-2500 GCA_016584305.1 Chionoecetes opilio | reverse complement strand
TTGTGGGGGGGAATTGAATCTTGGGGGGCTGTTCCCCCGTTTTTTCCCTTAAACCCGGGACCACCAAATCTTTTTTCCCACGCCTGGGCCCCGTATTTGCGGCGCAAGTCCTCCTCCCCCTTTTTTATGGCCCATTTGCTACCCACCTCCTCCTGCAGCCCCCCGGGGGGTCCTTTTTGTCCCAGTCGGGTTTCCCCTTGAAGCGGAGCCACGCGAGTATTGGCTTCGGCACAACACGGAACGGTAGCCAAACCATGGGTGTCCGGGGCCTTGTGGTGTATCGCGGGGTGGCACATGCGTCTCTGAAGGGGCCCGGAGGGGGGGAATAAGGGCTCGCGACATATTATCCGCCCCATCTCGCAGCAAAAATACCCCCGCCGTGTGCCAGGGCCGGGGCAAAGGGGGCCCCGTCCGCTTTTTCCCACAACCCGACGTACGGGAGGGGTCTCGTCCCCACCCCGCCTATACTATCTGTGTTAAGACAGCGTGGGGGGTCAGACTCCCACTAAACCTGCTGTGAACAGATTGTGTCCCCCTGGAGGTCAGAGATGACGGTCCAGTGTCCCCCCCCGCTCGTGGTAGGGAAGCCGTGGGCCGTCAAGCCCTGACGTGAGGAGGCTGTCAAGGCATGCTGTTCCAGGTGGTGGTTTAGGGGCCCAAAACCCAAGGGCGTCCTGCAGCGGTGCCCAACTCAGGTCTTTCCCGGCCCCTGAGGTATGGAGCGAGGGGGGTCCCTAGGGGGGGGCGTACATGGGCACAGCAGGGTGGCTGACGCAGCCATCACTACCCGGAAAACATCACCTCCATAGGGGAGGGGACCACAAAACGAGGTGCTGGCTTTTACTCCTTCCCTTTAAGCAAAGCCAACCGCCACCTGCTCGCTCAGGGGCCCCCTCCGTTCCATTGGGGGTGCCAGTTTTGCCCAACGGGGTCAACCTTTGTTGAGCCCGGTCTCCGTCGCCACAACTACGTCGCCTTGGTAGTACACGTTGTGGGTCGGTCTCCGTGTTTGTTCGGAACCACGGACATTTGGGGGGATAACTTTAATGTATGGTTGGAGACCCCCTCTCTCTCTCTCTCCTTCTCTCTCTTTTTCTCTCTCTCTCCTCTCTCTCTTCTTCTCTCTCCCCTCTCTCTCCCCTCTCCCTTTTTCCCCTCTCTTCTCCTCTCTCTCTCTCCCTTTTTTTTCTCTCCTTTTTTTTTTACATCCCACATGCAGTTAAAATTTCATCATTTTTTTTCAGTTAGTTAGGGGATCGATTTGTTAAACTATTGCCTGTATGTCTGTGTGTCGTGTGGTGTGTGTGTGGTGTGTTTTGTGTGTGTGTCTGTCTGTCTTTTTGTCTCTTCCCGTCTGTCTGTCTGTTGTCTGCGTCTGTCGTCTGTCTGTCTTCTGTCTCTGGGGCTGTCTGCTGTCTGTCTGTCTTCTGTCTGTCTGTCAGCAGCATCCCTTATTGTCAAGTATAGGTAAACGAGTGAGTCGTCGTCAAAGAGTCAAGCAAAATTTTCGCCCCGTCATTTTACGTCAATCACGTAAACAATCAGTCAGTCAGTCGTCTTATAGGCAACAATCAGTATTTTTTTTTCTTTTTAAAGAGTAATTTATATGTGTGGTTGATGTGAAAGTGAGCTGTTGTTTTTTTAAAAGTTTAAGGCCCATCCTGAACAAAAAAATTATATAGGAGTACACATAAAAATAAAAAAGCAAAATACCTACTATGTTTTCCAATCGGGTTTTTGAGTAAAACTAACTCACTAAAGGAGAAGACGGGTTTTACAGCAGAAGGGTCCTCCCCTCTTTCCCCATCCATCCCCCCCCCAGTTTTCGATGTTGAGGAAACAAACGAAAAAATTCTGCGTGTGGAAAAAAAAGGACTTACTGATTTTCTCTTACTGGGCGGGAAAATAATATTTTTTTAATATCTGTAAGGGGTGGCCAAGGGGTTAAAAAGTACGAACAAAAAGCCTCTTGTTTCCTACCTGTATGTAAAGGGAAAAATTTTGAACCCTTTGGGGGCCCGGAAATAATTTCCATTGTTATTTAGGGCCATTAGACAATTTTTTGTGGGTAAAGCATATTTTTTTAGATATGACCTGTTTTTTTATCCTTGCCACAAATAATTTTTGGGAATTAAATGACTTTTTTTAATTTTACTACCGCAAAGCCGCCCCCGGGCGGGCTTTTTGGTACTCCTGCGGAGGGGTATTGGTGGTGGGCCTTCGGGCCCCCCATCGTGTTTGGTGGGGGTGCGGCCCCCAAACACGGACTCTCCAGAAGCCCCTTTAACTTTCCTGAAAAAGGATGTAGACAGTATGTATTAACCCCCCCCCATTCACTCACCCTTACCCCTCACCCCCCCCCACACCACCCCAACCCCTCCCCCCCCACCCGGACCACCCATTACCCTTCCCCCCCCACCCCATTTCCCCACCCATTTCCCAAAACCCCCACCCCCCCAAACCATTACCCATCAAACCCCCACCCATCACCCCCCCTAAC
>JACEEZ010024410.1:785000-789793 GCA_016584305.1 Chionoecetes opilio | reverse complement strand
ATAAAATTTTATTTTATAGTAAAATTGTAAATTTTTTGGTAATTTTTTATTTATTATAAATATTTTTATATTTTATATTATATATTTAAGTTTTGTTATATTTTTTTTTTTTTTTTTTTTTAAAAAAAAACATTGGGGGCATAGCGGGGGGCGCGTCGCCTCGCCACCTACGACGCCACTCCCGGGGGTCACCACGCGCGAGTTCCCATGCAGGCTCCTTTCCCATACCAAGCAGCTCTCGACAAGAAACATCAACTTGCCCCAGCCACGAGTCTTGTGGGCGCCCCCTTGGCCTCCTCCACGCCGGATTGTCTCTTACAGATACAACCCGATGGGAAGGATCGGTTTCAGGGTAGCGTGCCACATGCCCATATAGCCGAAGTTGGCGCTGACGGACTATGCAGGTAATAGGCCTCGATTCGGTCTCACGGTGCAATCGCTGGTTTGACACGTAATCATCCCAGCGATACCCCATGAGTCTGCGAAGACACTTATTACCAAAGGCATTGATTCGTCTCTTCAAGTCACTATTTAGTGTCCATGTTTCACAACCATAAAGTAAGACAGGGATCACAAGCGACTTGAAGATCCAGATCTTTGTCCTCCTGCACAGGTACCGACAACGCCAAATACTCCCGCTGAGCGAGTCCATAACACCGTGGGCTATGCCAATCCGTCGGAAGACTTCTTGACGTGACCCGCCGTCATTATGGACTGCGCTACCAAGGTATGTAAAACTTTCCAAGATCTCAATGTCCTCGCCACACGCATGAACACACTGTACTGCTTCATCTAGTACGTCTCCAAATACCTGGACCTTGGTCTTGAGCCAGGAGACCTCAAGTCCCAAAGGCTTTGCCTCCTCGTGCAGCGCCTCGAGAGCCATCACCAGGACCTCCAGCGACTCAGCAAAGATTACTGCATCATCGGCAAAAACAAGATCAGTGATGTTGGTGTTGCCGACGGATGCTCCACAATCACTTTGATCTACAACCTTGTCCAATACCCAGTCCATACAAGCGTTGAAAAGTGATGGGGCAAGGACGCACCCTTGCCTCACTCCTGTATTCACAGGAAAGAAGCTGGATACACCTGCCCCACACTTCACAGCACTCTCAGTCCCAGAATACAAACCAGTTATCAAACCAATAGTCCTTGCAGGAATACCTCGAAGTCGCAGAAGATCCCAGAGTGACTCACGATGCACTGAGTCAAACGCCTTCTTGAGATCAACATAGGCTGCAAGCATCCCCTGTCGAAACTCACGTCGGCGTTCCACCAGGACACGAAGCGCTAGGATACGGTCCGTTGTTGACTTACCAGGCGTGAACCCAGACTGCTGAGGTCTCTGATGCTTCACCAGATGACTGCGAATTCGTGTCAGCAATAGATGGGCAAGCACCTGCCTGGTACGCTGAGCAGTGTAATACCGCGGTAAATTGTTGCAGTCCTGACGGTCCCCTTTCCCTTTCCAGATAGGGACGACCAGTCCCCTTTTCCAGTCAGGGAGGAAATGGTATATATATGTATATATATATATATATATATATATATATATATATACTATATATATATATATATATATATATATTATATATATATATATATATATATATATATATATATATGTATTATATATATATTATATATATGTATATATATGTATATATATAATAGAGGCAATACTTTCTCCATGAGGGAATCGAGATCTTATAATGAAGATATAAACCCAGCGCGGGTAGAAACATCTTGATTGTAAGCCTCAGGCCACCCAATAACAAACCAAGACTTTAATATTTGACACACAAGCTCCCACGACTCCACCCGATGGATATGTGAGAGCCTCCTCACCCACCACCACAAACCGTCCCTCTGCGCACAGGGCACCTCAACCCCGCTCGTGTGCTTTTAGACCATGTGGGAATCCCACACTCCACTGCGATGTTGATTGGTAGGTGTAGTATTTTTATTACTGTTTTATAATTTTTATTCTTATTTTATTTTATTTTAGGTTAGGCATTTTAAATACGCAAATAATTTTATAATTTGTATATTTTCATTTTTAACAAAATTTTGTATCCGATTTTAGGCTGATGATGGCTTATGTATATATATATATATATATATATATATATATATATATATATATATATATATATATATATATAATATATATATATATATTAGGGTACATATATATTAGGGTACGCGGAGGTCCAATGAATAGTGAAATATAGATTATTTCGAATTTAGCAGGGTGTTTTCTTATGTAAAATTGAATTTTAAGGGTAGTTTGTTCCCTTCTACTTTCTGGTTTGAGCACTTCTTGCTTTGCAAAAATGGACTTTTATATTTATATACAAAACATAGTTTAAAGTGCGATTTTGCATAGTAAGAATTGCTCAAATGCAAAAGTGGAATTAGATAAAATCGTCTTAGAATTCCATTTTACATAGGAAATTGGCATGCTTAAGTTGAGAAAAAGAATTTTTCTTATACGGCGTACCCTAACTAGGGTACCAAAATAGTTGGATTGGGTTACGATGGGAGGAAGGACAAAACCAGGGCGATGGTGCCCGACAGCTATGGGAAACTGCACCCAAGGTTGATCAGGGAGGAGCATGTGTCAGTGACAGAGGAGCCATCTGGAAGGTACCTTTGGCACTTTGTACCAGAGGACCCGGTGCCACCTGAGAAGCCTGCGTTCAAGGTGGCTCAGGCTCTCTATGATCTGCTGGTGACATACGACTCCACCGACTCACTGATCGTACTGCAAGGTGACTCAACTAGGGCCAACACGGGGTGGAAGGGTGGTACTCACGCCCATTTGGAGAAGATGCTGGGATGCAAGCTCTTCTGGAGTATATGCGTGTTGCACACAAACGAGTTGCCCCTGCTCCACCTTATCACCAGCATCGACGGGCCTACCTCATCTGACATTGGCTTCACGGGTCCAGTGTGCAGTCTGCTGTCCAGCGTGAATGAGATGCAGTACAACGCAGAGTCAGAGAGTGCCAGGCGGTGAAGATCTCACGGAGATACCGGAGTATATCCTGGTCAACATGTCCACTGACCAGCAGGTCTCCTACCAGCTGGTCCAGGCTGTGAAGCGGGGCGTTCTCCAGTCCGAGCTGCAGGAGATCAAGTGTGGCAAGGTGTCCCACTCCAGATGGCTCACCACAGCCCAGTCGCTCGTGTACATGTGGACCAGAAAGCATGGACGGACTGGCAAAGAACTGAACACCCTGGAAATCCTAGTCAAGTACTGCCTGCAGGTGTACTTCAAACTCTACTACGACATCAAGGGTCACCACAGACTAGAGGACGGTCCCAAGCACATCCTCACGCAGCTCAGAGTGATGAGGTCGCAGCCCAAGAAGGTCCAAACAGCTGTGACCTTCTACGTGCGGACAGGACCATGGTTCGCACACTCAGAATGTGTCCTCCTCTCGCCGATGACGAGTCAGAGTGAGGACGACCGCAGGTTCGCCGTGACCCAGATTTTGAAGCTGAGGGCTGGCGAGGAGTATGGGGACACCAGTGTAAGACCTCGCATCACACCCAAGCTACCAGCTTGCAGACACTGATCAGCTGGCAGCCTGGCAAGGTGCACGAGCCGGCATTCACCTGTTCACTGTCCGGGGATCAGATCCAGGAGATCCTGGTCAAGTCGTACGAGGTTCCGGAGTTCTCTATCCACACTCAGAGCACCGAAAGAGTCGTGAAGCAGGTGACAGAGGCTGCGGCAGCAGTGGTGGAGCAGCAGGCCAGAGACGGGTTCATCCGGGCTCGGGCCCACCACCGGGAGACCATGCCCTGCTTCAGGTGTAAGAAGGACATGATGGACACGTTCTAGGCCAACGTAGAGGCTGTGACACTGTGATGTAATGCCTGATGAACCAACTGATCAGAAAGAGCTTACCACGCTAGTCATTTGGAACTCATATTGGTGCATGATGCAATAAACAGGACCAACTGGACACTGCGTACTCATTTAAGCATTATTCGATAAGGGTGCAATATAAAAGTGCGATTCTGCATAGTAAGAATTGCTCAAATGCAAAAATTAAAACAGATAAAATCGTCTTAGAATTCCATTTTACATAGGAAATTGGCATGCCAAAGTTGAGAAAAAGAATTTGTGTTATACGGCGTACCCTAAATATATATATGTATATATGTATATATATATATGTATTTATGTATATATCTATATCTATATCTATATCTATATATGTATTTATGTATATATCTCTATCTATATCTATATATATATATAATATATGTATATTATATATATATTTATATATTTATATATATATTATATAATATATATATATATATAATTATATATATATATATTAATATATATATATATGTGTATATTATATAAAATATTTATATAATATATGTGTATATATTAATTATATATATTATATATATATTATATATTTTTATATATATATGTGTATATATATATGTTATTTTATATATGTGTATATAATATATAATTTTGTTAATATATATATAATTTTATATTATATTTATATATATATTTTAATATATATATATATATAATATACATATATTATATATATATATATATATATATATATTATTATATATTATTTATATATATATATATATATATATAATATATATATGTTTATATATATATATTGTATATATATATTATATATATATACTAAAATATATATATATTTTATATATATATTATTATATATTAAAAGTATCATATTATATGTATATATATATATAATATATATATATAT
>JACEEZ010024410.1:775000-782500 GCA_016584305.1 Chionoecetes opilio | reverse complement strand
TTATATATTTATATATTTATATATTATATATTTATATATATATATATATATATATATATATATATATATATATATATATATATATATTATATATATTATATTATATTGTTACGTCCCCAGCCACTCTTCACCACACTGCAGCTCCTTGCTGCAAAAACATGCACAGTTAATATTGTGCAATACCTATCAATGTGCCTTACTTCTCCCTTAAGAGAAGTTCTCCCGGGCCGGCTGGTTGGTAGCTAAATTTTCACTCCCCACACCTCCTCTCCAACACCTCACTCTCACAACCACCCTCACTCCCCACTCTCAACCACCAGGCAAATATTGACTCACTTCTCTATTTAACATATTATATATTTACACAATCATATATGTACATAAACAAAGAAATCAATCTATGATAGCCCTTTGATGTCTCAAACATCAATCCACCAATCACCATCTAACAGGCTACTCGCCACAGTTAAGCCCACACCATCACACACCATCAGGCTTACACGCCAGTCAACACAGCCACAAAGCACACACCAGGCTACACGCCTCCGACACACATACACCATCAGCTGAGCTGCTGCTCACGCCAGCCACACACCTCCGACCCACATACACCATACACCATCAGTCAATCACACACCAACTCAAGCACACACCCAACACACAATTTACTTCCCTTGTACCACTCTCTCAGCACAACACGTGGCCTATCCACGGAGCTTCCACACCCAGCCGTCCACCCGAAAAGAGGACCCCGCTCCACTTTCTATCCAGCTCATCAACATGCTCGCTTAATTTACGGGACCACAATCATATCACTCCACAGAAAATGTTTTTAGGGGTGACTAAGGGTAACACCCCCCTTCCAGTAAAGATGCGAGTTCTCTCTTAAGAGGGCTCACAGCTTACAGGAACTCGTGAAAGAGCGTCTGCTATCACATTATCCTTCCCTTTCACATGGGTAACAACCAAATCATACTCCTGCATCAACACTCCTCCAATTACCTCACCACTGGCATCCACATACAGCTTAAATATCTTGTCATAATCAGGAGTAATCAATATGGGAGCATTAACTAAAATATCCTTAATTTTCTTGAAAGCCTCTTCACAGTGCTCGCTCCACACACATTTCATCTTTTTACACAACAACCTGGTTAATAGCAGTGCAACTGCTGACAAATTTCTACAAAATCTCCTATAATAACCACTCATCCCCAAAAATCTCAACAGCTCCTTCCTGTTTGTTGGAGAAGGCAAATCCATAATGCCTTTTACTTTGGCATTAAGTGGTCTCACCTCTCCTTGTCCAACCTTACCCCGCTGTGGGGAGTCACCTTGTCGTGGTGGCGGGGCTTGAAGCGTGGTCGACGGCGCCACCTACTCTGGCGGCCTGCCTGCCATTGTTGGGTTCGGTGGCCGTCGGCCTCGTGGACCAAGCGCTCCCCCTTCGTCACTGGGAGGTGGAGCCTTCCGGTGATGTCGCCTTTATGCTTCCTCCCCCTTTCTCTCCTTTCTTAGGGCGATTCTAGGCCCGGTGAGACCCTTCTCTTCCGTCTCACGCTTCTTCTTCCTTTTATACTTCACGCTCCGCTCCCCACGTGTTTGCCGTGCGTGGCATCCTGTATATTCCCCACACGCCCCTCTATCTGGTTTGAATGAATGAATGAGGTTTCAGATTATTTCTAAAATGTTCTAACATCATTAACTGCCTCAAGTCCTCCTTTTCATTTACATTTTCTGCCTTCAACCATTTATCACACTTGAAAGCACACTCTCTGGCCATTTCTAAATATGTACAGTTTGGTGTTTTCTTTACATCTCTGAATCTCTGTCTATAGATCTCAGGGTCCACTCTCACAGTTTGTAACACGGCTTCCTTCACAACCTGATATTCACTACATTCCTCTACAGTCAAACCTGCATAAGCCTCTCTTGCTTTACCTTTAAATTTTGTCTGTACTAATAAAGCCCATTCATTTTCAGGCCAACCTCTCAATATTGCCACTTTTTCAAATTGAAGAAAGTAATTTTCTGCTTCCTCCTCCACAAATTCTGGCACAAAATGAACTTTTCCATCATTTGATCTTCCCCTGTGACCACCACTGTCTACTTCCATTTTCTTTATTTGCACCTCTGCCTCTGTTCTAATTTTCTCTCTTTCAACCTCTGCCTCTATCCTCACTGCCACATTTTTCTCTCTCTGCAACCTGATTTCCATTTCCATCAACCTCAGCCTCTGTGATAATGCTTGCTCACTATCAGTTACTTCACTCCCCTGTTCCTCCAGGCTCTTTCCTTCCACACCCATCCTTTTTCTTTCATCTCCACCCTGCTCTTCACTTAATACACCCAAGTCTATTAATTCTTTCACTAATTCTCTCTGCATATCCTCCTTGAGCCTAGATATCAACTCTATCTCAAATTTCTCTGCTAATTTATTCAACTCCTCCCTGGTACACTGATATAGGTAGTGCACCTCACGATGAACCATAAAGTCGCTCACATTTCCCTCCATCATAAATATAGGAGTGTACAGAGCTTACCACAGTACTGAAGTGCATGATATAGTAAGCCGGCAGAGTTCACACTGTGGCAGGGTTGCAGGGTTGGCAGGGTTGGCAGGGTAGGCTATGGCTCCACGTGGTCCACTGGTCACACAAAGATCAAAATTCCATCCCGGACAGGCCCCCAAATATCTGTTACGTCCCCAGCCACACTTCACCACACTGCAGCTCCTTGCTGCAAAATCATGCACAGTAAATATTGTGCAATACCTATCAATGTGCCTTACTTCTCCCTTAAGAGAAGTTCTCCCGGGCCGGCTGGTTGGTAGCTAGATTTTCACTCCCCACACCTCACTCTCACAGCCACACCTCACTCTCACAACCACACCTCACTCTCACAACCACACCTCACTCTCACAACCACCAGGCAAATATTGACTCACTTCTCTATTTAACATATTATATATTTACACAATCATATATGTACATAAACAAAGAAATCAATCTATGATAGCCCTTTGATGTCTCAAACATCAATCCACCAATCACCATCTAACAGGCTACTCGCCACAGTTAAGCCCACACCATCACACACCATCAGGCTTACACGCCAGTCAACACAGCCACAAAGCACACACCAGGCTACACGCCTCCGACACACATACACCATCAGCTGAGCTGCTGCTCACGCCAGCCACACACCTCCGACCCACATACACCATACACCATCAGTCAATCACACACCAAGTCAATCACCAACTCAAGCACACACCCAACACACAATTTACTTCCCTTGTACCACTCTCTCAGCACAACACGTGGCCTATCCACGGAGCTTCCACACCCAGCCACCCAGCTGTCCACCCGAAAAGAGGACCCCGCTCCACTTTCTATCCAGCTCATCAACATGCTCGCTTAATTTACGGGACCACAATCATATCACTCCACAGAAAATGTTTTTAGGGGTGACTAAGGGTAACAATATATATATATATATATATATATATATTATAATATATATAATATATATATATATATATATATATATATATATATATATATATATATATATATATATATATATATACTGCATATATATGGATACAGAGCTCTGTCATTTTTAACTGTTTTTAACTTACGTGTTTTGTATATATATTTTGTGAAACTTCGATGAAACTGGAATAATAACTCAGGGAGAGAAGGAAACAAGTCTCATACGAAAACAAAAAAAATTGATATTGTTGAATAAATGTGTAAGACAGTATTCTATTTTATTTTCTATAGTAAAAGTTATTCCTTTTTATTTCATTTATTCACCTAAAATTACATAATATTCATTAAAAAGAACACATTACTGTAATATTTAATGTAGCTCATGTGCACAGACACTACGCCTTTAGATCCAGAAGTGTGCATGAAAATCCTTATTAACCGCCTGTAATACTGGTGTTTTCGAACAAAACTGTACGAAGCCTGAATCATGATATTGCATTAGATGAATGTAATGACCACAGTATGTACGGACAACACAGCTCACCGAACACACTGTTGGTCTGCTTTGCCGGCATCACACCTGCCTGCCTGCTGCTCGCTGGATCAGTATACTAATTCTGGTATGTTTTCTATAAAGTTGTTTTCTTCATTAATTGTGCTTCATGACCTTGATTACTAGTATCGACACCACATTTCCATTTCTTTGTAATTTTTATGTGGCAATGATTTGATTATCGTGCAGTAATATTTGATTTCGTCTATTACATAATAGCCAAGTTGTCTGCCTGCTATGGTAAGGCTTAAGAGATGTGTTCTGTCATGTATGTAGAATGGCATTGTGTATTATAATTCCTACAAGAATATGAGTTGGGTTTGTAAAGTGGTGATTACCGAAAAATAGTCCATCACATTCCGTGGCTTTTACGTGCTGCACCTCGACTGCTCGAGAGCATTCGAGCCCCACGTGGGTAACCGAGTGAAAAAGCATGACAAATAGAGACACGTAGTAGATTGAAGAAAAGGATGTAACTGAGTTAGGGTCTTGCGGGGGGTTCTGGGTGATAAGGTATGGCGTTTTAAAAGCCTACGTGTGATGGAGAACTATTAAAAGTGCAGGGAGGGATTTTACTGGTTTTCGGTTAAGTGTGGTTTAGTTTGCACTTATTTTTCGATAATAAAGGTGAAATTTTCGGTAATTAAAAGAATCAACCCGGAAGCAGATTACATGAAACCCTTGGTCTTGTATTGTTTTGTGGAAAGTAAAGGGAAAGTAAAATTTTAAAATTACCAGAAACTAGCGTCCTTTCTCTTGCATGTGACTCGCTCTGACCACCAAAACTGATTTTACTCCCTCCTTTCTAGCCCATTTAATATGTTATAAAGTTATGAGGTGTTAGGTTAGGTATCTAGGTCAATAACCCATGGAATTACATAAGACTCCCTGCACGGTTTGGGTCCAAATTTGGAGTTGGGGCCTGATCAAATGTTACCCTGGTTGTTCTTACGTACTACTCTGGGGAAATATATACCGGTACCTTCTACTTTCAAATCCCATGGGCTTAATATAATTGATATAAGAACAGGCCCTGCGTTAACGCTGAGATAGCTTAAATCCGAACTTACCTAACCTAACAACTACCATTTAGGCTGCAGCCTGACAAGTGGCTTTTTCCTGTGTGAGTGAGTGAGTGAGAAATAATTCCAAGTGCCCTGGATAAATTCTTTATACTTTAGTATGAACATGTAGGCATACAAACCAACAAAATTAATTAACCAAAATAAATCTTCAAAACATTTATCAGGAGTGTAGAAATACAGGTTGGGATACAATATGGTTTAATTGCAAATATATCTGCCAAAAAACTAACTGAAGTTGTCATATACTTGACAAGCTAAGCCAGTTTCTGGCTCGAGCCAGATACATACTATACATACATATTCATACTATACATACATATGTATATATATATATATGTATATATATACATAATATATATATATATATTATATATATATATAATATATATATATATATATATATATATATATATATATATATATACGTATATATATCATATATATCCTATATATATATATATAATATATATATATATATATATATATATATATATATATATATATATATATATATATATATATTAGGGTACGCCGTATAACAAAAATTCTTTTTCTCAACTTTGGCATGCCAATTTCCTACGTAAAATGGAGTTCTAAGACGATTTTATCTGATTCCATTTTTCCATTTCAGCAATTCTTACTATGCAAAATCCCACTTTTATATTGCACCCTTATCAAATAATGCTTAAATGAGTACGCAGTGTCCAGTTGGTCCTGTGTATATTGCATCATGCACCAATATGAGTTCCAAATGACTAGCGTGGTAAGCTCTTTCTGATCAGTTGGTTCATCAGGCACTACATCACAGTGTCACAGCCTCTACGTTGGCCTAGAACGTGTCCATCATGTCCTTCTTAGACCTGAAGCAGGGCATGATCTCCCGGTGGTTGGCCCGAGCCCGGATGAACCCGTCTCTGGCCTGCTGCCCCACCACTGCTGCCGCAGCCTTTGTCACCTGCTTCACGACTCTTTCGGTGCTCTGAGTGTGGATAGAGAACTCCGGAACCTCGTACGGCTTGACCAGGATCTCCTGGATCTGATCCCCGGACAGTGAACATGTGAATGCCGGCTCGTGCACCTGGCCAAGCTGCCAGCTGATCAGTGTCTGCAAGCTGGTGGCTGAGAAGTTCAGCTTGGGTGTGATGCGAGGTCTTACACTGGTGTCCCCATACTCCTCGCCAGCCCTCAGCTTCAAAATCTGGGTCATGGTGAACCTGTGGTCGTCCTCACTCTGACTCGCCATCAGCGAGAGGAGGACACATTCTGAGTGTGCGAACCATGCTCCTGTCCGCACGTAGAAGGTCACAGCTATTTGGACCTTCTTGGGCTGCGACCTCATCACTCTGAGCTGCGTGAGGATGTGCTTGGGGCCGTCCTCTAGTCTGTGGTGAACCTTGATGTCGTAGTAGAGTTTGAAGTACACCTGCAGGCAGTACTTGACTAGGATTTCCAGGGTGTTCAGTTCTTTGCCAGGCAGTCCATGCTTTCTGGTCCACATGTACACGAGCGACTGGGCTGTGGTGAGCCATCTGGAGTGGGACACCTTGCCACACTTGATCTCCTGCAGCTCGGACGGGAGAACGCCCCGCTTCACAGCCTGGACCAGGTGGTAGGAGACCTGCTGGTCAGTGGACATGTTGACCAGGATATACTCCGGTATCTCCGTGAGATCTTCACCGCCTGGCACTCCTCTGAACTCTGCGTTGTACTGCATCTCATTCACGCTGGACAGCAGACTGCACACTGGACCCGTGAAGGTAGTGTCAGATGAGGTAGGCCCGTCGATGCTGGTGATAAGGTGGCACAGGGGCAACTCGTTTGTGTGCAACACGCATATACTCCAGAAGAGCTTGCGTCCCAGCATCTTCTCCAAATGGGCGTGAGTACCACCCTTCCACCCCGTGTTGGCCCTAGTTGAGTCACCTTGCAGTACGATCAGTGTCGGAGTCACCGTCGCAGTACGACGACTCCACAGTCGGTGGAGTCGTATGTCACCAGCAGATCATAGAGAGCCTGAGCCACCTTGAACGCAGGCTTCTCAGGTGGCATCAGGTCCTCTGGTACAAAGTGCCAAAGGTACCTTCCAGATGGCTCCTCTGTCACTGACACATGCTCCTCCCTGATCAACCTTGGGTGCAGTTTCCCATAGCTGTCGGGCACCATCGCCCTGGTTTTGTCCTTCCTCCCATCGTAACCCAATCCAACTATTTTGGTACCCTGGTTAGGGTACGCCGTATAACAAAAAAATCTTTTTCTCAACTTTGGCATGCCAATTTCCTATGTAAAATGGGACTCTAAGACGATTTTACCTCCTTCCATTTTTGCATTTGAGCAATTCTTACTATGCAAAATCGCACTTTAAGCT
>JACEEZ010024410.1:765000-770000 GCA_016584305.1 Chionoecetes opilio | reverse complement strand
GTCATTTTTAACTGTTTTTAACTTACGTGTTTTGTATATATATTTTGTGAAACTTCGATGAAACTGGAATAATAACTCAGGGAGAGAAGGAAACAAGTCTCATACGAAAACAAAAAAAAATTGATATTGTTGAATAAATGTGTAAGACAGTATTCTATTTTATTTTCTATAGTAAAAGTTTTTCCTTTTTTTTTTTCATTTATTCACCTAAAATACATAATATTCATTAAAAAGAACACATTACTGTAATATTTAATGTAGCTCATGTGCACAGACACTACGCCTTTAGATCCAGAAAGTGTGCATGAAAATCCTTATTAACGCCTGTAATACTGGTGTTTTCGAACAAAACTGTACGAAGCCTGAATCATGATATTGCATTAGATGAATGTAATGACCACAGTATGTACGGACAACACAGCTCACCGAACACACTGTTGGTCTGCTTTGCCGGCATCACACCTGCCTGCCTGCCTGCTCGAGGATCAGTATATAATTCTGGTATGTTTTCTATAAAGTTGTTTTCCTTCATTAATTGTGCTTCATGACCTTGATTACTAGTCTAGACACCAACATTTCCATTTCTTTGTAATTTTTTATGTGTCAATGATTTGATTATCGTGCTTAATATTGATTTCGTCTATTACATAATAGCCAAGTTGTTTGCCTGGATTGGTAAGGCCTTAAGAGAGTGTTCTGTCATGTATGTAGAATGGCATTGTGTATTATAATTCTACAAGAAATATGAGTTCGGCTGTAAAAGTGGTGATTACTCGAAAAATATCCATCACATTACGTGGCGTTACGTGCTGCACCTCGCTGCTCGAGGCAGGTCGAGCCCCACTGTGGGTAACCGAGTGAAGAAAGCAGACTATAGGAGACACTGTAGTAGAGGAATGAAAGGATGTAAACTTGAGTTAGGGTCTGCGGGGTTGTCTGGGGTGGATAAGTATGGCCGGATTTAAAGCCTACGTGGTGTATGGAGAAACTATGTGAAGTGCAGGGGGGGATAGTACTGGTTTCGGTTAAGGTGGCTGGTTTAGATGCACTTATTTTTTCGATAAATGAACGGTAGAAATTTTCGAGTAATTAAAAGAGAATCAACGGAAGAAGCTTACATGAAACCGTGGTCTTGTAGTGTTTTTGGAAAGTAAGGAAAGTAAAATTTAAAAATACCAGAAACTAGCGTCCGTCTCTTGCATGTGACCGGCGCTCTGACCACCAAATGATTTACTCCTCTTTCTTGGCATTTAATATGTTATAAAGTCTATGTTAGGTGTTTAGGTAGTGTATCTAGGTCAATTACACCATGGAATACATAGATCCTGGGGACGGGGTTGGGTCCTAAATGGAAGTGGGGGCCTCCTCTGAATCAAATGTTACCATGGTTTGTTCTCTACGTATACTCTGGGAACATATTATACCGGTACCTTCCTACTTTCAAATCCCCATGGGCGTTAATATTAATTTTTGGATACTAGAGAACGGACTGCGCGTTACGACTCCCCACTCGAGATGAGATGCTTAAATCTCGAAACTTTTAACCTAACCTAACCAAGTTACCTATTCTAGGGCATGCACCTGACATAGTGGGCTTGTTCCTGTGTGAGTGAGTGAGTGAGTAAATTAATCCAAGTGCCCGGGATTAAATTCTTTTACCTTTGTATGAACATGTAGTGTAGGCATACAAACCAACAAAACTTATTTAAACCAAAATAATATCTTTCAAGACATTTATCAGGAGTGTTAGAAATACAGGTTGGGATACAATCTGGGTTAATTGCAAATATATCTGCCAAAAAAACTAATGAAGTGTCATATTACTTGACAAGCTAAGCCTAGTTCTGGCTCGAGCCAGATACATACTATCCATACATATTCTACTATACATACATATGTAATATAATATATGTAGCTATATAACATATTATATATATATATATATATATATAATATATATAAGATATATATATTCTCATATATATATATATATTATAATATACGTATATATTATTCTACATATATATCTATATATATAATAATATATATATATATATATATATATATATATATATATATATATATATATATAATATATAATAGATATTAGGGTACGCCGTATACAAAAATTCTTTTTTCTCAACTTTGGCATCATGCCAATGTTCTACGTACAAATGGAGTTCTAAGACGATTTTATCTGATCCATTTTTCCATTCAGCAATTCTTACTATGCAAAATCCCACTTTTATATTGCACCCTTACAAATAATGCTTAAATGAGTAACGCGTGTCCAGTTGGTCCTGTGTATATTGCATCATGCCCCAATATGAGTTCCAAATGACTAGCGTGGTAAGCTCTTTCTGATCCGTGGTTTCATTCAGGACAATTACATCACAGTGTCACAGCCTCTAGTGGGCCTAGAAACGTTGTCCATCATGCCTTCTTAGACCTGACGCAGGGCATCATGATCTCCCGGTGGTTGGCCGAGCCGGATGAACCCGTCTTGGCCGGCATGTCCCCACCCACTGTGCCGCAGCCTTGTCACCTGACTTCACGACGCTTTCGGTGCTTCTGAGGTGGATAGAGAACTCCGGAACTCGCCTACGGCTTGACCAGTATCTCCGGATCTGATCCCCGCCCGACAGTGAACATTGTGAATGGCGGCGCGGTGTGCACCTGGCCAAGCTGCCAGCTGATCAGTGTCTCTGCAAGCTGGTGGCTTCTGAGAAGTTCAGCTTGGGTGTGATGCGAGTTCTTACACTGGTGTGTCCCCATACTCCTCGCCAGCCCTCAGCTTCAAATCTGGGTCATGGTGAACCTGTGGTCGTTCCTCACTCTGATCGCCATCAGCGAGAGGAGGACACATTCTGAGTGTGCGAACCTGCTCCTGTCCGCACGTAGAAGGTCACAGATATTTTGGACTTCTTGGGCTGGGACCTCATCACTCTGAGCTGCGTGAGGATGTGCTTGGGTCCGTCCTTATAGTTATGTGGTGGACCTTGATGTCGTAGCTTAGAGTTTGAAGTACACCTGCAGGCAGTACTTGACTAGGATTCCAGGGTGTTCAGTTCGTTTGCCAGGCAAGTCCAGCTTTTCTGGTCCAACATGTCACGAGCGGACTGGCTGTGGTGAGCCCTCTGGAGTGGGTGACACTTGCCACACTTGATCTCCTGCCAAGCTCGGAGAGAGAACGCCCGCTTCACAGCCTCGGACCAGGTGGTCGGAGACCTGTGGTCAGGTGACAGGTTGACCAGGATATACTCCGGTCATCTCCGTGAGATCTTCACCGCCTGGCACTCCTCTGAACTCTGCGTTGTACTGACATCTCAATTCACGCTGAGACAGCAGACTGCACACTGGACCCGTGAAAGTCGTGTCGATGAGGTTAGGCCCCCCCGTCCGCTGCTGGTGATAACCGGTGGGCACATGGGCAACTCGTTGTGTGCAACCACGCATATACTCCAGAAAGAGCTTGCGTCCCAGCATCTTCTCCAAATGGGGCGTGAGACCACCCTTCCACCCGGTTGGCCCTAGTTGAGTCACCTTGCCAGTACGATCAGTGTCGGAGCCACCGTCGCAGTTACGACGACTCCACAGTCGGTGGAGTGTATGTCACAAGCAGACATAGAGAGCCTGAGCCCACCTGAACGCCAGGCTTCTCAGGGCATCAGGTCCTCTGGTACAAAAGTTGCCAAAGGGTACCTTCCCAGATGGCTCTATGTCACTGACACATGCTCCGCCCTGATCAACCTTGGGTTTGCAGTTCCTAAGCTGTCGGCACCCATCGCCCTGGTTTGTCCTTCCTCCATCGTAACCCAATCCAACTATTTTGGTACCCTGGTATAGGGTAGCCCGTATAACAAAAAAATCTTTTTCTCAAACTTTGGCATGCCCCAATTTCTATGTAAAATGGGACTCTAGACGATTTTACCTCCTTCCATTTTTGCATTTGAGCAATTCTTACTATGCAAAATCGCACTTTAAGCTATGTTTTGCATATAAATATAAAAGTCCATTTTTTGCCATAGCAAGAAGTGCTCAAACCCAAAAGTTTGAACCGGAACAAACCACCCTTTTTAAAATTTCAATTTTACATAAGAAAAACACCCTGCCAAATTCGAATAATTCTATATTTCACTTGGCAGTGGACACGACGTACCCTAAGAAATATTATATATATATATATATATATATATATTAGTATATATATATATATATAATATATACTATATATATTGTTTATAAGATATAATATATAATATACTATATATATAATATATATATATTATATATGATAGATATATATATAGTATTATATAGATATATAATAGATAATATATAGATATATATATAGATATATATATAGATATATAATAGATATAGATATAAGCTATAGAGATAGATAAGGATATATATAATATAGATATTATAGATATAGATTATAGCTATATATATATAGATATTAGATATAATAGATATAGATATAAGATATATATACTATATATATATATATATATATAGATATAGCAATATATATATAGATCTACTAGCCGCAAGCCGTCCCTCTGGGCGGACTTTTTGGCTAGCTCCGGCGGAGGGGCTATTGGTGGGCCTTTGGCACACCACCTGACTCTCCAGCCATGACTCTCCAGATAGCCTCTTCTAACTTTCCTGAAATCATGGATGTAGAAATGTATGTATTCCCCCCACCCATTCACTCACCCATTACCCATCACCCCCTACCCATTCACTCACCCATTACCCATCACCCCCCCCCATTCACTCACCCATTACCCCCACCCATTCACTCACCCATTACCCATCACCACACACCCATTCACTCACCCATTACCCATCACCCCCCACCCATTCACTCACCCATTACCCATCACCCCCCACCCATTCACTCACCCATTACCCATCACCACACACCCATTAACCATCACCCCCACCCATTCACTCACCCATTACCCCCCACCCATTCACTCACCCATTACCCA
>JACEEZ010024410.1:745000-760000 GCA_016584305.1 Chionoecetes opilio | reverse complement strand
TTTGTATTTCTGACCTACGACAGATGCCATGTGTCACTTTAGAGAGTTTTTTTTTTAATGCAAAAAAAAGTGGAAAAAATAGCATGAAAAATAGTGTGTGTGGGGGGTCCATAACACACCCATATAATACAAAACTTTGGCGAATTTTAATTAAATACTTCGTATTTCGTTTCTCAAAGGGTGTACGCAGCTGAGGAAAAATAATTGAAATTTTGTGAATTTCTCCGATTTTCGTATATTCTGACCGGCTGATCCCCTTAAAACTATCCTACAAATATTCATGAATGCTCTATAATCATGTATATGAGAATGAAAGAAGTTTATAACTTAAATAAATAGTGGGTTTTTTACAGTATTGATAGTAAAACAAAAATGACTTGTTTACAATTGACTGTGAACTTTCAGAAACTTAATCTCTTAAAACATTATAAATAATTAATTACACTGAGCAAAACCATTGTAAAAAGTCGAAATTATATCAAAATATAAAGTATATAACCCTGGCTATAAGTATATCCCTGACTGGATGCTACAATATTTTTTTCTTCTTCAAAATGACCACTATGTGTCAGTGGTTACAAAAGTGAAACACCGTTATATGTACGTAACAAACTTATTCTTATATTTGTTGTTATAACTTATATTTGTTGACTGTCCTGGCCGCGATAGATTAAAGTCGCCTGCCGCCCCTATCGTGATGAGATTGCGGAAAAGATAATTATGTAGGGGTGCATATCATATCTTTTTTTACCTCTGTATAGCGAGGTGGCTAAGACGCCATGTCCATCGGTTCGAGTCCTGGTACTGTTACACAAACATACTCTTGTTCAAAGTTCTACAAATTTGCCTGGAGTGCCTATACTCACGCATATAACACGTACATAAATCATGTTAACACGATAGTTAAACATAATCTCATGAAGCGCTAAGAACTATTCATTTCACATTTGCCAAGTATTTTATAATATATCGAAATTAAGTCAAAGTTCTTCAGTGAAGTGTGTGTAACCAAACATTGGTGTACATCACAACTTATAACTTGCTAAGCATTTTCAGAAAAAAATTGCTCTGACCAAATTTTGCTTTCACACCTAATATGATACGCATACAACATTAAAGTTTTACTCTTGATGAGACAGTTGTAAGCCATTTTTTTTTGTATGTGGCATAGTCGCTGACACATTCCCCCTCACAGAATCAAAGGGCCGATCACAAAGCAGATCCAGTGTCATGTACTGGCAACGGTAGTTATCTGCGGCCTTTCTTACACTGGTAATATACCAGCTCTTCACACGTTTCAGCAGATTCAGGAAGTGTTGTCCAGAGGGGTTCATACATGCCCTCTTCCTCATTTTTGCTCCAGCCCCAATATGTAGGTTGAGGTAGGTGGGACTGGGTTTAGCATTTGGCCCCAGATGTGACCACCCTCTTGATGTACTGCTATAGAGCACCGTAAGTTGGTGGAATGCGCTGGACTGATATCTTTCTGGCAAACATTTTCTTCCGCGCCATGTTCACTTCTATCTGTGTACTAGTGCGATCATAGAGAAGAAGAACAAATATCTCAATCACATGCACTGTCAAATCTGGAACTGACGTTGGTGCATTTGCTGTAGTCAGCAGCGCGCTTGTAAGCTCTAACATGGCATTCCAAGCTGCCCAAGCAATTTCCTTACCATCCCCAACAAATGAAGACACAGTATCGCACCCAGTCAGGGCATGAAATATGGGAAGAGCACAAGCTTTACTTGGCCCCAGAGATGAAGCTATTTCATTGCCATCCAAGTATCGAAGACTCCTGTCTATTACAAAAGTTATTCAAAATATTTTTTTACAAAAGCTATCCAATGTTCATTTGAGAATAACTCTGCCATCCTCACTGCCAGAACGACCACGTCAGTGTCAACAGTTTAAACCAGAAGCTGATGATAACCTTTTTGCACATCATGTGACACATATAGCATCATGCGGCTATCAGCTTCTTCATGAGAGCATGGAGTATGTGAGCTGATATTCCCTTGGGCTGGAGCAGAGAGCACCTGCTCCCCATCTGTGACCACACGCATCTTATCACTACCACCATCAAAGGACTCAATTACTGCCTATGACAGGAAATTCAAGAAAGTCCTGCAAAGCTATTTTGTTGTAATATTTTATAGATATTAATTTACATCTAATTAGGCATAATTCATTGCCCTCTGTACCATTTTACGGAGACATAGTCACACAGTTAGGTTAAGTAAGTAAGGGTACTTGTTGTTGGTACTTAATCTATGGCGGCCAATTTGAAAAATGGCAGCCATGGCTATCACGAGCAAAATTTTAAGTGCCCAAATATGTGAAAAATAAGATATGTCAATCTACACGTGCGCAATGTTTCATGCTTTTATCACAAACTGAACAATTTCTCTGTATATTTGAATTATGCCCCCTGACTATATCTCAGTACAAACGTTACTTAGGAAACAATGTATTGAGGCTAGAAATAGAGCTAATAGAGTGTTAGGATTCATTACCAGAAAGGTTAAAAGTAGAAGTGCGGAAGTTATTCTAAAGCTTTATTTGGCTCTAATCAGACCTCACCTAGACTATGCAGTTCAGCTTTGTTCTCCATATTACCGGATGAATGTTGTTAGAGTTGTTAGAATCAGTGCAGAGAAGGATGACCAAAATTATTCAAGGGATGCGTAACTTTAGTTATGAGTGGAGATTGAAGCTATTAAAGTTACACTCACTCGAGAGACGTGGAGTAAGGGGCGATCTGATAGAAGTTTTTAAGTGGATGAAGGGATTTAATAAAGGAGAGGTAGGAAAAGTTATTTCGGCTATTAACCAGGGTAAAACAAGAAGTAACGGATTCAAGGTGAAAAAGCGTAGATTTAAAAAAGAAATAGGGAAAAACTAGTTCACAAATAGGGTGGTAAATGATTGGAATGGACTCAGTAGACAAGTAGTTAGTGCTGAGTCATTAGGAGCTTTAAAAGGAGGCTAGACAAATTCATGGATGGGGATGAAAGGTGGATGTAGGTAATGTTAGGTAACAGGAACTACCACGTGTAGGTCTCACGGCCTCTTGTAGCTTCCTTATTTTCTTATGTTCTTATGCTCTTATTTCGATACATAGCTGCTACTTCCTTATCACCAACATGTTCATTTCTACCATAACTTATGTGTTTTTACCAGTGATTAGGTCAGCTACATTTCTATATGAGCGAGAAAGAAAAAATTGACAAAGGAAAAAGGGAGAGAGAGAGAGAGAGAGAGAGAGAGAGAGAGAGAGAGAGAGAGAGAGAGAGAGAGAGAGGGGAGAGAGAGAGAGAGAGAGAGAGAGAGAGAGAGAGAGAGAGAGAGAGAGAGAGAGAGAGAGAGAGAGAGAGAATTATTTATTAAAAGGTGCCAATCTCAGTATCTAATGTTGTTTTAATGAGGCAGATGGTTAAATGCCATGAACACTTGATCTTGTTACCATGACAACCACTTGGCACGCAGCTGTACATACACCATACACTAGCCCTCACCAGGCTGCATCATAAAAAATACAGTTGCAATGAGTATACGTTAACTTTTGCTCTACTACAGACGGACGGACGATGTTGCTTGAGTCTAAGGCAGTACTGTGTCTATAGTTTCGTCTTTTGAACGGATAAAGTGTTGTGTTAATCAACCAGTATGTCTTCAGAAGCGACTCCAGTTCTTAAAAACATTCCTAATGATCTCAATAAGGCACATAATCAAGTGGTGCTGTCCCAGTGTCTCAGTGATCTTCTACAAGCCGGTGAGGAAGCAAAATTGGAAATATCTCAAATGCAAACCACCTCGACAACAGTGATTTTATATTGACTAACGATTTTCGCTGTTCTGACTTCTGAAAGTTTTACATCTCACATCTACATTTTCTATGAGACATTATGTTTTCTTACAACTTAACTTGTCCGCATGATTCGGGTTGGTCAAAATACTGACATCTTTCCATATTGGTTTCCATTTTTCTCTATTTATGACTTTTTTCATTATTTTCTTCCTTAGTTGAGAAGTATATCCACCAGCATTACCTACTCTTATATCTACGAACTTTAGTTTTCCATCTGACCTCAAATTTTCAGATTCCATCCCTACTGATTTGAGTTGTGAGTTTACCTGTTATTTTTTCTACTTATCTTTGACGTAGAACAAAATTTGGCTTTGTAAGTCTCTGTTGTAGAAACAATTTCTTGGGCTTAAAGTTGATGTACAGTTATGTACAAGTTGTATTTCTAAGATCGATGTGTTACTTAGTAAAAAAGCGAAGTAAAATAGAACTGCCAGTGAGTATGACGGAACCCGTCAGAGGTTGCGTCTGTGTCAAGATGCCACCCAATCTGAACATAAGAACATAAGAAAATAAAGAATCTACAAGAGGCCGTGAGACTTACACGAAGCAGTTCCTGTTACTTAACGCTACCTACATCCACCTTTCATCCCCATCAATTAATTCATCTAGCCTCCTTTTAAAGCTCTCTAATGTCTTCGCACTAACTACCTGTCTACTGAGTCCATTCTAATCATTTACCACCCTATTTGTGAACCAGACTTTCCCTATTTCTTTTTTAAATCTACGCTTTTCCAGCTTGAATCCGTTACTTCTTGTTCTACCCTGGTTATTAGCCGTAAGAACTTTTCCTATCTCTCCATTATTATATCCCTTTATCAACTTGAATACTTCTATCAGATCGCCCCTTACTCTGCGTCTCTTGAGTGAGTGTAAATTTAATAGCTTCAATCTCTTCTCATAACTAAAGTTACGCATACCTTGAATAATTTTGGTCATCCTTCTCTGCACTGATTCTAACAAGGCTATATCCATCCTGTAATATGGAGACCAAAAATGAACTGCATAGTCTAGGTGAGGTCTGACTAGAGCCAAATAAAGCTTTAGAATAACCTCAGCACTTCTACATTTAACACTCCTGGTAATGAATCCTAACACCCTATTAGCTCTATTTCTAGCTTCAATACATTGTTTCCTAGGTCGGAGGATTGAGCTCACCCTCACTCCCAGATCTTTCTCACCTTCTGATCTTTTCAGCGATACATTGCGTATGGTGTATCTATTACCAGGGTTTTATCTACCAACATTCATAACGCTGCACCTATCAATATTAAATTCCATCTGCCATCTGAGTAGCCATTCAATAAATTTATCTAAGTCTCCCTGCAATATGTTTACACCAGACTGTGATTCCAATAATCCTACCTGTCTTAGTATCATCAGCAAACTTGCTGATATCACTGCTAATCCCACTATCCAAGTCGTTGATGTAAATCAAAAATAGTAATGGACCCAAAACAGACCCTTGTGGAACCCCACTTGTCACCTGCCCCCATTCAGATTTAGAACTATTAATTGTAACCCTTTGTTGCTTATCACTTAGCCAAGCTCTGAGCCAACGAAGAACCTTCCCATCTATTCCATGAGCCTTTACCTTATTTAAGAGTCGCTCGTGTGGTACCTTTGCGAATGCCTTACTAAAGTAAAAGTATATTATATCATAATTCTTATCATTATCTGCTGTCTCATAAACTTTCCTATAAAAACTCAATAAATTGGTGAGACATGACCTACCCTTGGTGAATCCATGTTGTGAATAATTGACCAAACTATGTTTTTCTAAATGCTCTCTAATGTTTTTTGCAATAATAGATTCCAATAATTTACCTACCACTGACGTTAAATTAACGGGTCGATAATTTGACATTAGTCCTCTAACACCCTTCTTAAATCTAGGGGCTACATTTCCTGTCCTTCATATTAACGGCACTTCGCCTATATCAACAGATATCCAAAAAATGTGCACTAACGGTTCACTAACAACCTCTTGCATTCTTTTAATACTCTGGAATAAACTTCATCTGGTCCTGGTGACTTAAAATTCTTCATTATATTTATACTATACCCTCTTCTACCATTTCCATAGCTATCACAATATCTTTGAGTATCTCATCATCGCTTCCTTTAAACATCTGTTCACTATCAGGTATCGTCTGTATATACTCCGGAGTGAAAACACTTGAGAAATAACTATTTAAAATAATCGTACGAAAAGTTTGGAAATTCCTCGTTTTCTTCTAAAAATTTGGGGAAAAAACCGAAGGGAAAAATTTTAAAAGAGAAATAGTGTTAGAAATAATTATAGTAATCGTACGAAAAGTTTGGAAATTCCTCGTTTTCTAAAAATTTGGAAAAAACGCAGGGAATTTTTTTTTTATTAGGATGAAAAGGAGGGAAATATAGGTAGTTTTTTTTTTTAAGTGACGGATCTTAAGTATGATAAATATGGGAGGAAATTATTAAGTATGTGTAATGTACAGTATAAGAAAGAATGGGTATGAAATTAACGACAATTTTATAAGTATGCAAGCTATGAAGTGAATTTATATATAAGTATGCATAGAATTGGTATGATTTATCGACAATTTTATAAGTATGCAAGCTATGAAGTGCAATTTATTTATAAGTATGCATAGAATTGGTATGATTTATCGACAATTTTATAAGTATGCAAGCTATGAAGTGAATTTATATATAAGTATGCATAGAATTGGTATGATTTATCGACAATTTTATAAGTATGCAAGCTATGAAGTGAATTTATATATAAGTATGCATAGAATTGGTATGATTTATCGACAATTTTATAAGTATGCAAGCTATGAAGTGCAATTTATTTATAAGTATGCGTTGAATGGGTGAATTATCGACAATTTTATAAGTATGCAAGCGAATAAGGGAGAATTTATATATAAGTATGCGTAGAATGGTTGAATTATCGACAATTTTATAAGTATGCAAGCGAATAAGTGAGAATTTATATATATGTATCCGTAGAATGGTTGAATTATAATTCAACCATTCTACGGATACATATATATAAATTCTCACTTATTCGCTTTCATACTTATAAAACTATCCTTAATTCACCCATTCTACGCATAGTTATAAATAAATTGCACTTCATAGCTTTCATACTTATAAAATTGTCGATAATTATCGACAATTTTATAAGTATGCAAGCTATTAAGTGAATTTAGATATAAGTATGCGTTGAATGAGTTAATTTACGACAATTTTATACATATGCAAGCTATGAAGTGAAAATGTATATATATGTATGCGTAGAATGGGTGTATTATCAACAATTTTATAGGGACTGAGGAATAAGTGTTTTCGTAAGTGTGATATGATATTCGGTTTTGTAAGTAAGTACGACGTGACACTTATATTTTCTAAGTATTAGGCGATTTAAGTAAGCGATGTACAGAGTGATTTTTTATATATGTATTCGGTAAAATTTGACGTAAAACACGGAAATGTAAGAACCGTAATATTTTTTTTTTTTTCCGACATCATAAAGGAGGAAAGGGAGGAGGAATAATGTGATAAAGAGAGGAATAAGGAGGTAAGGAGAGGAATAAGAAGATAGGAAGAGGAGATACAGAGAGGAATTAGGAAATAAGAATAGGAATAAGAGAGAAATAAGGAGGGAAAAAGGCCAGAATAAGGAGATTAAGAGAGAAATAAGGAGGAAAAGAGAGAAATATGGAAGAAAAAGGGCAGGAATTAGGAAATATGAAGAGGAATAATGAGATAAAGAGAGCAATAAGGAGATAAAGAGAGGAATTAAGGAGATAAAGGGCAGAACAAAATAGATAAGTGAATTAAAAAAAAAACGATAAGTAACCATAACAATTTTTTCTCCGTTTTCCATCATCTTAAGGGACTTACGGTCAATGGTTTAAGAAAATAAATAAAAAAAGGAAGATAAAGGAAATAAGAAATAAAGGAAAAGACAAAAGGAAATAAAAAACAAGGACTGGTCAATGGAAAAAACTAATAAATTAAGAAAGAAACAAAAATCCGCAAAGTTTTTTTTTTTTTTTAGTATTGATAACGTAATTTTGAGATCATCAGTATTTGCATCACAACGAAGGTGGCACACAGTCTGATGGCGATGGTACGAGCAGAACTTTCTCATCTATCAATGTTCTCGTATATACCAAGCTACTAATACATACATAGAAAAAAGGCTGAATTATGATATGTTCTTGACCGCTGACAAACCGTATTTTTACCTATCATTACCTTGTTTTTTGAGTGTCGGATAGGAAGGAACATAAACACAGTATACAACATTTGAAGGACTTAGAAGTAAAAATAGATGTAAAAGATAGATAGTAAAGTAATAGTAAAGTAAGATAGTAAATAGATAGTAAAAATAGATGTAAAAAGCTATATAGGTACAGAAATAAGGAAGGAAATATATACTTAGAGAGTGGGAGAAGGTTTTTACCAGTAAATATAACTTGCAGGACTTAAAAGTATTAGATGTAAAAAGCTATATAGGTACAAAAATAATGATAAATACAAAAATAATGATAAAATATATACCTAGAGAGTGAGAGGTGCTTTTTACAATGAAATATATCTGTAGAAGGATATCTGTAGAAGTTACCTAGGTACAGAAATAATGGAGAAAATAAATACTAATAGAATGAGAGAAGCTTTTTATAAGGAAATATAACCCCTTCACGTCCAGATCTTTCCTTGGTTATATAAAATTGTCTGTTGTTGAGCCATAAAATTACGAAAAGTGACTGAATATACCAAATTAACTAGTGGACAAAGATACTAAGCAGGTCATAACTATAAAACATGGCTAATATTAACTGAAAATCGTCTAATGGTAGCCAAATTACAATGGAAATTACGTTCTGTGTCTCAAGGGGGACCTTGAAGGACAAAATGCTGTATGTAGTGATATAAAAAGCTATATAGGAACAAAATTAATGATAAAATGAATACTTAGAAAATGAGAGAAGCTTTTTACCAGGAAATATAACTTGAAGGACAATATGTTGTGTGTAGTGATACAAAAATCTATATAAGAACAGAAATAATGAAGAAATAAACACAGAAAAAATTTATTTAATGAGAGATGAGTTCTTTATAAGAAAATATATAAATAGCTATATAGTAACAGATATAATGAAGAAAATAATAAGCCTATAGAGAATGAGAAAAGTTTTTTTTACCAGGAAATATACAAAAAAGATATTTAGGAACAGATATAATGCATAAAATAATAATAAATAATAGGCCTATAGAGAATGAGACAAGCTTTTTTACAAGGACATAGTTGTACATCAGCTATTAGATTGTGCTATGGCGTTACAGTTTGTATTTTTGTTTGTATTACTGAATGCCATTATGACACTTCTGAAGAAATACGCATGAACTTCAATAAACTCGTCGTCCTTCAAAAGTTTGCGAGTCAACTTTGGAGCATATCAATAGAAGCGGAATTTTATTAGCCTTTCCATCTATTGTGCTATCGAGTTACTGATTGTATAGGTGACATAAGGGCTTTTTTTTAAGTATATAAGCGCTGTAATACTGCGGCTGATGGCTATAGGCAGCTTCATTATTTTTATTTATAGCCGTATATTTTTTATGATATGCACAATGTTGGGATTATGAAAGATACGAAAAAAATATTATGTAATATATTAATGAACTGGTTTCCATCCACGATAATTTTTGTAATGTTAGGGATAGTATTGATAATAATAATTATATAATTTATGAGACTTGAAAAGCACTAGAATATATATTTTTTTTCTCATTAAAACGACATTCAATCAATATTAACCAGTAACTGATAAGTGAAGAAATTAATAATAAATTTTCTTTTTACTATAGTTTTGAGTATTAGAAACGGAAACAAGAATTTGAGGTTATTGTAAGCGAAATCATCATAGTAGTCATATTTTTCTACGACCAAAACAATGAATATAATACCCGTAAGATGCCTTAATCGGCGAAGGACGAGCGAACCCGTAGAAACCCAATAGCAAGGAAATTTGTCGGTAGGCGCGAATAGGGATTGAATCATATCAGATGGCGAAGACCGCTAGTCAATCGGAAGCGGGATTCCAAAGATATAAGCTCCTGAAAAGCGTGACGGTCGGTCGGGTCGGGTCTGCTGCTAGATGCGCGACGGTCGGTCGGGTCGGGTCGGGTCGGCCGCTAGATGCGTGAGGGTCGGTGGGGTCGGGTCGGCTGCTAAATGCACGACGGTCGGTCGGGTCGGGTCGCACGCTAGATGTGAGAAAAATCCCGTATCCAGTGAGGACTCTCGAGCGTTTCGCATTCGCTCATAATAACGTCACAATAAGGCCGCTGTCACACGGGCGTTCCCATATGCGCGTGCGCGGCGTTTTAACGTTCAATAGGGCTCAATGGGACCTTTCACACGAGGCGTTGCACGCAAGTACAATGCAGCGCAAACGCCCGAGCCAGCCAGGACGTGCACGTTCTTCCTGACGCGCGCGTCCTTGCATGTGAGCTTGCACGCGACCGTCTAGGTACGCTCATTGGCGTATTAAGATGTATTCGGACATAGACTGTTATTATTATTACTATTATTATTATTATAGACGCTACGTACAGTGAGTGGGTTACGTTAAGACTTGTACTACAGATGATATGATTTAAATTATTATTAATATTTATAATTTATGAGACTTAACAAACACAAGGATGTATATTTGTTTTCATTAAAACGACTTTCAAAAATTATGAATCCGTAACCAATACTAATAATTTTTGTCGCTCGGAGTAACGACTTGTAGCTTCCTTTCTTATGTTCTTATGTTAACAAGGCTAAAGATTGGGATTATACAAGCATAATAATCAAGCTATCCATTTATTTTTTACAAGTTACAAGCATATAAATAGCTGCAAACAATTAATATTTATAATGCTACAATATGAAAAGCACTCGTGGCGTTTATTGAAGTCTGTGAGGGCATAGACAATTATTATTATTATTATTATTATTATTATTGTTATTATTATTATTATTATTATTACAGACGATACGTACAATGAATGAGAGACATTAAGACTTGTACTATAAATGATACGATGGCAACCACGGCATCGATCGAAAATAATCAATACCACTCCTATGAAATTCTCTCTCTCTCTCTCTCTCTCTCTCTCTCTCTCTCTCTCTCTCTCCTCATCTCTCCTCCTCTCTCTCTCTCCTCTCTCTCTCTCTCTCTCTCTCTTCTCTCTCTCTCTCTCTCTCTCCTCTTCTCTCTCCTCTCTCCTCTCCTCTCTCTCTCCATCTCTCTCTCTCCTATTCTTTCCCCCTCCCTCTCTTCTCCCCTCTCTCTCTCCTCTCTCTCCTTTCCCCTCTCCCCTTCCTCTCCCCTCTCTCCTTCCTCTTTCTCTCTCTCTCTCTCTCTCTCTCTCTCCTCTCTCTCTCTCTCCTCTCTCTCTCTCTCTCTCTCTCTCTCTCTCTCTCTCTCTCTCTCTCTCTCTCTCTCTTCTCTCTCTCTCTCTCTCTCTCTCTCTCTCTCTCTCTCTCTCTCTCTCTCTCTCTCTCTCTCTCTCTCTCTCTCTCTCTCTCTCTGGGTGTGTGTGATGTCTGATGTCCCAGCATTGCCCAAAGATCGGTAATAATGAGCTCCAACCTAGCACTGAGAGGGTGAAAACTGGCGATCGCGAGCCACCTCGCGTGGACAAGACCATGGGTGAATAACACACACACACGCACACACACACACACACACACACCCGCCATCAAGCAATCATGACCCAAATTTACCCAAAAGTCCCCTGTCTCTCTCTGTCTCTCTCTCTCTCTCTCTCTCTCTCTCTCCTCTCCTCTCTCTCTCTCTCTCTCTCTCTCTCTCTCTCTCTCTCTCTCTCTCTCTCTCTCTCTTCTCTCTCTCTCTCCTCTCTCTCTCTCTTCTCTCTCCTCTCTCTCCTCTCTCTCCTCTCTCTCTTTTTATTTGTATTTTTTTTATATTCAAACAGCTATCAACATCAGTTGCACATGGCCACAGTTGGCTTAGAATTAATGAGTTAAGGCAATACGTGTTCAGAAGCTAAAGATGTCACCATAGTGGCACCCCTATATCCTCACCACCACCATCACTACCCGCCAAACATCTGCCTCGTCAGGCTGATGGTCAGACGCCGCCACTACCCAAACACCCGCTTCCCTCCGAGACCCCCTCACACACCGAAAAATCTCACCACACTGGCTCCCCACGGTGGTGCCCTTTGGTGGTGCCCTTTGATGATGCCTTTCGGTGGTGCCTTTTGGTGGTGCCCTTTGGCGGCGCCCTTTTGGCGGTGCCCTCCGGTGGTACCCTTTGTTGGTGCCCTTTGGCGATACCCTTTGGCAATTAATTCGGTGGTGCCCTTTGGTGGTGCCCTTTGGCGATTCCTTTCGGTGGTGCCCTTTGGTTGTGCCCTTTGGCGGCGCCCTTTGGCGGCGCCCTTTGGCGGCGCCCTCCGGTGGTGCCCTTTGGTGGTGCCCTTAGGCGACCCTTTGGTTGTGCCCTTTGGCGGCGCCCTTTAGCGGCGCCCTCCGGTGGAGCCTTTTGGTGGTGCCCTTCGGTGGTGCCCTTTAGCGATGCATTCGGTGGTGCCCATTGGCGGCGCCCTACACATCTCTCTCTCTCTCTCTCTCTCTCTCTCTCTCTCTCTCTCTCTCTCTCTCTCTCTCTCTCTCTCTCTCTCTCTCTCTCTCTCTCTCTCTTTTCTCTCTCTCAACAAATTACTTTACTAAATCCAAGACGCTATGAGCTTAAGCACGACTCTCTCTCTCTCTCTCTCTCTCTCTCTCTCTCTCTCTCTCTCTCTCTCTCTCTCTCTCTCTCTCTCTCTCTCTCTCTCTCTCTCTCTCTCTCTCTCTCTCTCAGACACCACCACCACCACATCCGTTTTCAGAAAACGTCCCCATAGTGGCATTAGCGATTCTCACCACCCCGCAACACTAATACCCCCTCACCCCCCCTAAAAACCCCACTTTTCCAAAAAAAGCCCATAGTGTAGGTATGTGCATATTCTCCGATTTCACGCTTGACAACTTTGTCAACATTTCAGCTCAGCCCCGTTTTCTTTTCATCGAAATTGGCAAAATTTAGCGCAAAAGTTGTGTTGTGAACCCCCTAAGAAATCAGTTTTTTGTGTGTTTTCCTGTGATTGCACGAGCTTACACATGATTTGATGACGTAGTACACACATTGACCCCTCAACTCGTTGCAGAAACAATCCTCGAAAATTCTCGGAACATTTCTGAAATCACGTACATTCCGCGAAAATGGAGATGTGTTTCGTGACAGGTCGCCAAAACGCTCGTCAATTTTGCTGAAGGCGAGTGAAATTAATCTTGAAACTAATAAAATAAGTTTCTTTAGTTATTTGTCCGTCTATATGTCGAATTTGATAAGTTTTTATCGAGTAGCAACAATTTTATTAGGCTATCTGTAATCGATGTCAATGCACTGTTTTTCATTTCGTTGTTCGTTCGTTCTGTTTGTTTGTTTGTTTGGTAATTATGGAGGAGAGTTTCACGTTCGTTTTCAGAGACACCAACTACTTTTTCTTGGCCTACAATAGGTGCTTGTTCTAATGGTGCTAGTTTTATTTTGCGCAAACAAAAAAAACAAAAAAAACAAAAAAACAAAAAAAACAAAAATGAAACCTAACCTAACCTTATGTTTTAATGAAACCTAACCTAACCTAACCTAACCATGAGTGTTCATGATGCCAAATTTTTATCGGTCACAATAATCCTATTGTTTTATAAGACAAAAATATGCCCAAAAGGCGAACTTCTATTTGATGTAAATTTCTTATTTTAGGTCCTAGGAGGGTCATCTTGGTGTCATTGGAAAGTTTGTTTCAAGACCTTTCCACTGATACCTCTGGCAATAGCATTTAACAATTGTGAAAAAATTTCCCACATAGCTACATAGTGGCTGTATAATCTCCTACTGTGTGTGTGTGTGTGTGTGTGTGTGTGTGTGTGTGTGTGTGGTGTGTGTGTGTGTGTGTGCGTGCGTTTCTGTCTGTGTGTGTGTGTGTGTGTGTATGAGTGTGCGTGGATGTGTGAGTCCGTATGTGTGTGTGTGTGTGTGTGTGTATGAGTGTGCGTGGATGTGAGAGTCCGTATGTGTGTGTGTGTGTATAAGTGTGTGTGTGTGTATAAGCGTGTGTGTGTATGAGTGTGCGTGGATGTGTGAGTCCGTATGTGTTTGTAGAGAGAGAGAGAGAGAAGCCATAGCTTTGTAGATAGATGTCCTTGGAACAGAGGACATCTTTAGCTTCTGAACACGTATTGCCTTAACTCATTAATTCTAAGCCAACTGTGGCCATGTGCAACTGATGTTGATAGCTGTTTGAATATATAAAAAATACAAATAAAAAGAGAGAGAGAGAAGAGAGAGGAGAGAGAGAGAGAGAGAGAGAGAGAGAGAGAGAGAGAGAGAGAGAGAGAGAGAGAGAGAGAGAGGACAGGCAAATGGGAGTGAGGGGGAAGGTAGGGGTACGGGGGGGTGGAAGGGAGGGAGAGAGGGAGGGAAATCCGGGAGGGGAGGACGAGGGCGTGGCTTGATACACGTCACAAGTACGTCACCTCAAACCTTCCCCTGTCCGAATATGTAATCGGCTCTTGCCAGCTTCGCCGTCAAAGCCAACAGTAAACTCCTTCATTAAACACACTTGGCAATGCACTCTACTGCCATAAATTAGGGGACGGTGTCAGACAAGCTGCGCCAAACTGTCATTTTGATCCGACTTTTTGTTTAGAAGATATTTGTGAAAAACGATGCCTCATGGGGTCTGAAATGGATAGTAGGTGTAGCAAAGGAGGGAAAGGTAGAGAAGAAAAATGATGGAGATGTGTTTAGCTATATGCCAGAAGTCACGGGAGAAGTTTGATCCAGAAAAATTGTGAAATTTTCTATTGATGAAGGAGTTTTTGGTAAGTCGAAGAAAATATTTGGCATGATTAGCCACGGGCTGAACTATAATTGGCATGAGTTACAAGAGATGGATGTTTACGGTTCTGTATGTAAGCCGCCTCTCTATCATGGACAGCACGAGAACAAACTAAGTTAAATCAAGGTTGACGGGATTTAGCAGATAAAGAGTTGGAAAAT
>JACEEZ010024410.1:737500-740000 GCA_016584305.1 Chionoecetes opilio | reverse complement strand
TATAATATACCTGGACTTTAGTAAGGCATTCGATAAGATACCATACGAGCGACTCTTAAATAAGGTTAAGGCTCATGGAATAGATGGGAAGGTTCTTCGTTGGATCAGAGCTTGGCTAAGTTGTTACCCATTTCTAAGCTTGTTATTTTACAGGTAACGGGATCTACCCATGTAAGATACAGGTCTATGACGTGTGGGGGTGATTGCCAGTGATGCCCTCCTGTAACTTTATTTGCTGCCCAGAGGTATATACATCAATATGGTAGTAATTGCAAGTGGTCGAGCGGGTTTAAGTAAGGCTTGCTGATTTAAGTAACGTATAAGTATTGTAAGTAAGTAAAGTAAGTGCCAAGGAATCGAGTGAGACAATACTATATATAATATATATATATATATATATATATATATAATATATATATATATATATATATATATATATATATATAATATATATATATATATATATATATATATATATATATATATATATATATATAATTATATATATATATATATATATATATATATATATATATATATATATATATATTTTATGTACACTTATAAGGTTATGTTTATAATATAAAGTCACGGGTTCTTTACAAATGGCCAAGGAAGCTTAAGTCTTAATAGACAGGCCAGAACAATTAATATCGTGACAAGTACTCACACACTCACAGGTGAGTGAGTACATGTTCAGACTCACATGGAGTCTTAGCTTAGGAGCGCCAGGTATCTCGTCTCCCCCTGTTCTGACTTCCGGCCCCTCGTCGGCGTGTTATAAAGGAAAAGTTTCTGTCTTGAACAGTTGCATATCCAGGAACTGCTGAGTGCGTAGAATGAGAAGGTCCGCTCGCTGTTCACACGGCGATGACGCAAACACACCCAACTTTAGTTGCGTCTGACCATGTGTGCATTGCTTATCATCTAAGATAAGTGGCAATTAACCACAGGCACACACAAAACACTGACTATTCATTCTCAAGAATGCAAGCAGCAGCAGAACAACACAATTATGTCAATGTCAACATTAGCGAGGGAGGATAGTGTCTGTCCGAGCAACACGATAACATATGTGTTGCTGAAAGAGGCGGACACTCGTATATACACCTCCAACATGAATGCATGCTGATAACATATGTTTCATCATACTCATACTACATATAATATATCCAGTGCCATAACAAAGTGATAGGCAACAAAGGGTTACAATTAATGGTTCTAAATCTGAATGGGGGCAGGTGACAAGTAGGGTTTCGCAAGGGTTTGTTTTGGGTCCATTACAATTTTTTATTTACATCAACGACTTGGATAGTGGGATTAGCAGTGATATCAACAAGTTTGCTGATGATACTAAGTTGGGTAGGATTATTGGATCACATACTGATGTAAACATATTGCAGGGAGACTTAAATAAACTTAATGAGTGGGTAGTCAGATGACATATAGAATTTAATATTGATGAGCAGCGTTATGAATGTTGGTAAAAAAAACCGTGGTAATAGATACACAATACGCAATGTATCGCTGAAAAGATAAGAAGGTGAGAAAGATCTGGGAGTGAGGGTGAGCCCAGACCTTCGACCTAGGAAACAATGTATTGAGGCTAGAAATAGAGCTAATAGGCTGTTAGGATTCATTACCAGAAGTGTTAAAAGTAAAAGTGCTGAGGTTATTATAAAGCTTTATTTGGCTCTAGTCAGACCTCACCTAGACTATGCGGTTCAGTTTTGGTCTCCATATTACAGGATGGATATAGCCTTGTTAGAATCAATGCAGAGAAGGATGACCGAAATGATTCAAGGGATGCGGAACTTTAGTTATGAGAGGAGATTGAAGCTATTAAATATACACTCACTCGAGAGACGCAGAGTAAGGGGCGATCTGATAGAAGTGTTTAAGTCTATAAAGCAGTGGTTCTTAACCTGGGGTACCTATACCACCAGGGGGTACGAAACCTTACACCTGGGGGTACAAGACAAGCTGACCAATCATTTTCAATATCATATTTATAAGGAGACTGAAATTATATATTTATAATTATTTTGTCTGTCAACAATTGTCTAAACCACCTGGAGTCCAACGGTTCATCATTAAGTGTCATACTACAATAACTTGTGAACTATAATTAGTTATAGTTATTATATAGTTAATACAAATATATTTGTTTCCATCATATGTAGTTTTTTTTTGTTTAGAGTTGCGTACATCGAGTTCGATACTCGTGTGGTACGTGTTCATGCGTCTGTTGGCTGCAGGGTTGCCATATGGTATTTTTCATTACCAAATTAGGGTAAATTTGGTCATGAAAAATCCATCTGGTAATGAATGAATCACATGAGTTGGTATTGGACTTAAATTTGTTAATGAAAAGAACGAAATTTGATACAGAAGAGAAAACGCCCTTATTAATTTCCCCTCAAAACTATTACTTGATAAGCTGAGCTAGGTTACTAACTTGTTTGTGTCCCGCACTGAAAAGTGCGATATATACGGTCAG
>JACEEZ010024410.1:727500-732500 GCA_016584305.1 Chionoecetes opilio | reverse complement strand
AGATTAAGCATTAAGAACCTTAAAGCCTTCAAGACCACTAGAGGCCAATATGCCTTCATCAGAAATTAAGATTTGTTTTAAGGAATTTTTGGCATTCCATCAATAAACTAACAATGTCTTTGTCGGTCTTCTCGGTGACTCGGCGCAAACCTTTATTGAAGATATCATCGCCTTATCCAAAAGTCCTGAATCTCGCTTACTCAACTTGTATGAAGTTATGGAGCATTTTACTGTATACATAAATTTAGTGTATATCCTACCGTATTTTTCACTAACGTCACTTATAAGAGACACACATGACAACAGAGGCATTTTGAATTTTATTTTTCATTCCAAACAACATACTTTGATTCATACAAGACATCCACTTCTGAAGCATGCTGTTTTGTACATGAAAAAAAAACTAACAAGAGTCGGTACTACGACATAATACAATCGTTATAATAAGAAACAACAGCTTATCATCAGCTCAAAATCATACTTAAGATTGGGATAACATAGCTCACAGCTTTATTCATCATTAAGCTATGATTAAGCTACGTACAAATGCATTACATCTCAATACCCTCCTCACTTGTTGTGTCTTGCATACATTTCAACATTTTCTGAAGAGAAAATGGAGTTCATCAATTCGTCAAATTCGGGATTTTGGCTAAAGGAGGTCCCGGCCATGAAGTACTCAACAACTTCCTGTTTTATTCCATAGTGATTGCAATTCTTATATATATATATATATATATATATATATATATATATATATATATATATATATATATATATATATATATGACCTTTATTTAATGTGTTTTACTATATTTTGTGATAATCTTATAGAACAAGTATTTCTGAAGTTAACAGTATATCCTTTATACATGTATAACATGATATACTGCGGGGTAATGCCTTGAGAACTTCCCCGGGTCTAGAGTGAACGAAGAGGCCCTGGCGCTAAGATGGCACCCAGTAGCGTTTAACATAGGGCCTATGCATGGCGTTACCCTCTATATATAGATACCCTAGTAGGAGCTAACCACAGGGCCACCGCCTCCCCAAAGCTAAATTAATCATAGAGACAAAGCACGGCAACATCTATAAAGCCATCCCGTTCACCACCACCACCAAATAAGAAAGAAAAAAAAAATAATTACATCAACAACAAAAACATCATCTATAAGAACAAAAACATCAATAACAACAACTCTTTCCGCAGGTCTTGGCTGGGCTGTGGTAACCATCGCTTTACTCACCGCCCTCTATTTTAACGTGCTCGTGTCGTGGTCCTTTTTCTACTTGATCTTCTCCTTTTACCCTATCCTGCCCTGGAGCCATTGTGATAACGATTTCAATAGCCCAGGTAAGTACAGCGGGAATATTTCGTTGCAGTATGGAAAGATGTATTTGGTGAAGTATTAGGACCAACCGGCTCAATACATTAAAAAGGTAACCCAAGTGTTGCACATCTAAGTGAGAGGCTGTTCCATTGTTAATAATGGTATACCAGTGTACAAGGAATATTGATTACCAGTATAATTTCCTAATTCTTCCATAACGACTCACTCACATTCCTTATCATTGTGATAAGGTACTAAATATTCATTTTGTATCAATGCCTTCTAACCTTATTTGATTTTACTCTTTTTTGTATTCATTATTTAAAAATAGTCTTTTACATTGTCTATCAACCGGGTAAGCAGACAACTTAATTTAACTTAAAACAATGATAAGACATTTTTTCCATTTTTACAGTTCAATCAGTCACTTTTGGCACGTATATTTTGTTGAAACACTCTGGTATTTATTTATTTATTATAGTTCCTACGATGAGGTTGAGTTACATTTCTCTAGCACTTCCTTTCAACTCAGATGTTACTTATATATTCAACATATATTTTCGCGTTTTCATCATCATCCATCTCTATGTTGTTTATCCCGCTCCGTTCCTTTTTCACTATTTTCTATTATCTACAATCTTCCTCTTTCTTGTTTTATTTTGGTAGAATGTTACTACGAAGAGGGAGCAATTTGTGCAGAAACCAGAGTCTATTCTACTTCAACCAGTCCTGTTTATCCTCGAGGGATTACTGCAGCTTGGCCAACCTGCTTCCATTGAATGGGACACACTGCCACAACGCCTCCAATACCTCCATTACATCGACTGACAAGGTTGTCAACAAGATATCAGCCAGTGAGGATTTTTTCAGGTACAGATGGAGGGAAAAAGGAGTATACGTTAAAGTCCTTTGTGACTTTAGAGATTTAGAGCTGGAAAAGAATAAACAGCATCGGGCTATTGATGTTGCAAGGTGGTAGGGAGAGATACAAAAATAAGCCTATGAAAGGAATGGTCTTAAGCTTCACTATACTGATATCTCTTGTACATGATAGAGAAACAAGCAGATATTGAGATTTAATATGTATTCAAAATAACATCGGCAAACAGTAACACTTTTAGGTGTAAATACAGAAAGGGTATAAAGAGAGTACATAATATTATTCAAATATTATCATATATATATATATATTATATATATAATATATATATATATATATATATATATAATATATAATATATATATATATTACATATACAAAATACATATATAATATATATATATACTGTACATATATATAATATATATATATATATATATATATATATATATAAAATATAATAATAATACATATATATATAATATTATATATATATATGTATTATAATATATATTATATATAATTAATATTATATATATATATATATAATATAATAAATATATATAATATATATATATATATTATATATATATATATATATATATATAATTAATTAATATATATATATTATATAATATATGATATATATATATAATATATATATATATATATATATATATTAATATTTTATATATAATTATATATATATATATATATATATATATATATATATATATATATATATAATAATATATATAATATTATAAATATATATATAATATTATAATATATACATAATATAAATATATATATACATATATATATATATATATTATATATAATATATTATATAATATATAATATATACATAATATAATATATACATATATTATATATATATACATATATATATATATATATATATATATATATATATATATATATATATATATACTATATTATAATATATACATATTATATATATATATATATATATATAATATTTAAAAGATAGAAAATAGTAGAGTATATACGGGCAGGAGAATTTCTCTGAGACAGATCTCGTTAAAAGTGATAGCGCCGCCCACTAGGCTGCGCGGCAGCCAGACTTCTTCAATAAATAGCGCTTCACTCAACAACTAAATCATGCTCACCTCTACAACTAAGGAGAAAACATTTCCACATGCTGCTGAAGAAAGGTTCTTATACCCGAAATCGCGATACAGCATGACAAGCTGCGGCGAAGTCATAAAAGTTATTACAAGATAGAATAAGACACTCTTAAGACAAAGAGAAAATATCTTTAAAAAGATAATAAACGCTGAACTAGCTATCACTTTTAACGATATATACATATATATATATATATATATATATAATATATATATATATATATATATATATATATATATATATATAATATATATAATATATATATATATATATATATATATATATAATATAATATATATATATAATGAAGATATAAACCAGCGCGGGTAGAAACATCTTGATTGTTTATTCGAACGTTTCGGCTATACATAAGCCATCATCAGCCTAAAATCGGATACAAAGATTTTTTTTGTTAAAAATGAAAATATACAAGTTATAAAATTATTTGCACATTTAAAATGCCTAACCTAAAATATAATAAAATAAGAATAAAAATAAAAATTATAAAACAGTAATAAAAATTAAAATACTACACATACCAATCAACATCGCAGTGGAGTGTGGGATTCCCACATGGTCTAAAAGCACAGGAGCGGGGTTGAGGTGCCCTGTGCGCAGAGGGACGGTTTGTGGTGGTGGGTGAGGAGGCTCTCACATATCCACCGGGTGGAGTCGTGGGAGCTTGTGTGTAATATATTAAAGTCTTGATTTGTTATTGGGTGGCCTGAGGCTTCGGAATGATCCCGAATGGCTGAAAATGGTGGTTTGGACACGGGTTTGCCAGTCCTGTGAGACAGTCCCCGATGCTCCGCGATCCTAGTGGTGAGGTGGCGTTTGGTCTGCCCAATATAAGCAGCGTTACAGCTACTGCACTTAAATTGGTACACCACTGAGGAACGCAGGGCATCAGGGATTCTCTCCCTGAGTTTAAAACAATGTGCTAACGTATAAGGGGGCTTGAATACTACTCTAAGCGAGACTTGTGGATAACATTGCCGAAGCAGGAGTTGAGCTTTGTTTCGGATGGAAAAAGATTTGTTACCTATGAAGGGAATTATAAAATACACAACGGCTTTATGAGCGGTATGAATTAGGAGAGGGGGTGAGTGTAGTTTATTTAACTGTTTACCAATGTACGTGTTAATGAACTGCAGGGGATAACCATTTAGTTTAAGAGTGTGTCTCAAGTACTCTAATTCTAAGTGAAAATTGGTGTATGAAGAGCAAATATTGTACGCCCTAGTAACCAGCGTGAGGATCAAATTTTTCTTAAATTGGGCGGGAATGTTGGAATTAAATTTTGTTGTTAGTCCTGTGAATGTGGGTTTTCTGTAAATGGTAGTGCTGAATGAATTACCCGATTTTGTAATGTCAATATCTAAAAATGGTAATTTATTATTATGTTCAGTCTCAAAAGTGAATTGAATATTGGGGTGTTTGGAATTCAGGTAGTCGTGAAACAAGGGTACATGGTTTGGTGATTTGAAAATTGCAAAGGTATCATCGACATAGCGTCTGTACATGAGGGGTTTTAATTCAGCTGGACATTCACTTAGCCAGGTGCTCTCGTGGAATGAAAGAAATGCATTAGCAAGGGTTGGACCTAATGGGTTTCC
>JACEEZ010024410.1:717500-722500 GCA_016584305.1 Chionoecetes opilio | reverse complement strand
TTTGACGAGTCGTTGACGTCACAACATGGCGCCGGTCGTTTTAGGGCGCACAAATTTTTCTGTATTTAAATTGGTTGTATTATCAAAAATACTGTTCACATCGAAAAATCAGCGTCACTGCCTTACTATATGAGGCTTGAAGATTTCCAATCTATAGTTACCTCAAGTAGAGTGAATGGGTCCATTAAAGAAAAAGGTGTGACGATATATATATTTATTTTTTCAGAATAATGACGTGAATGTTACATTAAGTTTATATCTGATGTGAAAAATAATCTCTGATGAATTTTGCCAATAATCATTAATTCACCCATTCAACATTATTACTTTGAGTACGTAACTGAAATAGATTATTACAGGTTTCTTAGTAGTACAGTTTCAAGAAAATAAATAAAAACTAGCAATAATTTCCCAACAATAATATTCAATATGAAAACTAACTATATTGCCGCAGGGATGACGCTGGAGGGAGCTTATAAGGGATTGGAGTTCTACATCCTGAAACCGAACATGACTCGCCTGACAGAGATAGAAGTGTGGAGTGACGCAGCTGTCCAGATTTTCTTTTCTCTAGGCATTTGTTTCGGCTCTCTCATTACACTTTCATCCTACAGCAAATTCACCAACAACTGCATGAGGTATAACAAAGCCATTTGCTAAACACATACCACTCAAAATATGATCGCTCAAATGAAACAAAAGGTGTAATTAAATAACAACACCGTAGTGGGACACTAAATAATGTTTCCCTTGCTCTCCTCAGGGATGCATTCACAATCGCCATCGCCAACTGTTCGACGTCTATCTTCATCGGATTCGTTATATTTTCTGTTCTGGGATTCCTGGCCGACAAGATGGGTGTGGAGGTTCATGAGGTGGTGACGTCGGGCTCCGGATTGGCCTTCGTCGTTTATCCAGCTGCTCTAAGCCTCATGCCTGTCTCGCAGCTGTGGTCCGTTCTTTTCTTCCTCATGCTCATCACAATTGGCTTTGGTTCTCAGGTAGTGTTCTTATATCTCCTAGGAACAACAGTGTTTCAGTCTATTGTTTGCTTTTGTTAACAGTCACTCAAAGTTTTTTTCTCCCTAAATCTAGTAACAGGTATCAAATATATTCAATATCTAATCTGTCTAACTCATTATTTACAACAGTACATGTTTGCTGCAGAGTTGAATCATAGTTAGTAGCACAATAATCTGTAAACTCATTGATGCATTTTTAACAATGGTATTATACAAATACGAACCTTAAATATCTTACCCTTTTGCAAAGAATAACAGTATCACCAAGCAGTGCCTTAACCCCTTCACACCCAGATCTTTCCTTTGCTATAAAAAAACATCTGTTGTCGAGCCATACAATTACGAAAAGTGACTGAATATACCAAAGTAGTTAGTGGACAATGATACTAAACAGGTCATAACTATAAAATATTGCTTATATTCATTAAAATTGTCTAATGGTAGCCAAATTACAATGGAAATTACGCTCTGGGTCTCAAGGGGTTAATCGAGTATAGTTACGGCTCTCCTATACATAAGTTCAAAATCAAGGGTGGCACCTGCACTACTGGAGCATGCTGGATAAATGTTATTATTTGCTCATGAGTCACAGCTGCGCTCATTTCTGCAATTCTGATCTTCCAGTTTACACTGGTGGAGACGATCACTACATCATTAGTGGATCAATTCGAATCACTGCGGCAGACGAAGGCGATGGTGGTGATGTGGTTGTGCATCTTTTTATTCCTTCTGGGACTGCCCATGTGTGTCCAGGGCGGGATCTACATGCTTGAGCTGCTGGCCTTCTACTCGGCGGGCGTGTCACTTATCATTCTTTGCCTCTTGCAAATCATTGCCATCATTTACATCTTTGGTATGTGTTTTTTGTTTTGGTACGTCTACAACTTTTGGTGTGAATTGAATTGAATTGAATTGAATTGAATTTGTTGGGTAAGCTCAGACTTTATAAAAAAGTATGGAGCACAGCTCCCAGAGGATTCAACAATTTAAATCATACAAATATAATGTTACATAAATAAGTAAAAAACTAAAAATAGGTATCAAGAAAAAATAATTGGAAAAGACTAATGACTAACTATACATAATAATCATCTAAACATACCTAGCACTGACCTCAAAATTAAAGATAAATTCTTAATGACATTTACACTAGTGTTTTGCATCAACGAAATATATTTTAAATGTGTTGGCCTATATGTATAATAGTTTGGTATATACATGTCACGTAACCTCACAATTTCACTGTTATTACATTCAAAAAGGACATGAAACTCATCTCCTACAACCCCAGCGTCACACTTGTTACAGATCCGCTCTTCTCTATTTACACCTTGATATCTGCCGGCATTGACAAGCAATCTGTTATTACTAGTTCGTAATCTAGTCACCATGATTCGGCTGCTCTTCTGTAAATTTACAATGTACCATTCCATGCCATAATCTAGCTTAAACAGCTTGTAGTTGCTACATAAAGAATTTGTTACTAAGTTGCCATGCCAAGTTGCAATCCACTGGTCTTTCAATCTCAATCCACAGCCTTTTTAACCCATGTTGTGTTAGGGACATCTTGCAACAACCACAGACCTGACATACCACATTCATTACAAATATTTCTGATGCAGGCTAACCATGGAGAGGTATAAATCCCTAACCTATCCAACTGCAATAAGCATTGATACATTATATACCTATATTTTGTGTCTTTTCCTGAAATTAGCTTAGACCAATATCCTATCAGTCTGCTCTTTATATGTATGTCAAGTGGAAATACTCCAAGTTCGCCATATACCATATCATTACTAGTATTTTTATGAACTCCTAGAAACTGTTTTAAGAATTTCAGATGCAATATTTCTAACTCTCTAATGCTATTATATCCCCAGATCTCAGATGCATAAGTCAGTATAGGTAGCACGTAGGAGTGGGAATGAAGAAAGTAGGAGTTGGAATGAAGAAAGTAGGAGTTGGAATGAAGAAAGTAGGAGTTGGAATGAAGAAAGTAGGAGTTGGAATGAAGAAAGTAGGAGTTGGAATGAAGAAAGTAGGAGTGGGAATGAAGAAAGTAGGAGTTGGAATGAAGAAAGTAGGAGTTGGAATGAAGAAAGTAGGAGTTGGAATGAAGAAAGTAGGAGTTGGAATGAAGAAAGTAGGAGTTGGAATGAAGAAAGTAGGAGTTGGAATGAAGAAAGTAGGAGTTGGAATGAAGAAAGTAGGAGTTGGAATGAAGAAAGTAGGAGTTGGAATGAAGAAAGTAGGAGTTGGAATGAAGAAAGTAGGAGTTGGAATGAACCATGGTATTAAAAGTTCAATCTGCATGTCAACTGGCAAGTCAAGCTTCCTACACTTACCTATCAATGAGTACATGGCTCTTGTTGCCTGTTCCTTAAGCTCCAGCTCACCTTTACGAAACCTTCCATTGTAATTAAATAACACACCAAGATACTTATAGTCCTCTACAACCTCTATGTTTTCACCACCAAATTCAAATGCATAGTTATCTAGGTTAGCTTTTCCCTTACTAAACAGAACTATTTTTGTTTTGTCACAGTTAAGCTTCAATTTCCATTCATTACAATACAATTCAGAGCAATCAGTGCCTGCTTCATTCCTTCCACACTGTCACAGGATATGATTGTATCATCTGCATACATTAGAACAAGAAGTTTTAGATATGAATTTAAGAAATCATCACCAAAATTTATACAATTACAATTATAGTCAAGAAATTTACTTTCAAGATCATTAATATAAAAAGCAAAAAGCAAAGGTGACAAATTTTCGCCTTGCCTCACCCCTACATTACATACAAAGGTATCTGATGTCTGTTGGTTAAGCATGACACAAGACCTGATGTTATTGTACATATTTCTGATTACATTAAATACTTTCCCATTCACCTTTTCCCTCACTAGCTTATACCACAAACCTTCACGCCACACCATATCAAAAGCTTTCTTATAGTCCACAAACAGACAAAAAAGCTTCCTTTTCTTCCAGCTAAACAGATCAATTACACACTTCAGCAAAAATATGTGATCCAAAGTGGAGTATCCATGCCTAAAGCCTGCTTGTGTTTCATTGATAATTATATAATTAACAAACTATTTGAGTATTCATTAAGTCTCTCATTAAGTATAGAGGTGAACAGCTTCCCCATGCAGCTAAGCAAAGTGATCCCCCGGTAATTATTAACATCCTGAATGTCACCTTTATTCTTGTAAAGTGGCACTATCATACCAACCAACCACTCAGATGGCATAACACCAGTATCAAGTATTTCATTAAACATTTTAACATATAGGGGCACAAAATATGCTGAGTACTTTTAATGTATTCATTTACTATCATGTCAGATGCTGGGGATTTTTTTTTTTATTTCTTAATACTTCTAACCACCTCTTCCTTAGTTATAGGATCATTAAGTAATGGTGAGTGTTCAGTATTCATATTATCATAATCATTTATAAAATTTACTTCCTCATTATCAGTATTATTATCATCCACTAATTGTCTGAAATGCTCATAAAACTCATTTAATGTAATGGGGATCTGGCAGCTCTTTTTCTGACCATTTAGAATGTTCCAGTATACTTTAGGATCATCTCATCTGTATTTTCTAAGTTCCTTAACTAAGTTTGTCCTCTCCTTATTTTTAACTCTTTTTAGGTTTGATTTATAGATTATGCTTTCCTCAATCATGTTGTTAAAGTTTACATTGTTCCTGTGCAAATGATATCTATGCCTAGCTTTGTGGTGTTCCTTTCTAGATGTCCAACATTGTCTGTCATAACCCTCTAGGGTGTGTGTGTGTGTGTGTGTGAAACAGAGAGAGAGGAAGAGAGAAAGAGAGAGAGAAAGAGAGAAAAAAAAGAGAGGAGAGAGAGAGAGAGAGAGAGAGAGAGAGAGAGAGAGAGAGAGAGAGAGAGAGAGAGAGAGAGAGAGAGAGAGAGAGAGAGAGAGAGAGAGAGAGAGAGAGAG
>JACEEZ010024410.1:605000-712500 GCA_016584305.1 Chionoecetes opilio | reverse complement strand
ATAATGCTATAAAGTCTTGTGTTCCAGACTATCAAAGACGCTCATGTAATAATCAGAAAAATACCCAATTGGTGGAACCATCAAACAATTTAATCAGCATTATTACAAAAAAACGAGCCATGCACCCATAGATATTTGTTATGTTAAAACGAAAACGATATGATACAGATTGAGAAATCACGGTCCGATACAAAAAAGTTGATTAAGAAGAGTAAAATAAATCTTAGGAGTAATAAAAAAAATATCACAGCGAACATTGGTCCACTTTACCTCGAAAACGGTAAACATACAAATGATGACATCGAGATGGCTGCAGTAGTAAATGCTTACTTTGCCTCAGTGCTTACAGTTGAAGATATAACAGTGGGCTGCTATCAGCGTAGCGTAACTCCATTTAGCATGCGAATTTCTTTAGGACACAGTAATTAATGTAATTGATAAACTCATAGTTAACGAATCCCATGCCCCAGCCTGTATTGCACGGCTAGTTTTAAAATAGGTGAAGTATCAAATTGGTGAACGTCTTTTACATTTTTCTATACTTTTTAACAATCCATTAAATTCTAGAAAAGTTCCTTATGACTAGAAACTTACAAATGTTGCTCAAATTAAGAAGGAGCAGAAAGGTGATCTTACACAACCGAGCATCTGCAGATTGATTAGCCTCATATGCGTAGTTTTTACATTAATGGAAATTATTGTGCGAGATAAGGTGGTAAGTTTCTATCAAAAAATATAATCAAAATCTCCCAGAACGGCTTTCAAAACAAACGATCTTGCCTAACAAACTTGCTAGGCTTTTTTAATGTCGTATACAGCACGTATGACAAGACAAAACTAGAAATATTTTCATGTGGCTTATAGACTGGCTTTCTGAGAGAAGGAAGTGTGTCGAAATGAATGGCAAGGCTTCTAGCTGGCGTGGCGAGACGTTATAAACGGTGAACCGAAGAGATTTGTGCTTGGTAGATTTCTTATTATATGAAAACGACATTAACGAACCCCTGAACGTAGTGAAACCTTTGGCTGTTGATTATTACTGGTGCCTTAGCATTGAGTTCCACTGTTTTTGCTGTGATTTCACTTTGATGCTGTAAAGGGTAAATAACTTTTATTTCCTTTTTCTATTTATTAAAAGAATGAAGTTTTTCACTGTATTTATCATTGCAACGGAACATAGTACGAACTACAAATGTCACGCTCCTCAGTCTCTCATATTATAAGTTCAAAGGTAGGTCTAAGAGTTTAAGGTGAGGTAGTTTTAAGAGTTTGTTCCTTTCGTTTAAGCGCCTTGTGAGTCATATTTCATGTAGCCCTGTGAATAGCATAGTGAGGGTTGAACTCTATAAACTTGTGGGCGGTCTTAAAGTTTTGAGCCAGTGCATTGCTCTAAATCAAATTACGTATATAATCTCGAATCAATAGAATGGTATAACTAATGATGGAAATTTATATTTTACATTGGTACATGTTCTAATAATAATGATAATTACAGTAGTTATAATATTAATATTAATAGTGATTATGATAATAATAACTATAATGATAATTATAATAATGATATTAAATATGTTAATGGAAATAATTTAATTTGTAGAAAGTTGTTAGCAGTTGTGATAGCAGGAACCACCCACATCATAATAATATATTTAATTCCCCCTTGATTTCACCCTGGCAGCTGATACTGGTTATGTCCTTCCTCGACATCATACCAGCTTTTTGGGGAGATTACGTGTTCCCTGAAAACATACAAATACTCGGCTGGTTGTTGTGCTGCAGCTCGGTCACCTGGGTAGTCATCGGAGCTGTTTACGCAATCGCTGTCAACAAGAAAGGATTCTCGAACCTCTTTAAGGTCACACCTGACTTTTGTCCAGCAAGTCAGCGAACAAAGGAGGTGGATGACTGGGAGGCTCATTTTCGTTACATGAATGATGAATGAAATATTTACAAGGGACACTAAACATTCATGAGGTGAGTGTTTGATTTATTAACTTATTATATATATTTAATAGACCATCATCTAGAGGTGAATGTGAAAATCACGGGTGGTCACTTCACCTGAAACTAACAATAATTAGCATACACTTATGTACCCGTTACGAAATAAAGACTATCACCGAAACACAACACAAAACACAAGTAAGATAACATAAACCCTACTCAAAACGAAACACAAACAAAATAGCATAGACACAAATGGGTACAAGGTCGTGAGTTGACATAAGCTGTTTATATAATTACTAGTTAAAGTTAAGTTAAACTTCAAGTAAGTTCACGTAAGTTCAAGTTAGTTCAAGTAAGTTCACATTCACCTATATCGTTCTCAATAGTATAATTATCACGCCGAGGGACGAGAGTGGTAAGAAGAGCCCCCAGGTATCGTTCAGCCTCAGGAGTAGTGGAATCTTCGCTGTCTGGATTCAGACTGATTTGAGCGATAGTATGGAATCCTTTTATCAGGTGGGAATGAAGCCCGGTGGCTTCAGTTGTCATGAGCAGGACCCGATGTGATTCGGCACAGGTAGTCGAAGCATGTTGCCCGAGGAAGGGGGCTAGAACGATGGAACAACGTTGGCGGAGTTGTAGTGGTGATTAGCCTACGGTTGAGGTAATTACGTTAGTAGGAACCAAGGTCGTTACACCTTCTCCCTGAAGACGACGTTACTGCGGTGGAGGCATTGAAAGAGTCGGTCTGATTCCGATGGAGTCGCTCGGGAAAGAGCGTCGGCTAGGATATTTTCAGAGCCTTTGATATGGTGAACGTTTACATTATAGGGCTGAAAGAAGATGGACCATCTCAGTAGCCGTTGGTTGGAGAACTTGTTGTTGCTTAGAAATGACAATGGGATGGGTTATGATCTATGCAGACTTGCAGAGGTTGGGAGCTCGGCTGTATGTAGCATTCGGATTTTTTGATGGCGATGACAATAGCCATCAGTTTTTTTTCGTCATGCGCTGTATCTTTTCGTCATGCTTCATGTTGCTGTATCTTTGTTATTTGGTGTTAAATTCAGCAGAGTGATAAGCCACAGGATGATGGATGCCCTCTTTCTCTTGTAGAAGTACGGCTACTGAGGAGTTGTCACTTGCGTCTGTGTGGAGCGAAAAGGGCTTGTTGAAGTCAGAAGTCAGAAGAATAGGGTCTTGAATGAAGAAGTTCTTCAGCTGGTTGAATGACTTATGACATTCATCGCTCCAAGCGAACCTTACGGATCCACTTGTGATACGTGTGAGGGGAACCGCAGCTGCCGAGAAGCAAGGGCAGAAGTGTGTGTAATATCCGGCCATACCCAAAAAACACATCAGCGCCTTCCGAGTGGTGGGAACAGGATACTCCTGGATGGCGTCGATATTGGCAATTTTGGGTCGAATACGACCTTGACCCACTACGTGCCCAAGATAGGTCACCATTGCTTGGCCAACGATGATCTTGGCCAGCTTCAATGTTAGCTGGGCATCTCGTAGCTTCGTTAGGATCTCGGTGATCTGCTCAAGATGTTGTGGCCATTCGTCTGAGAAAATTAAAATGTCATTTAAATAGACAGAAACACCCTTTATTTCTTGTAACAAGTAGTTCATGGTTCGTCGGAAAGTAGCTGGACGATTTCGAATTCCAAAAGGACATAACATAAGGATAGTGGAATGTTGCCCAAAGGGAGTTGTGAATGCAGTGATTTCTTGACCTTTCTGGGGGTAGGGTATTTGATAGGTTCCCCTGAGCAAGTCTTGGATTGTCCCACCTCATCGATGAGATCGTCTACCCTAGGAAGAGGATATGCACTGGCACGGATAGGGATAGGATAGGTCTGGCACGGTCACCGTGTACACGCGACGATAGTCCGTGCAGAGGCGTAGTTGGCCGTCTACCTTCAGCCCCAGAAGGCATGGTGAGGCCTATGGCAATTAGTTGGGTACAGGAAGTCCGTGTTCGAGAAGGTAGTAGACCTCTTGCTTCATAACATATCTGGGGAGGCGGTAGCAGAGTGGTTAGCGTCACCGGGTGGCGTTCTCGAAGACCCGAGTTCGATCCCGAGTGAGACCCATAAATCCCCTCAAAATATTTATCCACCGTCGAGTGGTCTAAGAACACCCACATGCCCTGCCCATCAACTCTACCTTCGATTGCGAGTGCATCAGAGGACACAGGGGGGCGGCATGAGCCTCTAATCACAGGCGTCACTATAAAAACCCTGCCTGCCCCACCACGGGCGAGGGCCAACCATCACACAGCCCCTCAAGTGAGCCTCCAGGGCCTACCATCCCGCCCCTGGAGGTCACTGCCTACAGGCGCTATAGGCCAAGATGTAAAAAAAAAAAAAAATAATAACGTCCCGTTTCTGTAGATGGAGTCTATACGGGTTGTGGTGGATGGGAGAAGTTCCAGGGATTAGTTTCATATCATGGGAGGCAACGGTACATTTTGTAGGATGATCACTGAATATTGTAGGATGATCTTGGTGGGATGTGATCAAATAGGTTATGTCTTTTGTTTGTTGAATATTGAGATGTTTCAAGTAATTTGACAAATGATTAAGGATGGCGGAGTTGTTACTACTTTCAATGGATACAGGGTCAGAGGAACTGATATCTAGAGTACAGCATGGCTGTCTCTGGGAGGCAGGCACAAGGTCACAGCTCTTATACTGTATAAGCAAATTTATGGAAATTGGTTGAGTACTTTTACGGCGATCTGGAGTACTGATGATGTAATCTACTTCCTTTACTCTTTTAACTACTGAATATGGGCCATGGTGTGCGGTTTGTAATGGAGAACCTGGGATTGGAAAGAATGCCAGCACCTTGTCCCCCTCATTAAATGATCTAATTTTAGCTTTTTTGTCAAAGTTAGCTTTCATGACACCCTGAAAATGTTTAAGGTAATTTTTGGCAAAGGTACGAGTTTTATGGAGAGTGTCTTTTAAGTTGTCAATATATTGGGTGACAGAGTGTATGGGAAGTAGTGTTCAGTAGGTTATCCTTAATAAACTTGAGGGGTTCTCTTATTCTGCAACCCGCCAGGGTGGCGCGGTTGGTAGAATCACGGACTGGTGTTGCAGAGTCCCTGCGCCATTCGGTCAGCGGTTCGAGTCCACCAGATTCGTCCTGGCGTGGTGGCGCTTTGTATAGTCAATAACCTTGTAGTTGGTACTTGGAAAGTGTCTAGATAGGATCAAAGTATCTTATCTTATCTTATTCTGCAGCAAATAACATTTCAAAGGGGGAAACACCCAGAGTCTCATTTGGAGTTTCCCAGATGGTAAATATAGCAAAAGGTAAGGCTTCGTCCCAATCCTGGTTGTTTTCATGACAAAATTTACGAATTATGGATTTTAGGGTTTGATGACATTTCTCCAGAGCGCCCTGTAACTGAAGATAATAAGCTGAGGAAAGTGATTAAGTAATGCCAAGCTAAGACAAAACTGCAGTTAAAATATCGCTTGTGAAATTAGTGCCACGGTCACTTTAAATATCTTGAGGTATAACCGAATTTGAGATATAATGGTCACCAAAGGTGGTGAACATGCGACTTAAATTGTGTACAATGGTTTTGGCAGCAATGTTCTTCAGTGAGAAAGCTTCAGAATATTTAGTTGTAGGGTACATAGCAGTCACTATGTATTGGTTTCCTTTCTTTTTTTTTGCAGAGGGTCAACTACATCTATTATGATCTTAGTGAATGGTTCATATGGAACTTGGATGGGCTGTAGAGAATAAGATGTTATTTTCTGGTTTGGTTTTCCCACTATTTGGCAGGTGGAGCAAGAGCTTATAAAATGAGTGACATTCTATTTAATACCTAACCAGTAGAATTCATTGAGAAGTTTTACATTAGTCTTTCTAATGCCTAAGTGACCGGCATAATCTTCATGAGCCATTTCAAGGATGGGAGTTCTTAAATTGACTGTTAATTCTACTTAGTGTGCTTCAGCCCAAGTGTCATCATCTGAGAGTTTAGGAGGGCGGTAAAGTCTCATTAAAATACCGTTCTAGTAATAGAAAGCAGGTGTATGATTTTTTTAATTTTTAGGGATTGTCTTAGAATGAAACTGTCACCTGTGTCGTATCTATCTTCTATATTAATAAAAGCGAAAGTGTGTCTGTCTGTGTGTGTGTGTGTGTGTGTGTGGTATAGGTTCCGCCCCCCGTGGCGCAAACACCTCATATGGCACATTTTTGGAATCAGGTTGACCAGGGGAAGGTCATAAGCCCACTTATGAGATGATCCGATCACTTTTTTTTTTCTTTTTTTTTAGCAGCCTATTAGCGAGAATTGTGAAAACAAAAGTAGGTTGCGAGAATTGAGGAAGCCTTGATGTAGGGTGATGGGTAATGGGTGAGTGAATGGGTGGGGTGATGGGTAATGGGTGTGGGGTGATGGGTGAGTGAATGGGTGGGGGGTGATGGGTTGGGGGTGATGGGTGATGGGTGAGGGAATAGGTGGGGGGTGATGGGTAATTTATAATAATATAAGCAAAAGTGTGTCTCTCTGTCTGTCTGTCTGTCTGTGGTGTGTGGTGTGTGTGTGTGTGTGTGTGTGTGTGTGTGTGTGTCTGGTATAGGTTCCGCCCCCCGTGGCGCAATCAACTCATATGGCACATTTTTGGAACCGGGTTGACCAGGGGAAGGTTTTAAGCCCAATTATGAGATGATCCGATCATTTTTATTATTTTTTTTTTTTTTTAGCAGCTTATTAGCGATAATTGTGAGAAAAAAAAAGTGGGTTGCGAGAATTGAGGAAACCTTGATGTAGGGTGATGGGTAATGGGTGAGTGAATGGGTGGGGTGATGGGTAATGGGTGTGGGTGATGGGTGAGTGAATGGGTGGGGGGTGATGGGTTGGGGGTGATGGGTGATGGGTGAGGGAATAGGTGGGGGGTGATGGGTAATGGTAAATATAAGCGAAAGTGTGTCTGTGTGTGTGTGTGTGTGTGTGTGTGTGTCTGGTATAGGTTCCGCCCCCGTGGCGCAATCACCTCATATGGCACATTTTTGGAACCGGGTTGACCTGGGGAAGGTTTTAAGCCCAATTATGAGATGATCCGATCACTTTATTTTTCTTTTTTTTAGCAGCCTATTAGCGATAATTGTGAAAAAAAGTGGGTTGCGAGAATTGAGGAAACCTTGATGTAGGGTGATGGGTAATGGGTGAGTGAATGGGTGGGGTGATGGTAATGGGTGTGGGGTGATGGGTGAGTGAATGGGTGGGGGGTGATGGGTTGGGGATGATGGGTGATGGGTGAGGGAATAGTGGGGGGTGATGGGTAATGGGTGAGTGAATGGGTGGGGGGTGATGGGTAATGGGTGAGTGAATGGGTGGGGGGTGATGGGTAATGGGTGAGTGAATGGGTGGGGGAAATACATACATTTCTACATCCGTGATTTCAGGAAAGTTAGAAGGGGCTATCTGGAGAGTCCGTGTTTGGTGGGCCGAAGGCCCACCAAACACAGGTGGTGGGCCAAAGGCCCAGTGAAGCGCTCCAGTGAAGGTACTATACTGTCAATGCTACTTGCATATGAATTTTATGGGATCAGTAATCACATATCAATGCATGCATAAAAGGATCTGCACCTTGTCCCCCCTTATCAAGGTATTAATTAATCGCTCAAAGGCGAGGGTGTCAGGGCGCGCCACGCCCCTCATTGTTGCAAGGTTCGATCAAAATTCACCAGGTGCATAGCTTTCGGTTAGAATTCCTTTGTCTGTCTTCCTCTTCTTGTTTATTGTCTTCTTCGGTAATTCTTCTCTTTTCTCTCTTTCTAGTCCTTTTTGGATGTACTATACATTTGTTCCAAAAAATGTTGTGAACAGGTTGCACTTTTCATATCCAAAATTGTGTTCCAGAATTGTTACCTGGGTAACAAACTTCACCCTGAAGATTGCTGGGTTTTTTGTTTTTTTAAGGCTTAGTTTTGATATATTGGAAAATTATCCAAAAAAAATTCTTTTTTTTAAATTTTTTTATACAAGTTTTGAAAATTTAAATGCCCCTCGCTATGGGCATTTAAATTTATGTCCGGCAGAAAAAAAATTCACCATTCGAAAGCCAAGGGATAGGGTGTTGCCATAGACCATATAACTCAAATTCGTATATTAAAAAATTATTTTCATATTTTCACGGCGGACTCTCCCCTTAACTTTAAAACTAGAAAAATGTATATTTTTCAAACCTAGTGTTAAATATTTAGGGCACATAATCTCAGATGAGGGATTAAGACATCAGCCCGAAAAAGTTGCGGCGATTAATGACATGAAATTACCGAGGACGGTAAAAGAATTACAGTCATTTTTAGGGATGACAAACTACTACCGTAAGTTTATTTACGGGTACGCCGATATAGCGTCTCCATTACATAAACTTACATGAGGCAAGACAGTAGAAAAAAATCACAAAATGATATTCAGTGGGCGCAGGAAGCTAAAGATTATTTTTCCAACCTTAAAGATAAATTAACAAATAACATTGTCCTGCCATTTCCTAACTTTGAAAAGGAATTATATTTAACTACCGATGCCTCAAATATAGCCATTGGTGGAGCATTGCAGCAGTATGATTAGCAAAATAAATTAAGGCCGTTCACATACTTTAGTAGAAAACTAAACCGTGCTGAATGTAAGTATAGCACAATAGAGCGAGAAGCTTTAGTTGCGTTAGTTAGTTAGTAATTTAAGGTACGGTTACACTAGCCGTAGCATACTCTGGACTCCAGTGATCCAGCTGGATTTTGTCCGCCTTTGGACGATTTGGGCTGGAGTCCAGTGAACTGTCTGGACGAAAGATGTATCCAGCCAGGAAGATATATTTTGTCCAGTGGAAGCCGTCCAGTGACGAACAACTGAGGCTCTATGTTATACAGTCTACATATTTGTGATATATATTAAGAAAAGAATCACAACAAATTTATATTTTAATAGTAAACGTAAATGACTACATTTTTATATCATATTACAATAATATATTCTTAGTTTTTTTGTTATTGTTGTTTGTTAGATCATCCTGTGATTACTGCTTCCTTGACAAGTTTTCGTATCAGCACGCAAAGAAAGCAAGGTCTCCTAGCAACTATGAGAGAGAGAGAGAGGGACTGCTGCCGCCGTCACCAGTCAGTTATTGGCGGGTGTGGTTTGTTTTGACGCCGTTGGCGCAAAACAGTAAGGGCGCAGTAGCGCTGCAATATGAAAAAATATTGAGATTGAGATCTTCATCAGGAGTATAGTGTAACCACTCGTCCAGAGATCCTGATGGATGGCTGGATGTTTGTCCAGCTGGATCGCTGGAGTCCAGAGCATGCTACGGCTAGTGTAACCGTACCTTGTATTAAGCGAGAAGCTTCTATTGTTTATGGACTCAAAATAAATAGGTCTCTACGTATGTCTAGGATATTCCATCGAAATTCAAACAGATCATAGACCTTTAACTTGGTTATTAACAACGAATACAACGGACAGTAGAATAGCTCGGTGGCAACTTTCAATAGCGGAGTTTGATATATCAGTGGTGGAGTATATCCCTGGGAATAGAAAACAAATTGGGTAGCCGACTGTTTGTCCCGGCTAAAAATGAAAAATTATCTCAATGAAGAAAATGTCTGTGTAATAACCGTAGAGGACAATGAAATATTCGATTGGAACTTAGAAGAACTTAGAAAGAAACAAGATGAACTTGAATGCTATGGATATCTGAAAAAAAATTATGAAACAGGGTTTAATGTATCTAAAATAAAATTAGAGTTGGATAAGATGAAAATTGGAAGTATATATAAACGACAGAATTTAGGAGCATTGTTAGTAAATTAAGAAATATTATATAGAGTGGCTAAAAATAGCTATATTGAAGTGACACTGCAAATACCTAGTTATCCCGGAATCATACAAAAATGTAGCCTTACGTCTAGCACACTCTTTGCCAACCACGGGGCATGGGGCTGTACAAGTTACCTTAGCTAGATGTAAAAAGTTTTGCTACTGGCCGGCCCTAAAAATGTATGTTGAAAATTTTGTAATGCAGGTCTGGTGTGTCATCGCTTCAAGCGTTTGGGGGACATTCCAGCCCCACTTCGAAGATTCCCAGATGTATATCTGCCTTTTGAATGCGTACATCTTGATTTAGTGGGTCCTATGGGACATTCAGAAAGAGGATTAAAATATTATTTTGTTTTGATTGACGTGCTTACTAGATATGTAATTGCAAAGCCACTAAAAAGTAAGAATGCTATAGAGGTAGCCAAGATATTTTTTTAATCAGTAGTATGTACACAAGGAGTATCTAAGACATTAGTTACTGATCAAGGATCAGAATTTGTAAATTAAGTATTGAAAGGGTAGCTGAACTTTTGAACATGACACATGTTACTACAACCCCATATCATCCACAAGCTAATGGAGTAATAGAAAATACCAAATGGCACTCTCATAAATATTTTGCGTACTCTTGTTGAAGATAACATTGGTATTTGAGATACAATGCTTCCAATTGCGACTTTTGCGTATAATAGTGGCTATAATCGAACGATTAAGAAAAGTCCTTTCTATTTTATGTATCTTAGGGGTCCTTCATTCCCATTTGAATTAGTAAAAGACGAAAAGAAATGGTACAACGTAGACAACTATAAAACGAAATTAGCCACTAAGGTAAATAGAGTATATGCTCGATGTCAGGAATATTTAGAGATAGCAAGAGAACAGTTAGAAAAGAGTCAGTCCAGAAATTTGAAGATCAAAAAAGTGAATATAAGTGATAGGGTTTATGTGAAACAAGTACCCAAAAAAGGAATGCCTTCCAAGCTGCAACGGGCTTATGTCGGACCTTTCAGGGTTACAGACAAAGTTAGTGTCGTCGTCATCAAACTACGGAATATTAGGACGGGGAACACAAAGACATTGCATACAGATAGGATAAGAGTGATACATGAAGATAATATAACCCCTAAAGATAACCGAAATGTTAGAAAGACATACCCAGTGCATGAAAACGGTGAAACAAGGCAGTCTAAAGACTTGCACTCATCCGATCCATTTCCCTTTTACACTGAAAGCAAGGATGATAATTAAACCACAGAAGACGAGGATGATAATAAGAATAATGTTAAACTTCACAGGCCAGAGGAAGAGAACGTACCTCAGGAGCAACCTGTTCCCAGGCGTAACTTAAGATCTAGCTCAAACCCGCCTAACTTACCATTAGTAATGCCCAGACCTATTGAATATCAAAAGGACACATTAATGAAAGATTATATTTCCCTTTACAGATTCTGTGCTTCTGCCTCGGAGTTGTTTGGTCCCTGAGTGCCCCAGAACAGTCAGCTGCTAGACCGGGCATCACCTACACCCAAGAATTTAATATGATGATTGCGGGTGACAATTATATAGTACCCTTCACAATAAGCATTGAAAAAATGTATGCGCCTATATTAAGGGCTAGGAATTTGACAGCAAGCATCATGTACAACCTTGATTCCTTGGAAAAGTAGCATTATTTGTCCGGTTTTATTAAAGAAAATGTAGAAGCATTTGATAAAAGATTCCAACTTCTGACATTTTCCATCTCAGACTATTTTACACACATCATTGGATTTAACATAAATTATGCTATGCGAGTGCGCAACAGGAACATATGAGGGGCGATAAATTTCATTGGATCTATTGCAAATGCTTTGTTTGGTACTGCCACGCAAGATCAGATGATTTCATTCACTGGCGCCTGCAATCCCTTGATACTTTCACGGAGCAAGAAAGAAAACTCCTTAATGTCATGCTATAGACAAGCTGGAAGCAGCAACTAACATAACTGTGTTGTTAATTAATCAAATGTTGGAAGAGGTGCATGGCAATAATGAACATTTGTTGCTGATGGAAACTTTAATGCATGCACAATTTGCCCTTAGCACTATCTCTGCAGACCATGTTAATTCAAAAATAGGATTGCAGCAAATGATGGAAACATATGTTTCTCCAAACCTTATCACAAATGAAAAACTTTTGACATTGCTAGATGAGATATTTGTTATTACCCCAGGATTATTGATTCCTCCAAAGGCATAATTTCTAGGATTACACCGAGCTGCAATTCGTGTTGTTCATAAATCTACTGCATTACAAAGATTAAGCTTCTACTTACTAATCCCAATTAGAGGGAATCCAGATGATACTTTTAATGTATTTCCACATGTTCTCTCTTCCTGTTCATATAACCAATACTGATTCCTTCATGGTGCATTCGCCTCAAAGCAGTACTTAGTCATTGAGTGAATCTAGAGCTGCATATTTTTTTTTAGCTGATCATTTGATATATGTAGAAACATCATTCTTGTTTATTCTGTCCACCTCTAGGACCAGTATATATTCGAAACTTCGGAATCTTGTGAATTGCAGTATTTTTTAAGGCCGTCCTCAGCGGGCGAAATTGTGTGAAAAACTTATTGTCAAGAAGTTTCCTCACATATTCATTAAGAAACCTCACGGTTGGACATATTCAACTAGCCGCCCACTAGATATTACATTGACATGCCTTAATCGCTCTTTATCTGCAACAAGATACACTATAAAAAATATTGGAACTTTAAAAGTAGACAAGGAATGTATCTTACGGGGTGATACTTACATCTCCTGCATCCTCCTCACACTTCCTGCCACGTGCCCTTGGCAGATTAACCGTACTTTAATCCTTGTTGCGTCGTACCTACACATCATGGGAACATGACTTTCTTGTGAACGCTACTAACATCAGCCAGCCTTCCGAGCAGTATTGACCTGGAGCCCATTCCCCTGCCGGATTACATTAATCGCTTGCAGCCTTTGTGGAAGCCCACTTCGCTACAAGAAAATAGTCTACCGGATTGGTTGAGCCTGTTGCTGCCGGTTGCTATACTAATCATCGGTGCGGTTTGCTTCCGTTGGTTGGTGCCGCCGTCGGACATGGTGTCGTTTAGACTGGACGGCCTATGGCCCGAAAACTTCCAACGCTATTGCCAGCTCGCTGGAGAAAGAACTACAGCCTCTGCAACAGAGCCTGAAGACCCAACGACTTGACCTGACCAAAGTACCACAGGTACTACCGACATGTCCCCATCAACAATTCTAGTACGCAGGGCCGCGTCCTGTAAAGGAGGGGAGTAATGTCGTATCAGTCATAGGAATCAATAAGACAGATAACCAGGATAATAAGAAATATGAGGAAAGACGGGAAACAAACATGATGAAGTAAACAGATAAGGAAAGCGCACAGATAAATATCGTTGACCAGCAGGAGCAAAAGCCGAAAAAGGAAATCAGATCAAAGTAATGGCTTTCAAAGAGAAAGTCGCAGTTAATGACTTGATTTGGATGGAGACAGTTTGGGCGTATTAAGGGGCGTAGCTTATGGACTTTATTCCACGTGGACTAAGCAAAATCTATAAGGTGATTGGTCAAACACTTGTGCACAAATTGTATAAAACACAGGACTGAAAGTAGGAGGTGCATCTTTCTTGTGTTTCTGGTTAAGGCACCATGAAGGAAACAGTAAGTAAAGGTGAAATATTTTTGTTATGCAGTTAGGAAAATTTGGATCGCAGCTCATATTATAGTAGGATGTATAGTATACAGTAGGTTGTATTAGGAAAACTGTTTTGAGTAGGAATTCATTCCATTTTCATGAATTTCAAGAAAAATGTATCCTTCTATTGAGTAGTGTAGCAAAAGGGCCGGATTATATGGTTTATTTTTAATTCAGTCTCCCAATAAACTGGAGAATATCTTCGTTTTTTTTTTAACAAGATCATAACCTTTTCCCATTCTTTATGATACGAAAGTAAAACAAACACATTTCAACTTGCACAGCCATCGTCCGCAGTGTGTTTTAATTATTGAATTTTACATTGAATTGAGTTATTTATTGTATTTCTCCTGTTGTTTCTTTTTTGTGAAACAATGCCTAAGGTGTAAGGTGGTTGTGTAGCAATTTCAAGGAACAACTCAGGTTAAGCTAACACTCCTTTTCTTTTATTGTTGTCCGCGTTGGTGTTGCTGCTCTAACAATGGCCTCTACATCTCACAGAAGAAAGTGCTCAATGATCCCAAATATATTTTGCTACATCTTGTGGGCTTTACTTTGAAGACTCAGAGGCGCAACATTACTGACTTGTTAAGAGCGTGATTTTGCGTACTTCAAGTACCCACTTTCGGAGACCAAGACAAGCATTGGGCTCCCTCCACAAAGTGTGGGCAAAACCTGTGTTGATACTTTTGAGATCATGGTCTCAAGGAAGAAGGCTAACTTAAGTTTTGGAGTGCCTATGGTTTGGAGAGAACCAAGCAATCTTTAAGATGACTGCTATTTCTGCCTTGTCCATGTAAAAGTTCAATAAGAAAAACCGAAATATTTGCAAACCCAAGTATCCCTTCAGCTATTCGACCCATTACCCATAGTGAAAGAAATACCTGTACCAATATTTACTGAGCCTTCAAAAAAATGATGAAACAGATCTCTCTCACCCTGCTCCCACCTGATGAAGAAGACACTACAGTATTTTTTCAGCCATCTGATGAAGATTGTGACAACCAAATCTGTTTACTCAGTCTAGCTTTTGAATGATTTGGGTTAGAGATCTTTATCTACCAAAGAGTCCTGCTGAACTGTTGTCTTTCAAGACTGCAAGAGAATCGAATGCTGAAACCCGGGGGGGCCAACAGGTGTCTCATTTTATCGTAACAGGGAAGCAGAACTGCGTAAGTACTTCCATTCAAGAAAATTGGCCAGCTTGTCGATTGTACTGATGTAAAGGGTTACTTGCTTTTTTAATGGGACTGCTTAGCATATGATTCAAGGATTGGAGGCTTTTTTATTGACAGTTTCCAAAAGAAGTTTTGAAATGTGTTCTGTTACACGATGGTAAATACGTATGGCCTCTGTACCAATAGGTCATTCTGTAAAACTTAAAGAAGAATAATAACAACATCAAGATTGTCCTAGAGAGGTGAATATCATGTTCAATGGGTGGTTATTTGTGTTGATTTGGAAAATGGTTACTTTCTTTTAGGTCAGCAGGAGGGTAACACAAAATACCCCCTGTTTTCTGTGTGTTACTGGGACAGTAGAGCTACAGCAAGCATTGGGTTAAAAAGAATGGCCTCAGCGACAGAGTTTGGCATCTGGCGATAGAATGTCATCAATGAATTCTCTAGTGTGATAGGAAGAAGATTGTCCTTTTCCTCCCTTGCCACTAAAACTTGATTGATGAAGCAGTTCGTCAAAGCTCTTGATTCACAGTGGAGAATATGCTTCACTAATATTGTTGCAACTTTTCGGTCCTTAGGTGGAGAGAAGAAAAAGCTGGAATAATTTTGCTGGACTCAATAAGAACACTAATGAGAGATCCAAAATTTATATCAATCAATTGAAATGAAAGAAGAAAGAGCTTGAATGCATTTTGTAATGTGGTGGAAGAATTTTCTAGGGAATAGAAAGCATACAACTATGAAGGAGATTGTGGAAGAGCTACTAAATGATCCTGCCGAGATCTTGGATGTAAATGGTATCAAGGTTCACTATTTACACAGCCATTGGACAAGTTTCCGGAGAACCTTGGGGATGTGAGCGAGGACAAGGGGAGCGTTTTCATCAGACATTAAACAATGGAAGAACGGTAACAAGGCCGGTGGGACTCACATATGATGATGGCGGATATTGCTGGAGCTTGATGAGAGACAACCCAGAAGCTGTACTGACATCAGAGATCAGCCAAGAAAAAAAAATTCACATACTGCTATTGCCTTGATCTGTGCACCATATATATGTTTGTTATATTTTCCATTTCAATTCTGTGCACTATATTTGATTAACTTTGTACAATGTACTTCGTAATCTTTGTAATTCCTTGATTAAGAATATACAAAATGTATTACTAAAAATCACGTGTTTTTATCTCTTGAAACCTTCGGGGGGGGATATACACTGATTGAGCCTTTGCATCAAAATTGAAAAATGCTATATCGCGAAATCCTTGATGTGATAGGACAAAAATTGAGTTCATATTCGTATCAGCAGGCCCAAATGTCATAGAATTTGGTTTAAAAAACCTTTGCCAGAATATCGTGTTGACCAGTGTTTATTGATAAATTAGTACAGGCCCACACAGTCTCCTTGACTCGGGCCAAAGGTAATTATTAAGTGGATGTGCATGAATGGCCGGGCCGAAGGCTTAAATAGGTTCAAAGCTCGGATAAGGATAATTGTTGATTATGATTTAGGTGGCTGATCGTAGCCGCTGTTGGCCACTCGCGCCCGTTGTGACGGCGTGGTCTCGAACCAATATTCAAACTTTACCAGTGGAAGTTGGCAAGGAAAGCCCGCGCGCTACATTTACTTGCGCTTAACAGGCCTCTCAGGCTGAGGATTCGACTTCATCTACTCACAAAAGACTTTAAGGTACTATGATTAGGGTGGTGACAACTTAGAGATGACAAATGCTCAAATATATAGACAAGACTTAAAAGCCCTCAGAAAAAAAAAACCCCTTTGGGCCTTTACCCTCAGGATAATACTAGAGTCCTTTCCCGCCTTATTAGTGTTTTTTTTTTTTCTCTCAGACTTACAATCATTTCAGATAACCTCTAACACGTAAATATAAAGTAGGAGAAAGATGCCACCTTCAACCCCCGTGCCCCCTAAATGACCCCATCCTCAGATCCCCCAAAATAATTTTACTAACCTAACCTCACTATAACTTTACACCAAAAACCCCCCTTTTTTTTACAAATAACCTCCTAGCGAGACTTAATGCGGGAAACTAGAATTCTACCAGGTAGGTTAGTTTATTTGATGTAAGTTAGTAATTAATTTTTTTTGGGTCCCTCTAGGGGTGTATTAGTCAGGTTAGGCCTTTGGGTTATAGTGAGGTTAGGCTAGGTTTTATATTTGAGGTTTAGGTTAGGGTTATAGTGAGCGGTAGAATATTAATATTTTAACCATTAGTAATATTTTTGAGGGGTTTCAAGGGGTCCGTTTTAGGGGGGAGGGAGGGGTGAAGGGGCGCTTCTCCTCCACTTTATAATTACGTGTTAGAGGTATCACAAGTGATCTGTGAAGGTCTGGAGGAAAAAACCACCCGCTAATACGGCGGGAAAGGATCTAGAATTGTACCGCTTCCAGGGAGTTAAGTAATAAGGGCTTGTACTGGAGAAGATGGTTACTTGGTGATTGGTTCTACTGTATGCAGTTTAAAGCATTACAAGGCACGAGTTATAACCGTCCTCAAGTTATAGACTGACAATTTGCAGCATTTCTAATCCCTATAACCCGACGGAATGAGATATAACACATGGGTGGTTCCTGGAGGGCGAAATCCCCCCCCCCCCCTCCCAGCGATCCCAGCGAGGTTATAATAGGGATAAGTATCAATGCCAGGCTAGGTTAGTTACTAGCGGGGGGGGGGGTCTGAATGGGCGCAGCCCCCCAGTTATGTCAAGGAGGAATTTTGGTCAGTAGAGGATATTGTAAACTAAACTGCAGTTTTACTGGTGATTGTGATGAATGGGTGTCTGATTTAGCCTTTGGTGACAGCAGTAACTGACCCTCACTGGGCTAATATTTAAGAACAGACTGTGTCTGGATTCAAGTCTTTTTTTGCACCTTGCTACTGTTTCTATCGATGTGGTTTTTTCCCTCTCTCTCCACACCTTGTGGCCCAAAAAGCGTTTGCTTGTAAAGGGGCTGTTTGCAACCCATATCCTTTTAATCATCATAAAATTTGGAAAATGGCAAAAATAATTAAATGTTAAAGTGTTTAAAGTGAGAGAACGAGTGTGAAAGTAGCAATTAAATGTTGTGCAACCATAAAATGTTTTAAATTAAACATAAAAGGCTAGGTTAGTTTTAAGGGGCAATGCTATTTAGGTTAGTTTTTAAGAGCAAGGCTAAGGTTAGGTGTAGTGTTAGAGTAGGGGGATCTCACCAATAAAGGTTGCAAACCGCTCGGATTCGACCCGGGACTCTTCCCGCATGCCGGCGGCTGTGCTTCCCGTTACACCACGGAACTTCTAGTGACAACGCCACACAGTTAGTTTAGGGGCAAGGCTAAGTTTAGGTTAGTTTGTGAGGGACGATTTAAGTTAAAGTTTAATAGTGTTTCATTAGGTTATTATTTGGATACTTTTACAAATGGAGTGGTTTTTTTCTTTGCCGTCAAAACGTCCTAAAAAGTGAATTTTTTTGAAATGCTGTCCACTAACTTTTAACTGTCCTCGTTTCATTTAAAGAAGCAACACCTGCCTCGGTTCTACTGCAGTTTGATACATTATACAAGGCACGTAGTTATAACTGCCTTCAATTGTAATTGACCATTAGCAGTATTTCTTAAGATATTTTGGTACTTTCAACATTAATGAGTATGTGGTTAAAAAAAATTTATTCCTATGTATTCCTGGTGTGTTAAGAATGATGGTCCTTTGTTAAAAAAAAGTGCGGAAATGCCCATTTTGCAGGGGGTTATCTCCCCATTACTCTTTGCTTCAGGTTAGGCTACGCAAACAATGTCCTGGTTAGATTAGTGGGCTTTTATTTACCACTCTGGTGCCTGAAATCTCAATTCTACGGTAAAGGAATGCATTGCGTATGGATTTGGTAGAGTGTAAATTTAGTTTATTGCGACACCCCGAAAGTGCAGAAATAGGTGTATAGTGTAAGAAAAAAGAATAAATGTCGTAAATGACCCAAAGTTTAGGATACTATAAGATTTACTAAATAACATGTATTCTCATCAACTTTCACAGGTTTGTACAATGCAAACTATTAAGTAACATAAAATAGTTTTTAGACAGCTTTTCAATCCATTTATGATTTGCACCAACTTCTTTGTATTGTGGTCTATTATATGGTATTTGTATTGTGGTCATGGCGTACCAGAAAATTGAAAATGGGGGGGGGGCATATATATATATATATAATTAGTATATATATATATATATATATATATATTATATATATATATATATATATACGTTATATATATATATATATATATATGTTTATATATATATAAACTAAAAAAATATAAAAAATCTTAAATAAAAAAAATTATTTTTTATGACTTTTTTTTTTTAATAAATAATAAAAAATATAATATATATAAAATTTAAATAATCATAATAAAATATATATAAACAAATTAATATAAAGTAAAATAGAAAAAATTATATTTATATATATAAAAAAATCAGAAAAATAAAAAAAAAAATATGAAAAATATATATATAAAAAGTATAAAAATCACATTATAAAAAATTAAAAAATAAACTATCTTCCTATCGATCTATATATATATATATATATTGGTGCTATCTATATATATTGGCTATATTTTTTTCTTTGCAAAGGGGGGGTGGGGGGGGGGGTGGGGGCATGCCGGCATGGCCTCCATCCCGGTACCCCTGCATTGTGGCTATCTTGTGTATTGTAAGGTGTAATTGAAGTGATTGCAGGTTGACATCTCTTTTGGTGAAGATTATTGGCCGATAGAACATATACGAAATCTGCAAAGAGGTTTGTGTAAACTTATGACAGTGCATTCGGAATCATGAAAATCTAATCTTAGTTTTCTTTTTCAGAGCAACTTGTGATCAAAGCCTTTTAGGTGGTGAAGAAGGCCCAACATGGGAGCAATGGCACATGGTATCTTTAATGAAACAGAAGAGGACACCAGTGGCCTGCTGTACAGGACAGCCCCCTGACATCTGACAGATGGTGGGGAATCTATTTTTATCCGAATTTGTGCTAGGATGGGTTGAGAACTTAACCCTCTGTTTGTATAAGTTCTCAGTGGTTTAGGTAAACCTGATAATTTTCTGATGCATTTCGTTTATCTTTTTCTTAACCTAACCTAACCTAATTTACAGAGATTGATAGACTTTCAGGCTACATTTTCCTTCTCCTTCTGTTAACCGCAGATTTTCCCATAATGCCTGTATGAGTTAGACGATCGATGATACTTATCCAATTTTATTCTTGGCGTTCATCATTTAGATTTGCAGCATCTACAATATTCATGACTTGTCACATATAGTAATAGTTCTGAATAGTGCGTGAGCGAGGATGCAGCTCCCATAAGAGTCTTCCCTGTTATACTATATGTTATGGGTAAAATTTATATATATATTATATTATATATATATATATATATATATATATATATATATATATATATATATTTATATGTATATAATTTATTGATTTATTTTAATTATTTATTTATGTCATGTCATGTATTTATTTGTTTATTTATTTCGTTATTTTGTCCTGTTCATTAATAGAAATTTTACCACATTTTAATCTGGACTTTTTTCCCTTTTGTAACAATAACAGTGGATTATAATTCTTATGAAAAATTTATCTCTATAACAACACAATTACTTTGTTTCATTTACAGTATTTATTCTTGTAGCCGCCTGATGGTGTATTAGGGTACACAATGTGAATTGAATTGCTGACTGCCGTGCCAGACTGCCTCAACCACAGGCAAGACTGCTATACTCAGCCGAGACTGATGATTATGGCTATTTGAAGTATTAGTGATAATTTTTTTATTTTGTTGCACTATAGGCCTATTGGTCCTTAGCTCATACTGTAAGAGTTGAGAAACCATTCAATCCTGGCAACAGGTTATTCCATTTCACAAACCTTGTGGTTCATTTAAAAGTGGGGCGGTGTAGCGCGCCGACTAAGCTGCCCTGGCCCCGGATGCTACCCGCCACTACTACGCACAACTACACGCTGCAGATGAACGTCTCACACAGGGAAAACATTTTGGCCACGCCTCCAGACCAAACATTATCATCAGATTCGCTTATTTAACCTAAATAAGTCTACAAAACTTAAATTAACCCCAACCTATCTTAAACCTAACCCAAAACCTAAATCAAATCTAAACCAAGCCTTAACTTCACTTAAATTTAACCTTATCAAACTTCGTAACCTAATATACCTTGCTATTATCATATAAAAATAAATGGTTAAATTTGGTTAGTTAAACGTTTGGTTTAGGTTCATTTTATTTTGGTTAAATTTTTGGATAGGTTTGGAGTTAAGTTTTGTAGACATTTAGGTAAAATAAGCGAATCTGACGATATGTTCCTGTCCAGGAGGCGTGACAATGTTTTCCTGGTGTGATGTCAAATCTGTCGTAACGTGCGCAGATCCGTGGCAGGGTTACAGTCGGCGTGCTACAAACCGGCATTGGAACGGTAAAGCGATTCAGCTGCTTTATCGGCCGCTTGTGGCACTATTCAGCTGCTATATTGGCCCCACTTGTGGGCACTATGTCAAATGCTAAGTTCGGCCTGCTTGTGGGCACTAGTCAAATGCTAAGTCGGCCTGCTTGTGGCACTATTTGGATGCTAACTTCGGCCTGCTTTTGTGGCACAATTCAGTTGCATGTGTAGGCCCGCTTTGGCACTATTTTTGGATGCTAATCGGTGCTGCTTGTGGCACGATGCAGTTGCTGTGTTGGCCCGCTTATGGGCACGATATTAGAATGCTAGTCGGCCCGTTTGTGGCTCAGTAGTGGCATAGTTTGATTACGTTTGCCGCACAGATCTGACACAGACCCGTAACGTAACCTGACACAGCGCCCGGGTGCAACATTGTACGCACAAGTGTTGTCGGTCGCATCCAGGCCGATAACTTCATTAACGGTTTGCCCGGGGATTCAATGCCAATATGCCGTTTTGTGATTTGCCGGCACTATTTGATGCCGGCCCGTATGAACAATGTTTGCTGGGTTCTAACCTCCTGCTCCTCTGTCTGTCCCGTCTGTTATATTTCTCCCTAGTCTTCTAGCCCCTCGGGCTTTCTTGTGGGTTTGTTGAATTATAATGTCAGCAGAAGGGAGATTTCATGTAATTTTATATACTGGGAGATTGTTCCAATTTGAAAAGTAATATTGATTTCATTATATATATGCCCGGGTTAACCATGTTCATTAAGTTTGGCATGGCATCATGCAGGGTCAGATATTAACTGCCGTGTCTTTGCCTAAACTGATGTCTATTTTTTGGCTGGTTACTATTGGTTGCTGTTTGCTTGGCTATAAGATGTTTTTTAGTGCCTTCTTTCTTTTCCTTCATTTTCCTCTTCTCTAATTTTTCTTTATTTCCGGACATTTTGTCGGCCTGAGTCCTGTGTACTCCCCCGCAGTTAATGCACAGTTTTTGTTTCAGCTTTGCAGTCACTCCAGTTATGTTAGTTGCTACTGCACTCTGAACATATTTTTTTGTAATTTGGGTAATGCTATAGTTTTCTCTTCTAATTGGTTTTTCTTTTGTAATGGAAATCAAATTTCCTTACTAATTTTTTCAAATAATGGCTAACCCCCTCAACTTTAATTGAAGCACCATCTCCAAGTTCAAATGAAAAGTTCAACCCAAGTCGAACGACCCGAAACCCTATTAGACACACACTATGTTAAACTTTCCATTTTACGGCCCATCTCAGTTTACACCATATCGAAAAAACTTATGATCTACTTAAGTTACATCTTCCTAACTCAATTTAAATTTATTTGTTTACTAATCATTTACGCTTAAGAAACACATTTCAAATATAAAGACTATACCTAAAGCCTTATTTCTAACATAATTTACGAACTCAATGTTCTAAGCTGTAACGCTAGATACGTCGGCGAGATAACAAGGAATCTAACCCTTAGGCTTTCCTGAGCATAAAGTGTTTCTGCACGTACTGGTCGACCCATCTCTTCACCTTCGCATCTGCTGAATCCGCTCACACTCACTGATTTTTAGATCAACCCTTTTTCTATGAATGCTTTATATCCTATACCAGCACACTACCCTGTGGACACTAATTATTAGAATCCATACACATCAGCATTTGTCCCCTGATCTTAATAACCAAGTCACTTTCACACCAACTACTATATCAAATGGGGGGATTATCACTGTTTCGATTGTCCGACCGCTCGTTTCGATCGCCACATACACGAGCCGAAAATGTTACCCACGGAACTATTGTTCATTCAGTCCTCTGCCAACTCAGACATCAATACACACCAAGGTCCGTTAAGTGACAAATTGTATTTTTATTTATTTTTTAGTATTTTTAATAATATAGGATTACTTTAATCGTTTTAAAAAAAAATTCCTTTTAGAGGAGCGCTTTTTTAGCATTATAGTATATTAATTTTTCGAACTATTTTTCAGCCTGGATGAATGCCAAGTGTCCCTTTTGGCGAAACGTTGCGCATAAACAACCCCAAGAATGACGAGTGTCTTTTCACCCTGAAAATGTCAAGATGTATTACAACTAAGAATATCAACTACAGGAGAACTTTCGTTTAACCGCATTTAAAACAACGGCCTAATCCTCCCAGGCTTTTTTTTTTTTTTTTTTTTTTTTTTTTTTTCCCTTTAAAACTCGGGAACTCTCTTCCTGTTTCTATTTTTCCACTTTCCTAATGACTTACATCTTTTCAAAGAAGAGTAACAAGACACCTCCCGAACTAAATTGCTCCACCCCTCTTTTTTATTTTATTCTCTTACTGTCTCTTTATAGGGACTGGAAAACTAAGCGGCTTTGTGTTACCCATTTTTGTTGGCCCTTGCCGGTTCCTTTGATGGAAAAAAAAAAAAAAAAAGGATTTTGGGCGATTCCATTCCAAGAGTAACTCTCAAAACAACGGCAAAATGAGTTATCCGGCATGCGCTCCCCCCCGGCGGGTGCCGGATAAACGGGGTTTCTCCTGTATAATACTATATATATATATATAATATATAATAATGATATATATTTTACAAAACCGCTCCCCAGCCGCCCAACAACCTGCCTCCCTTACTGGGCTGGCCTCAGACGCATGGGGAGGAGGGGCTGAGTCCGGTTATGTGTTTAGTCGGGAACAGAAGCATGGAATCCCCTAGGCCTTGAGCACGGGCTCCCCACACTGGCACATAACCACCATGGCACACACACACACAGGCACATGCGGATAACACAATCACATCATTTCCATACTATATTGTACTAGGTACATACAGAGTACAGCCTAAACGCCACCGAACACAGGCCCAGTCACTTGTCGACCGTCGCACCATATATGTTCCTCCACTGCAACTGCAGTCACGGTTATGCGTCTAATACACTACCAGTCACCACAATCAACACACTAAGCCCACACGGGCGGGGGGAAAAGGCGCACTGGTTAACCCTCACGGCCCCGCCCACGACGCAAGCCGTCCGAACTACAGCCGGCTGCTACCTTTCACCCAGGCGCCGTTACCACAGGAGACAATACCTCTACCCTTGGCTCGCCTGTGAAAACCCCCGTAGCCCTACCTGTTCCCTGTCGAGCGGCGTCTCCTCCGGAACCTGCCGGAGATCCTTTCCAAGCGCTAATCCTCGCCGAACCCTGGCTCCTCGTGTCCCTGGCTCCTCGTGGTGTCCTTGAGTATCGCCTGAGCCCCACAACAAACACACGCTTCTCCCTCGAACTTGAACCCGAGTTGTTCAGAAAGCATTACGTAACAATATATATATATATATATATATATATATATTATATATATATTATATATATATAATATATATATATATTATATAATATATATAAAATATATAATATATATACATATATATATACATATATATATTATACATATAATATATATATAAAATTTATATATATATAAAATATATATGAGATGTTCAGGGCTGCAAAAACACTCGTCATTTATTCGGGTTCTTATGTGCGCGCACACTTTTTTCCGCCAAGGCACTTGGCATCATCAGGCTAAAATGGTTTATATACGTTAAAATACTAAAAACTGCTAAAAGCAAACATCTAAAAATTTACAGCAATAAAATAATCCTATATTATCTAAAAACTAAAAACATAATTTATACTTTAACAAACCTTGAAGTGTATGCTGTCTAGGTTGGCAGAGGACTGAATGAACAATGATATTACAGGTAGAATTTCGGTTCCTATGAGGCGATCGGAACGAGAGTCGGACGATGGAAACAGTGTGATGTACATTTGAGTATATGTAATTGGCATGAGGTGACTTGATTATTAAGATCAGGAGACAAGTGCTTGATGTGTATGGATTCTAATAATTTAGTATCACTAGAGAAGTTTCCCTTTGATAAGATTCTAAAATCATCAATAGAGAATGGGTGGTCAAGATCATGGGAGTGGGAACGTATTGCAGATTGAGAAGGGGAAGAAATAGGTCGGCCAGTACGAACAGAAACACCTTTATGTTCTGCGAACCTAAGGATTAGATTTCTCGACGTCTCGCCAATGTATCGAGCCTTACAGCTCGAACACTCAAATTCATAAATTATATTGGAGATAAGAGTTTTAGGTACAAGATCTTTATATTTAGATATAAATATAAAGATTCTATACCTGAAACTATTATTTGAATGGACTCAGTAGATAGGTAGTTAGTGGGGAGTCATTAGAGAGCTTTAAAAGGAGGCTGTAGGAGGTGGATGTAGGTAGTGTTAAGTAACAGGAACTACCTCGTGTAGGTCTCACAGCCAGTTGTAGCTTCCTTATTTTCTTATGTTCTTATGAGTAGGTGACGCCATCAGCACCTGGAGCGGTGTCCCGTCCCTTCCTTGCTCTTACCAGCTCCTGGGGAGTGAAGGGCTGGTCAGTGGCGTCGGGGCGAGCGCGTGCGGCGCCGATGACAGCCTCACGCACAGGTTGGAGCTGAACCTGCTGCCGCTGGACCCGGGCGGGGAATTGGTCGCTGCTACCCCTTGAGGCGAACATCCCCACCAGGCGCTCGGCCTCCTGTAACGGCTGGGGGTGGGCAGGAGGGCGGGGAGGTCTCTTTCCGGAGGCAGGCTTCACCTTGCCCCACAGCTCAGCCATCTTGGTGTGCTGGTTAAAACTGGCGCACCATTCAAGCCATTTGGCCTCCCGCACCCGCCCCGTGACCTGCCGAGCACCACCTCATGCAGCAGCTCCAGATTGGTGGGCGTCGGCCGCCTGCGGTACAACTTGCGGTGGATGTTAACCAGGTGGTTCTGTTCCAGCACCTCCTGGTTGTAGAACCACCAGTTCTGGTTGTACTGGCGGCCGGGGACCTTCCTTGGTATGACCGCCTCCGCCACCCTCTCGATGGCCGCCGTCAGGTCGCGCTCCCGCTGGTCCAGATCCTCCGGCGGCTCGTAGGTGGCCAACCACTCGTCCAGGACGGCCTGAAACAATGACCTATCCGCCCGCTGTATATTCCACCGCGGCGGGGGGAGTTGTGGTAGCGGCCGGGTGACCTGCAGTGTAGTGGCGACTGCATAGTGGTCGCTGGTCAAAGTGGGATGGACCCCGCCAGGAGGCAGCTGGTGCCAGGTCACTGGAGATCAAGTGAGGCGCTCCACCTGCCCCCGGACGTGGGTGGGCTTCTCGGTGTTAAGGAGGACAATTTCTGACACCTCCTCCAGCACCGCGGCCAGGTGGCGGCCCGCACGGTTGGTGGGGGAGACAGACTGCAGTATCGGGTGGTGGACCTTTATATATTTGGAATGTTATATTTTTGTGAACGAACTGCTCTGGGTTTTGTGCCACTCTACATACATGGGAAAAATCCTTGTTTAAAAAGAAAATTGCCGAGCAGGGTTTGAATCCCCTTCCCCATCTTTCATCATCCATGGTGACAATGGCAAGAATCAGAACAAGAGCTGTCCGGCAACGTCGCCGTCTACTACACCGACGGCTCCATCGACCCTGTGAGGGGCATGACGGGCGGTGGGGTGCTGTCCTGAAGGACGCCTGACCATTGCTCCATGCTGTAGACGGAGCTAATGGCGATAGAGCGCGCCCTCCAGCACGCCCTGGGCCGACAGGAGAAGGTAGTGGTGATTCACATAGATTCCATGTCTGCCCTGCAGGTCCTACAGCAGCCCCGCACACCGATGGACAACGTGCAGCTCACCACCGCCATCCTGGACCACATCCAGGGCCTCGTCGCGAAAGGTTCAACTGGGTGCCCAGCCACGTACGTAGGCCTCCGTGGCAACGAGGCAGCCGATGAGGCGGCTCGGTAGGCCACCAGACATCCTGCGGTGTCCTTCCACGTCTTGCCCAGCATCCAGCGGGCCAAGGTGCTGGCCAGACGTGCCGCCGCCAGTGCCACGGAGCAGCAGTATCACCAGCTGGTGCAGTCTTCGAGGCAGACAGCCTGGCACGCCCAAGCCACCGACACCAAACCGTTACGCCCCGCCCAACAGCTGTCCCGATCCGAGGAAATTGTCCTACACCGAACTTCAGCTTGGCCTAACGGGATCGCCCGCCCGCCACAGCGCGGTTCAGGCAGCGCATCGGCCGCTGGAGGACGCCGGCGCCTCCTTGGCCCCCTTAAAACCTGCCCCCCCGCGGAGTGGCGCGTGACGCCCCACGCTCCGATGACACAACTACTAAGCGGGAGTGACCTTGCGCCCCGCCCACCTGTGACCTGACCGTTGCTGCAGCTCCAGCAGCGGGCTGATGCCCGCTCATCTATTGCTGTTTTTATGTACCGTATTTTACGACTTATAAGACGCACTTTTTCCCCTAAAAAATGCTCACGCGTCTTCCAAGACGAATGTTGTAGGAGGTTAGCTTAGGTAGCTATTCAATTCAGCCTCTTATATGATGTAACCTCAGTACTTACCTGTTACAAGTATTTCATATACCATAAGATATTAAGACATCCAAATCAACTAATCTGTCCTCATGCTGTGATGTTTATTTACTACGGTACTGGCGGGAGCCATTCCGCCTCGGCAGATTGGCGCCAACCATCGTCTGGTAGTGTTGATGTATCATTTACCACCAGGCTGTCACACGTATCACAATCTCTTTTCAGCCCTGAAAATAATCACCCATGGCGAATTCATCAAAACGATGTACTTATACTATCGCATATGAGCTAGAAGTTGTACGATACGCCAAAGAACATGGGAACAGAGCAGCAGAAAGACACTTCGGACCACCGCCTACCGATCAAATCAATAGATTTTAGTACCGCCTACTGGTAGAAAATCTTTTTTCCTTTTTTCTTAGAAATTTCCTTAAAAAATCAGGGTGCGTCTTCCAAAATTCAGCGTTTTAAGCCGTAAAATAGTTTATATACAGGGAGGTCCCGTTATACGAGCATTCGGTATACGAGAATCCGATGATACGAGAGGTGTAAATTAGGGTCTATTTTCAATATACGAGATCGAAAATCCAATGATACGACATTCAAACTGTGGTGAGTAAAATTATCAAGTTCAAAATGTGCACCCTACCACTCCTGGGCTGGACAAAGGGGGATTTGTTGACCCCAGTGAGGTCACCCCTAGCAAGCCGTGACCTGAAGGGTAATTAAGCATATGGCGCGGCCTGACATTTAGGGGTAATTAGCAGGTGTGCGGCCCCAACCTTGGGACCGCAGTCAGGTCACCCCTAACAAGGCGTAACCTGAAGGGTAATTAAGCATATGGCGCGGCCTGACCTTTAGGGGTAATTACCAGGTGTGCGGCCCCAACCTTGGGACCGCTACACTACCTTCTCTTGTATCATGCGGCGTCCCCTACATTACAACGTCTTTTTTGCTTGTTATGCATGTTTTATGTTTAATTAATGTGCAGTTATGTTATTTTGTGTGCTATTTTCTCTTTCAGAATGCTTTTTCTACAGAATAGGTAGTACAGTGTGGGTAATATAGACGCTGTGTGTTTGTTGTGTTTGCTATAGTTTATTTAGCTTGAAAAATCTTTTATTTTTTTTTTATTTTTTTTTTATGGGGTCCTGGAACCAAACCTATATTTTACCATTAGTTATGTGTTTCGTTATACGAGATTTCGCTTTACGAGTATGTCAGGTGGAACCTAACTGCTCGTATCTTTGGGACCTCCCTGTATATTTTTTAGCCCTTGTTTGTTTGTTTTTGCTTAGGTACAAGTGTTTTGCTTATGTTTTGTTTTCTACAATAGATGTAAATAAAGCAAAAAAAAAAAAAAAAAAACCTGTCCTTTAACGTCTAGATCAGAGGTTCGCAAACTTTTGTCAGTGATGGCACCCTGGATTTATATAATCCTTTCTGTGGCACCCCTTTTTCACCATCACCCCTCCTCACATGAATTAACTTCTGATATAAAATTGTACCTGTTGGAATTACTTTAATTAATTATTTAAAATTATTATCCGTACTCAAACCAAAATTAACATATGATGTAGGCTACTGTAGTACATGCCAAAATAGAACTCATCAGTGTGGAATTAGATTAACTAGATTATAAATGCAAGTAGCATAAAAAAGATAGGCCGGGGGGTTGGGGGACGGGTTGAGGATCGGCCATGTGAACACTGTCACCCTGGCCCCCGCCCCGGCCACCTTGTTGCCTGCCCGCCACAGCGCGGTTTCAGGCAGCGCTGGCCCGCGGGAGGACCGCCGCCCGTGCTGGGGCGTTCAGGAAAACCTCCCCCTCTGCTAGAGGTGGCGCGTGACGCCCAGCTCCGATAAAACACAACTACTAAGCGGGAGTGACCTTGCGCCCCGCCCACCTGTGACCTGACCGTTGCGGCAGCTCCAGCGGCGGCTGATGCCCGCTCATCTATTGCTGTTTTTATGTACCGTATTTTAACGACTTATAAGACGCCCCTTTTTCCCCTAAAAAATGCTCACGGGGTCTTCCAAGACGAATGTTGTAGGAGGTTAGCTTAGGTAGCTATTCAATTCAGCCTCTTATATGATGTAACTTCATTTATTACCTGTTACAAGTATTTCATATACCATAAGACATTAAGACATCCAAATCAACTAATCTGTCCTCATGCCTGTGATGTTTATTTACTACGGTACTGGCGGGAGCCATTCCCCCTCGCAGATTGGCGCCAACCATCGTCTGCTAGTGTTGATGTATCATTTACCACCAGGCTGTCACACGTATCACAATCTCTTTTCAGCCCTGAAAATAATCCCCCATGGCGAATTCATCAAAACGATGTACAGTTAAAACCCTTATAACTCGGCACTGTATAACTCTGAATTTGATATAAACTCGGCATGGCAAAGACAAATGTTTTTTTTTTTTTTTTTTTTTTTTTTTTTTTTTTTTTTTTTTTTTTTTTTTTTTTTTTTTTTTTTTTTTTTTTTTCCCACACCACACACACACCCCCCCCCCCACCCATCACCCCCCCACCCACCCACCCCCACACACACACACCTATGCCCATAGCACATGTAGGCAGTGAGCTCCGGGGTGGAATGATAGGCCCTGGAGGCTAAACTCGAGGGCTGTGATGGTTTGGCCTCGCCCGTGGTGGCGCGGGCAGGATGTTATAGTGACGCCTGTGATTAGAGGCTCATGCCCCCCCCGTGTCCTCCATGCACTCACAGTCGAAGGTAGAGTTAATGGACAGGGCATGTGGGTGTTCTTAGGTCACTCGACGGTGCAAAAAGATTTCAAGTGGATTTATGGGTCTCACTCGGGATCGAACTCGGGTCTTCGGAGAACGCCACTCGGTGACGCTAACCCACTCTTGCTACCGCCTAACCTAAACTGAAATCTCATGGTTTTCACTCGGCATATCATGCCCTCACAAACCTCTTCTGTGAACATGTAAACAGAAAGTTGGCAAAAAAATAATGTATCTGGGCATATTGATGTTATAACTGCATCTCTTCGCTTACACTCTGCATATCGTCAGTCGCATAAAGTCGTATTTTTGTCCTTTTGATCTTTTCCTGCAAGCTCAGGCTCTTCAATTTCATTCCCTTCGCTGGAGACACCCTTGCGTATGGAGCTGACATCTTGAAATACAGTACTTGTATGATGTAATCCCAAAACACGTAAAATAGGTGGCAAAGTAAAGCAAAGGTCGGAACCAGCGTGTAGGCTGTCAAGCTGCTGAGCCGTGTTTTTATGTCGTCAAAGCACCGTCTCTGGATATGAATTCCGTTTGTTGTCGACATTGAAAAAGGATTGGTTTTGCTTCAAAAAACACAACAAGCTTGGTAGGAGCGAAATAATAATCAATGCAAAACATTGCAAACAAATTCACAGAGTAGTATAACACACATTTCAGCAAGTGTATGGTTTGGGTTCGTAATCCAAGACGGTGCTTGACGGACAAAAACACGGCTCAGCCTACGCACTGGTTCCTGATCTTTGCTTAATTTGCCACCTATTTTACGTGTTTTGGGATTACATCATACAGTACTGTATATCAAGATGTCAGCTCCATCACGCAAGAGTGTCTCCAGCAGGAAGGGAATGAAATTGAAGAGCCTGAGCCTGCAGGAAAAGGTAAAAGTGCTGGCAAGGATGGATGCAGGTGCGTCCATGTGTGCTATTTGTGCTGAGTTTGATATCAAATCCAGCACATTCTACCCGTTCATTGGTAAGTGTAGTTTTTATGCTTTTACAGTACTGTATTTTTTTTTTTTTTTTTTTTATTTTTTTTTTTTATAACCCATATCAGAGGAGGACATTGAATAACTCGGCACATTGAATAACTCGGCAAGGGCCAGAGCCCCTATCGTGCCGAGTTATAAGGGTTTTACTGTACTTATACTATCGCATATGAGCTAGAAGTTGTACGATACGCCAAAGAACATGGGAACAGAGCAGCAGAAAGACACTTCGGCCTACCGAGAAAATCAATAGATTTTAGTACCGCCTACTGATAGAAAATCTTTTTTCCTTTTTTCTTAGAAATTTCCTTAAAAAATCAGGGTGCGTCTTCCAAAATTCAGCGTTTTAAGCCGTAAAATAGTTTATATACAGGGAGGTCCCGTTATACGAGCATTCGGTATACGAGAATCCGATGATACGAGAGGTGTAAATTAGGGTCTATTTTCAATATACGAGATCGAAAATCCAATGATACGACATTCAAACTGTGGTGAGTAAAATTATCAAGTTCAAAAGTGGCACCCTACCACTCCTGGGCTGGACCAAAGGGGGATTTTGACCCAGTGAGGTCACCCTAGCAAGCCGTGACCTGAAGAGTAATTAAGCATATGGCGCGGCCTGACATTTAGGGGTAATTAGCAGGTGTGCGGCCCCAACCTTGGGACCGCAGTCAGGTCACCCCTAACAAGGCGTAACCTGAAGGGTAATTAAGCATATGGCGCGGCCTGACCTTTAGGGGTAATTAGCAGGTGTGCGGCCCCACCCTTGGGACCGCTACACTACCTTCTCTTGTATCACGCGGCGTCCCCTACATTACAACATCTTTTTTGCTTGTTATGCATGTTTTATGTTTAATTAATGTGCAGTTATGTTATTTTGTGTGCTATTTTCTCTTTCAGAATGCTTTTTCTACAGAATAGGTAGTACAGTGTGGGTAATATAGACGCTGTGTGTTTGTTGTGTTTGCTATAGTTTATTTAGCTTGAATTTTTTATTTTATTTATGGGGTCCTGGAACCAAACCTATATTTTACCGTTAGTTATGTTTTCGTTTATACAAGATTTCGCTTTACGAGTATGTCAGGTGGAACCTAACTGCTCGTATCTTTGGGACCTCCCTGTATATTTTTAGCCCTTGTTTGTTTGTTTTTGCTTAGGTACAAGTGTTTTGCTATGTTTTGTTTTCTACAATAGATGTAAATAAAGCAAAAAAAAAAAAAAACCTGTCCCTTTAACGTCTAGATAATATATTTTATTTATAGTGGATTTACTCTGCTCCCATAACTCTTTTTTTTTTTTTTTTTTTTTTTTTATATCTTTCCTATTCATTATATTTATGTTGGGAGGGATCAGGATAAAAAACTTAGGCCCATACCGAGAGTCCCGTGAAGGGCGAGCGACAACCTTCGTCGACTGAGGAAGGGTACCATAAAAGGGATATTTTTCGGATCGAAGAGCATCGACGAAGGTTGGCACGAAGACACGGGGGTACCCGTGTCTTCGTGCCGACCTTCGTCGCTGCTCTTCCTTCCAAAACAAAGCCCTCTTATGGTAAGCGAAGGTCTGCCGTTCGTCGTTCGTCGCTCTACCGCCATGACTCGGTACGGGCCTTATGTTCTTCTGCTTTTTTCTGTTAAGCGTCAGTTTTTCCCATAATTTTTATGAGGTTAGATGGCTGATGATACACTTCCAAGTCCAACTACACGAGAGTCCCACAATAACGAGAAATTGGTCAATAAACGAGGTCATTCTATGTGAATTCGCTCTGTGAAACACATAAGCTATGGGAAAAATTGATATTGGTCGATTGGTCCTCCTCCTTCCTGTCTGGTCAGGGTTATCCCCTGCTACTGGTAACATGTAACCCAGTACAACCAGCCGCATGGTCGGATCGTCGGTGACTAAACCAGCTACCCCACTAGTTCTACCAGTGATCGAGGAGGGTGTGCTGGACACCCAGATGGACTAAAGATAAGACCAACTTTAAGGGCAGATGAACTCACTATTAAGTCAATGGCCATCCAGCCCCAGCTATGGGTGAAATAGTGGGCAGCCTGGGGTTAATCCCTACAGGGGGTTCTGCGTCCCTGGCCACGATGAGCCCATCGCCCAATCCCTGAAATAGATTGATTGGGGACGGGCTTGCACCCCTCCCTGTAAAAACTAAACTAGCCACAAACATAATAAGAGGTAGAGGCCCGCCCCCAACACGGTTTTTGCCGGGGGGCCCAACCACGCAGACCCTCCAATGCCAACGCAGTGGGGGGAGGGGTCTGCCTATGACGATTGCGGGGCAAAGCCCTCGGGAACCCCAGCACTTTGAATAGAGTGGTAGGGCCCCCTAGCCAATCTTTTTCTTATGGGGGTGGCCGGGGCAGTGCAGAGGCGCGCCTGCCCGTCGAATCACTCCTGGGATAAACCTCCGGAGGGTTCTTCGTGTGGGCTCGTGGAACGTTTTGAGCTTCTCAGACGATCGTCGACTACCTCTCCTATCAGGTGAGCTCAGTAGGCTGAGGGTAGATATAGTGGGACTTTCTGAGACGAGGAGGCCTGGCAGTGGCGAGACTAGCAGTGGGGGTTACACCTACTACTGGTCCGGCATGAGCAATGGTCACCGTGTCCGGGGAATAGCTATAGGCATCTCCAGCAAACTGCAGCCATCAGTTGTTGAGGTTACTCCAGTGGATGAGCGCATAATGCGGGGGAGGATGAAAACACATTCTGGGTTTCATGTCCCTTGTTGCAGTGAACGCTCCTACCGAGGTGCGTGAAACTAAGAGAAGATTTTCTACGCCAACTCGACCGTATTAGACCATGTCCTCCACGGGACACTTCATGTTTGGGCGCTTCAATTACTACTGGCACTGTGAAGATGCTAAGAGGAGGTCCCCTGGTTGGGAACATTAACAGTCCCCCGGGTCTTCGTGAATTGAAATTCGCCAAGGCCGCTCGTTATCCCGTACAGTTTGAGGATCTTCTTCACCCACGACACATCCGACGTCGGAATGTTCGCACGTCGCCACACTTCCAAGACCTTCTCAGCGGTAGAAGCTGCTGCAGCAAAAAGAACCTCCTTCTGGATCTTATGGTGGAACACAAACACCTGGAGAACCTCGCCTCTTGACGGAAGACGGTTCCCCGGGAATGACGATGTTGGGGACTTCTCCAGTAGCCATACCACGGCCGTAGATCGTCTTTCACACGCCATCACGTTAGACCTGGGAACACAAGAGACCAGAATAGTTTTTTGATTTTACATCGATAAATAGATACATGTAGGGTACGCCGTATAACAAAAATTCTTTTTCTCAACTTTGGCATGCCAATTTCCTATGTAAAATAGAATTCTAAGACGATTTTATCTTTTTCCATTTTTGCATTTGAGCAATTCTTACAATGCAAAATCGCACTTTTATATTGCACCCTTATCGAATAATGCTTAAATGAGTACGCAGTGTCCGGTTGGTCCTGTTTATTGCATCATGCACCAATATGAGTTCCAAATGACTAGCGTGGTAAGCTCTTTCTGATCAGTTGGTTCATCAGGCACTACATCACAGTGTCACAGCCTCTACGTTGGTCTAGAACGTGTCCATCATGTCCTTCTTACACTTGAAGCAGGGCATGGTCTCCCGGTGGTGGGCCTGAGCCCGGATGAACCCGTCTCTGGCCTGCTGCCCACCACTCTGCGTCACTCGTCACCTGCTTCACGACTCTTTCGGTGCTCTGAGTGTGGATAGAGAACTCCGGAACCTCGTACGGCTTGACCAGGATCTCCTGGATCTGATCCCCGGACAGTGAACAGGTGAATGCCGGCTCGTGCACCTGGCCAGGCTGCCAGCTGATCAGTGTCTGCAAGCTGGTGGCTGACAAGTTCAGCTTGGGTGTGATGCGAGGTCTTACACTGGTGTCCCCATACTCCTCGCCAGCCCTCAGCTTCAAATCTGGTCACGGCGAACCTGCGGTCGTCCTCACTCTGACTCGCCATCAGCGAGAGGAGGACACATTCTGAGTGTGCGAACCATGCTCCTGTCCGCACGTAGGTCACAGCTGTTTGGACCTTCTTGGGCTGCGACCTCATCACTCTGAGCTGCGTGAGGATGTGCTTCGGGCCGTCCTCTAGTCTGTGGTGAACCTTGATGTCGTAGTAGAGTTTGAAGTACACCTGCAGGCAGTACTTGACTAGGATTTCCAGGGTGTTCAGTTCTTTGCCAGTCAGTCCATGCTTTCTGGTCCACATGTACACGAGCGACTGGGCTGTGGTGAGCCATCTGGAGTGGGACACCTTGCCACACTTGATCTCCTGCAGCTCGGACGGGAGAACGCCCCGCTTCACAGCCTGGACCAGCTGGTAGGAGACCTGCTGGTCAGTGGACATGTTGACCAGGATATACACTGGTATCTCCGTGAGATCTTCACCGCCTGGCACTCCTCTGAACTCTGCGTTGTACTGCATCTCATTCACGCTGGACAGCAGACTGCACACTGGACCCGTGAAGCCAGTGTCAGATGAGGTAGGCCCGTCGATGCTGGTGATAAGGTGGCGCAGGGGCAACTCGTTTGTGTGCAACACGCATATACTCCAGAAGAGCTTGCGTCCCAGCATCTTCTCCAAATGGGCGTGAGTACCACCCTTCCACCCCGTGTTGTCCCTAGTTGAGTCACCTTGCAGTATGATCAGTGAGTCGGTGGAGTCGTATGTCACCAGCAGATCATAGAGAGCCTGAGCCACCTTGAACGCAGGCTTCTCAGGTGGCACCGGGTCCTCTGGTACAAAGTGCTAAAAGTACCTTCCAGATGGCTCCTCTGTCACTGACACATGCTCCTCCCTGATCAACCTTGGGTGCAGTTTCCCATAGCTGTCGGGCACCATCGCCCTGGTCTTGTCCTTCCTCGCATCGTAACCCAATCCAACTATTTTGGTACCCTGGTGCTTCCCCTGGTCAAGGTCCCTGGCCGATGCCATGGCATCCTGCCTGGCCCTCCTCAGCTTGTTAGGATCGCAGACCAGGTACGACATGTCTGGAGAGAGGTGGCCGTCAGCGATAAGGTCCTGGAGGAATCCAGAAGCCAAGGCAGCAGCAGCAGTGGGCGGAACGTCGAACCGGATGCTTGCCAGCGCCAGGTTGTGGCTGGCATTATGCTGGCATAACTGGCATTATGTTTCTTCTTGCAGCTGGCCTGTCCAAGTACTGCATCACAAGGTGTGCCAGGGACCCCAGCCTCTCCCTGAGCAGTCGGTCTACCAGTATGGCAGCCTCCTGTTGCTCCTGCCTCTTTCCTCTGAGTGGCAGGGTGAACGACTCCTCCGTCCCATCCTCAGAATCCTGGTGATCTTCAGCCTGGCCCAGGAACATCTGCTCCTGCAGCTCAAGACGTCTGACCTTTTCATCTTTCTGCTTCTGCTTCTTCAGCTTAGCCTCCTCTTCCAACCGCTTTCTCTTTGCTGCTTTCACTTGTCTATGTGTCTCATTCTTGTCTACCCCTGTCATCATCATTGCACTCTCCTCCCCAACTTTGATCCTCTGGTAGTACAGCCACTCCAGGTCTAAAGTAGGGACTTTGCTGGCCAGGGGGCAGTCACACTGCACGTGTGCTCTCGCGTGGCACAGCTGGGGGTTGGAGCAGTGGGATTCCTGGTCCTTGCAGAGGAAGATCGTGTAAGGGCAGGCCATTATGTCAAACAGCCTGTCCATATTCTTCTCCACGAATTCCTTTACTGCTTTAGTTGCTCTGTCTCTCACCACTTCACTAACCTTCTTCCAAAAATGATCTATCCTTCTGGTCACGGACCGGTCAATAACAACCAATGGAGGTGCAAACTGGGCATTTGATTTCTTCCACTGGGCAAGCACCATGGGGGTCAGATCCTTCGCAATGTCTCTCACTGGGTACCCCCACTTGTCAACACCCTCCCGGATGCCGCCGAGTTCTTGGAGAAGGATTCCCCTCTTCATCACGCCGCAATACGTAGGCACCTCACTCTCAGCAAACTCTCGTCCACCGCCAACAAAGGCGGCCAACTTGGATCCAGAGCTCTGTCTAGTTGCGGGCTTCGACCCACTTGGTTTAGAAGGAGAAGCCATCCTGAAAAAGACGATCAAGAATTGATGATAGGTGCAAATGAAGCCGTTACTTTAGCGGGGCTAAGCTATGTTTTGCATATAAATATAAGTCCATTTTTGCATAGCAAGAAGTGCTCAAACCAAAAAGTTGAAGTGGACAAACCACCCTTAAAATTCAATTTTACATAAGAAAACACCCTGCCAAATTCGAAATAATCTATATTTCACTTTTCATTGGACCTAAGGCGTACCCTAAATTTACATAGGCATTAGCTACATTATTTATAGTGATGGAAATACAAGGGATACGGCAGGCACACTTAAAACGACTTAAGTTCACACACTAAGATAGTTGTAATATAGATGTAGTGAGAAACAAACCGACACAGACACCACACGCGACAACTACCTTACTCTCTCACGCCGAGCAGAAAACTGAACGAAATGCGCGACCAGTAAAAGACGAGAGGAAGCTGAAAGTTTTCCTGTTTGAACTTGTCACGACAGGGAACAAGGGCAACATGTGCTGGAGTGTGTCCGATACACGTCGGTTTCTTGGGACACCCTAATGTCCACCTCTCTGCACCTTTACTTCAAATCTCATTAGCCACAGTAAATTGCTCTTTTTGTAAACCATTTCATCAGTGCTGTTGCTAAGGAATTTTTATTTTTCACTTCTGGAGTGTCGTCATCATTACCTTTTCACCTCATCAGCTCCTTTTAACTGTCAAAATGTTGAATCCCCCGTCTCTACTGTTATTTTTATGGTTAATTCTTATTAAGTTGAGAACTGCATGTCCAATGGCATCGATCTCCCTTTTTTTTATGTTTAACGTCAATTTTTCCCATTATGTCTTATGAGGTTCAGACGGTCGATGATACAATTCCAATTCTATTGTCGACGTTCCATCATTTATATTTGTGGCATGAGTTTTACGCCCCTGATGCTCTTCCTGAAAGGCAATCCCAGTTTTGGGCTGAGGGCCCCAGCGTGGCATCGATGTCAACCATAACCTTCACTCTTGCTTCATTTTCATTTGTGAACTTTGAAACATTTTTTTTTTTTTTTTCATCTTTCTGTGAAATTAATTTTGACAGGAATATCACACAACTTTGGGACTAATTCCACATACTTTCTTTGTGAATAACAATTAAGAAGACTTTTTATTTTGGCTCTTTAAAACCTATGACCAGTCTCCAGAGGAAAAACATGTATGTATGTACTACGATGTCAATAATATGAAGAAACAAAGTATCTCCTTATTCATTGACTTTCATATATAACTCATTCTTTATTTTTTTTGTTACATCCCTTTCTAAGTACATGGTGAGCTTAGGGAAAATGTAGAACTTTATCCCTGAAGACCTTTATATATTATATATATATAATATATATATTATATATATATATATATATATATTATATATATATATATATAATTATATATATATATATATATTGTATTTATATACATATATACAATCATCTAGCATTCAGTCCACACTGAAAAAAGAGGAGTAAAAAAAATAAAAGGATTGCATAAAACATCTTACAGCAAAGACGGAAAGTTATAATTCATCAGATTTATGAAGGAATATTTTATCCACAAAAAAAAAAAATATAAAAACGCAAAAGCCACATTAGCAATCAAATATGAGCTTACTCCAACAAAAATTCAATTCAGCAAGTTCACAAATAATTCAATACATATTGTAGTGTCGCAAGCCAAACATTAACTGCACTAGCTTAATAACTAAACTTAAGTTTGTATTTCACTTAGGAAGCTTTCATGTGATGAACTTCATTGGAGCATCTCTCACTGATATGCAGTATTGCTTGGGATAGTATTGTGAAGAGCTTTGAAATACTGATAACCATAAGGTATGCAAAATACTAAAAGTTGTACTTGTTATTCAAGACACACATAAGAATGTTTACTCTAGAGGCCTTAAAATCAATAATCATTATACCACAGTAACCTTGTGCATGTACATGTTCAAATTTAGATTTATGAATAATATATTTCAGATATATTAGTTACCCTATATTTGTATAAAATTCTAAAATTTTAGTTTATAATTATTGTGATGGTGTTCTTCAAAAAGTAGTTATGCAATGTTGTAATAACAAAAAGTCTAAATTGGAAATTTACGTCCTGGATGATGATTAGTCAATGCCTTACTTTTTAAAAGATTTGCATTTGTTGCGAATTATAGATTTTTGAGGGATATATCACCCAATCTCAAAGATAGCTATAGTTATAGGTATTTTGTGTAATATACATAGTACACAAATTTGTTGTTATTTTGACATCAAGAAAGGAATGTTGCAGGCTCTTTTTTTTGCAATTATTTTTTAATACTTAAATGATTCAATCCAGAATTTCCAATATGTGACGCCATTTTATAGAAATATAGCTTCCCTAAGTTTCTAAATGTTGTTAAGGTGTGCAAGGCACATTACCTCAGCAATGGATAACAATTAAATATTGTTTATCCATCTAAAAATATCCAAGGGTCAAATTTCTAACTGGAATACCCACTGGCAAACTAGTTATATTAAGGACCAATCACATCGCACTATGAACTCATTGTAAACTTTTACCACAGAAAAGCTCGATGAGATTATGCCTGACAAAAATAATGTGACAATCAATTATTGACTCAGGGCCTCATTAACTCACTGATATTTATGGTTGGTAACCCTTTCCCTATAATGAAAACTGCCAGAATTATAATTGGTTTTTTTTTACATCCATATATGGTTATCTGTAGTAAGTGGTCTGTGATTCAATCTAAATAGTATTTACAAATTTGTACAGAATGTATTTACAAAAATAAACAAAATATTTCCTACCCCAATAACAGGTATATATTATCACTTAATGCAGCAACTACGCCAATATAAGTGACTCGTTTATATATTCATATACACATAAAAAAAATAACCTTGCATTTCAATACACTATAAACAATGTATGAGGTGCAATCAAAAAGCTGCGAGACTATTACGTTTATGAATAGCAAATAATGTACCTGATTTGGATATGGCCACCATCCCTTTCAAGGTAAGTCACTTTGTGTAGCGATACACCGCTCCCAGCGCTTCTGCCACAAATGGAATGCTCCCTGGAGGTCCTGGTCTTTTAAATGTGTCAAGCACCATCTGCAATTTACACTGGATCTCCTCATAGTGTCAAAACAGCAGCCCTTCAGCTTGAACTTCATCTTCGGGAAAAGGAAGAAGTCATAGGGAGCCAAATCTGGCTTTGGATTTCTTCCTCTTCCCTAAGATGAAGTTCATGCTAAAGGGGCGCCATCTTGACTGGAGATCCAGTGCGAATTGCAATGAGTATTTGTTAAATAACAGGACTTCAAGGGAGCATTCCAATTGTGGCAGAAGCGCTGGGAATGGTGTCTCGCTATTTTAGGCGACATACTTTGAAAGGGGTGGTGGTCATATATAAATCAGGTACGTTGTCTCCTTTAAATAGATGTAGTCTTGCTTTTTTAATGCATCTCATATACTGTTGCTAGAAACAAATTCAGAATAAAAATATAATCAGCTTTAAGATTCTGCTCAGGAACATCAAACAAGTTTCAATTATCACACCAACCAGTGTAGATTCTAATACAAGTGAAAAATTTGTACCACTCCTTTCATGGGTAACAATTGTCTTCAAATTTCTGATGGACGAGATTGGATATAGTACCCCTATCCTGATCCCAGCTCATCTACTTTCTACCTATCTATACCAGCATGAAATAAAAATATATTTAAGCCCACAAATGGACTTCATATAAATGTAGCTACCATTCACAAGTCTTAAAATGATGAGGAGCTTGGGAGCAATGTTCTCATATTAAATATTCTTACAAATCATGAAATGTGCTGTTATATAACGATGTGCCGTGATTACAAGTATTCTGAAACCACTGAACACTTAATAGTACTCAGGCAAGAAAAAATAGGTTTACACTGATTGCGGTTGTTTTTGTCTTTTACAGTATGTGTTAATCACAATAAACATCCTCTGTTGAGTGATATGAAACCATTAATGAAAAGCCTAAACTTTTCTTAGTTTTATGATTGTCTATTTTATGGCCGACATATTTGCTTTCTTATTTTCTACACTTTATCACCTAATCTCACTTACACAGCACAACAGTTCTACTGTATGTACACAAAATACAAACTGACCCTGAAGATTTGTGTAGCCTCAACATTTTGGAAGTTACATACAGTTATTGATTACCATTTTTTGTAGGGGGTGCTGACAATAATGCTTTCTGAGATCATGATATATATATATATATATATATATATATATATATATATATATATAATATCATATATATATATATATATATATCATATATATATATATATAACATATACATATATATATATATACATATAATAATATAATATATATATACATATAATATATATATACATATACATATATATATATAACATATACATATATATTATATATATATAATATATATATATATATATATATACATATATATATATATATATATATATATATATATATATATTAGTGGTGGACCGAATGTCTATTTTCCATATTCGCAAATGCAAATATTTTGTTTTAATATTCGCGAATGCGAATGCGAATTGAGAATACTACATAATATTTCAAGTAATACAGCCAAATTCCCAAAATCCGACCTCCAAACATCCAACTTGTCCAAACAACCGACTTTTTTCACCACCACATTGTGTCTTGTTTTGGCCATTTATTTTACTTAATTTTTTTTTTAGTTTTTAGAAAACATTGATTTGTGGCTTTATTTATGCATGAATTTTACTTTCGCGTATACCACTGGATCGGCCTTCAAGAGCTGCATCTTTTATGTTATATACCATTTTGTCCTTACGTTTATGGTTACTGTGATATCCGAACATCCGACTATTCCAATTATCCGACCTACCTTCGGTCCCCCCAAGGTCGGATAATTAATACTTAGCTGTATACTATTTTTGATATTATACAGGTAACTGTAATATTTTGTATGCATTGTAAGAGTTCAGCCATAAAAAAAAGAATGTCTTAAATATATTCCATTCAATTTTCTGTTTCCACGTTACACTTTGCAATGTCACTAGAGATAATCCTGAAATAATACCAAACCACACTGGTGTGACTGGACGCCATTATGCAGTAGCGGCAACACTGTTCTCTTTCAAAGAAAGTTGATTGTGCTCGTGACAGAGTGACAGAGAAGAGCACATATATGCTTACTGGAGTATGGCGCACGAGGCAATGAGTTGAGTTCAGTAACAGTGCGTGACCTTGAGAGTAGTGGCTGCCACTCTGTTGATGGGTGGAGGATGGATGGTGTGTCCGAGGGACTATGGCCTTGGCTACCACTACGCCTCTTCACCCCATTCTTTTAACTTGCACTCGGCTAAATTATTAATTTAGTTATATGTTTGCTTGTGTAAGTTGTGTAATATTATGTTCACTTGTTATATTGCTTCTTATTTTTGTCCGTTTATTAATTTGGGCAAAATATTCGCATACTCGCAAACAATTACGCGTGGGAGTGTGAATGTGAATGCAGGAACGAATATTGAAAAACATGCAAATATTCGCAATTGGGAAAGCGAATACGAATATTCGGTCCATCACTAATATATATATATATATATATATCAATGAGTAAATGCTTATTCAGTATGGCTGGCTAGTATAGATAATATTTATCTACATTTTAGGTGATCTATACATATTTCAATATACCCATTAGTATGTAGACAAAAAATCTGATATTTAACTTTTCTTGATTTGATAGACCTATATACTGATTACTATTGCAGAAGAGTTATATGGGTAGAGTTAACACATATTTATGCACTGTGGTTTCCTAGTAAATAACAAATGGTTGTATGTGTATAACAAATTTGCTTGCATTTAGATCTGATGTCTATATATTTAATATTGAATAACATTTTACTTCCACACGTATGTGTGTATATTCATACCATTTTTTATGTAGCTAATCAAAGATTCCCGAACGCTGTGTAACAAGCACTAAAAGCAAGAAGATATGATATAGATTTTTCGTTCATATAGCAGACTGTTTTTTGATGACTTTTCTCAGTTCTTGAGAGTAACCTCTTGCTCCAGCATGGCATCCAGTTCATCTGTAAGATTGGCTAACATGTTTCCAATGTCATTCAGCACATCTCCAGTTCCATCTGGAGAACTGTAAAGAAGAGAGAAAAAAGTTATTAACTTTTTTTTTCTGCATATGAATATATCATGTAGACACTACAGTAAACCCTCTCTAATTCAAACTACAGTAAACCCTCTCTAATTCAAACTACAGTAAACCCTCTCTAATTCAAACTACAGTAAACCCTCTCTAATTCAAACTACAGTAAACCCTCTCTAATTCAAACTACATAAACCCTCTCTAATTCAAACTACAGAAAAACCATGGTATTATTTTATCTAGGACCGAAATTTCCTACACAATTTTGAATATGGTTTCTGTTTACCTTTTTGGATTCTAAGCTTAAATTTAAACTGCCATTCAGATAAGGGTAAAACTGGATAGTAACAAATTGAATACAAGGAGAAAGTTTATAAACCGATTTAAAAACACGGTGAGTCCCAAAACACGGCACACTCAACTCTGCTTATGTTTCGATTTTCACAAAACCTGGACACGTTTCCGTTCGCCCCTCCTGTGACCATCCAAATAGGACGCACTCCGCTATTGCTCACCCCGATTTGTTTGTTGTTATTCTCTTCACTGTCTTCTTATGGGACTGGTAGGTTTGTGTTACCTTTTTGTTGTGCCTTTGGCCGGTTCTTGTATGGGTAAAAAAAGTCAGGAAAAAAAAGAAAAAACCAAATAGATTTTGGTTCCTAGAGATTCAAACACGTGAGTTTGCATGCGTCCCCCCGTGTATACGAGGTTCTCCACAAGGAAAATTAATATAATGACTGAAGTTTCAAAAGTAGTACAGGTTGAAGTTCCCAAACTCGGCAACACCCAAAACTCTGCTATGGTTCCGGATTTTCCAAAACCCGGCACGTAGTTGCCGGGTCGGCCGCTGGGTGCCACCACACTAGGCCGCTTGGTTTCTCCCGCCGATTTGTTTGTTGTTATTGTTCAGTGGTGTTGTGACTGTAGAGTTGTGTACACTGTTATTTTGTGTACTTCTACAGGTCTGTTATTGGTATTATGGCTCCCAAACGTCCAGGAACACCTATCCAAGGAACAGAATCCAAATAGTTTTTTCCTGTGATTTTTTTCATGTGATTTTCATGCTTTTTTCCCCCTTAATATATCTACGTTCTAAAAGTCGGAAAATTCCATTACTCGGCTCGGCGCTGGTCCCGAGGTTGCCGAGTTTGGGAGCTTCAACCTGTATAACAATTATCCCTTTCTGATACAGTGCCATGTGGCTCCCAATGTTATGGAACCATGTTAATGAACAATCAACCCTGGGTATAGCAGGTACAGTAACTGGGAAAAGTGTTTGCACTATGGCCTTTTGTAGAGATATGGTACCGACCTTGCATTAATTCACAACTCCAACTCTTTGATGCATGTGTTTGGGTTGTATCATGTGTCATACAATACAGTGAATCTATCAGTCACTAGATAGTGATTGAGATCCCAACGTTGCCTCAAGACAGGGGAGCCAGAGCATGCTGTTAATTACTTCTCCATTCACTTCACATGTCATATCTGCCCTTATATCGCATCCCAAATATCAATCTACCTCTCAGGATGCCTTGAAAGCATTTATCCAGTTAGGAAAAAGTGTGTATTCTCACCGTGCAGAAACTGGTGAGAAATTTGTGAGAAGACTTAACACTGGCAGATTCTTAGGGGTCCTCTAGGGCCACTGTCCCCCCCTCCCCCCCTTAAAAAGGAAAATTGTAATTACCCCCCCCCCAAAAAAAAAGCATTAATTGTGTAGTGACTAGCGCGCCTAGCTAAGAATATGCGGGCCCTGGTTCGAATCTGGGTCAGGGGAAATTGGCGGCCAGCCAACCAGCTGTTCATCCTCCCTTTCGGGGTTGATAAATGGGTACCTGAGGAAACCTGGGGAAGGTAACTGTGGTAATCCAGATGTCACACTAGCCCTGTGTCCGGGGTAACGGGTTTTCACCCACCACAGGCTCAAAGGCTAATGTGACGGAGATGAGCACCGAGGCCATGCGCAGCATAGCGTATGCCGCTATCTTTACCTTTACCCCCCCAGACCCCCCCAAAAATATGAAATATTATTTGTACTGCTTATTTTCATGCTTTTTAACTCAGAAACATTTGTATGCACATACACAAAAGATCAATATTTTAGTGATGCTGATGCACTGGCTGTTATTTTAGCCAGCTATTTATTATTATTAGTGCTAAAAGGATATGCTACAACTATACTAGATAATTTAGTCAAGTATACTATACTAAAGTATACTAAGCTATTTGGTAACTTGCCCCCTCCCCCTTAAACATATTCCAAGATCTGCCCCTAAGACTGAAAGGAGCAGTGATGCCACTTTTTCTCTAAAGCAGCAAGCCAGAGCTCTATCGCCAGGCCCTGTACCGTCACATAAACTTGCTGCTGTATGTCCCCACAAAACTAAAACTGCTACTGATAGGCTAGTAACACCTCATCAGTTTTTGTTAGCCTATCAGTAGCAGTTATAGTTTTACTGATTATCGATTAATTATCAAAATGATGAGCGTGACTGCTATAAGGTAAAACTGATGCATAGAAAATAAATATTGGAAAGATATCTTCAGTAAGGCAGCAATCATTATGCACAATACACTGCTGTATATAAGAAACTATCTGACAGAGCTGAAATTGGTCTATTAGAAGCCAAAAATACTGTACTCACAGGTGACACATAAATGGCAAATACCTTGAGTTTGATTTTGATAATTGTCCAACAGGGGCTTCTGTTGAAGCAATAGGATTCTGACGAAGAGGAGGCTGGGTTTCCTTGCGACGGAGTGCTGGTGAGGAGTGTGGTGAAGAATGGGGAGAATTACGGGTGTCTAGAACAGTCAAACCTGGATGAGGACGGCAGGCTCGCTGTTTGATGGTTCCAGCATTTTCATTTGCAAATGGCAATGACTCAGAGTCCGTGCTGGAGGTAGACTGAAAAAAAAGAAGTATTAGGTCATCACTTGATGACTGGCACAAAATATATACAATGTATCATCTTGCTTTCCATGCGAGTGAAGCAAGGTTGTGATTGTTTGAGTATAAAAGATGTGAGCCCCATGTCCATCATAATAAAAAATTAAAAAGTGCAAAAAAAAAAAGTTTACTCCCTTAGAGAGTTCCAAGAACAAGAGACAATGGCCCCAATATTATTAAACCTCCCCTTCAATGCAAGGCTTCTTCGTGTACAAAATGGTAAAATAAAAAAATGAATAGCCTCTTTTCGCAGCGCACGAAGGGGTCAAGCGGGAGTGAAATGGACTAGTCTGACCCCTTCCTGATGGGGAGTCAGGCCACTCCTTGTACCGACCCATTTAAATATTTCTTGCTTTTGTACTTTTTCCTTGTAATTGTAGCAGTAATTGGCTTTTAGGGGATCGTCCGGGAGTATTTTATTTATAGGCGGATTTTGATTGTTTTACTAATGTTATGCATACCTATAATGTAATAGTCATAGCTAAATTTCAGGTCATTCTATCCGAAAAATAAAATTATTGGTAAAATTGAATAAAAAAAATATATATATATTTTAAGTCCATATTCTGATAAACCAATTTTGATTGAAAAAATATCAGATGTAGTTTATTAAAATACTAAAAAAAAGAGCTGGGACGGAATTAAAAATTTTCTTATTTTAGTGGGATAATTTTTATATTTATTTGCCTTGTATAAAAAATAATTTCAATACATATATGAGATATGTATATCCCTCAATTATAAGTATTAACAATAAAAAAATAAAAAATTGTCTTTCTAATGATGTATAGCCCATTTCAATCCTCCAAACAGTGACGGAGAAATTAGGATATATCAGAACTTTAGCAGTTTTGAGATATTGGCCTTTGAATTTTTTTCTTTAATTTCTTTGACTTTGCACCCATATAAGGAGCCCCAACATGTAGGTACTTATCATGCATCAATCTTGATGCATTGCATGCTATTCACATGGCATTCTAAAATCAATAAATTGCATCTGGTACGTGGTCCCCCTATTGAAACTTATTATTTGCCCAAACGCGAAAGTATCTGAAAACACCAATTCTCTCATTTTCGCCAGATTTTCATAACTTAGAAACCTCTGGGTGCATGACTTTCCCCATGTTGCCCTGAGTACTGAGTAAAGTAGAGAAAGGTATGTAAGAGCTAGGTAAAAAAAAAAAAAAAAAAAAAAAAAAAAGGGAAAAAAAAGCAACGAGCAGTAAAAGCATAAAAAAACCACCAAGCAGTTCCATTCCCTGTTTTGTTACGAATTGCTGAAGCTTTCACTCAGCTCACACAATTTATACTCCCCTCAGCAGAGCTGCCAGGTAGTCTCTAGATACCAATGAATGCCATTTCGGAGCAATTTCCCCCATTTGTAGTAAAAATATATCCCTTCGTGGACTAAAATGCACGAACAGCGCTATGCAAAGCGTATCGGCTACGGTGTTCAGAAAAAGAGCTATAACTCATTTATTTTTGCGAATTTTGGTGTAAAATTTCTTCACACAAGAGGAAAGGTGCTGGAGCATGCATATATTTCATTCTGAATACTTTGATATTTTTCAAAAATGTATTTAAAATTCGTGGCAGACAATCTCCTTAATCAATAATTTCAATTATTGGGGGCATACGCCTGGGGGCGCGTCGCCTCGTCCACCCTACGACGCCACTCCCGGGGGTCACCATGCGCGAGTCCCCATGCAGGTTCCTTTCCCATACCAAGCAGCTCTCGACAAGAAACATCAATTTGCCCCAGCCACGAGCCTTGTGGGCGCCCCCTTGGCCTCCTCCGCGCTGGATTGTCTCTTACAGATACAACCCGATGGGAAGGATCGGTTTCAGGTAGCGTGCCACATGCTCATATAGCCGAAGTTGGCGCTGATGGACTATGCAGGTAATAGGCCTTGATTCAGTCTCACGGTGCAATCGCTGATTTGATACGTAATCATCCCAGCGATACCTCATTTCCCCTAAAGATGATCTTGAAATGTCTATGCATCATATGAAACAACATACTGTACATGAAACAGTATGTGTCACCTTTTTTAATACTTCGCTGTTCCTACACTATAAAGCAGTTATTGTTAATACTTTCCAATATTCCTTCCACTTCTGCTGAGTGACCTCCACACATTTTTATACACCAGCTGCCACCGAGGTAAGCATGAATATGGTTAGGTATTACATTTTTTAGGTGTTTTGTAAGAGATAATTCCTTAAAATCTCTTCAAATAGGGAATATGTTGGTCAGCAGGTTATCACCTTGGTCTTGTAAGCCTCATGGCTACCAACCGAGTAACTAACACGACATTATGTGTGTTATATATCATATGTCACTATATCAAGCACTACATATATTATACCTCACAGTACATTATTCATTACTTTGATAGGTGTAAAATTTATTAATTCCCCGGGTTTCTAAACACGTATGCTGGGCAGGACTACCAACAATCAACAGCTACTCCTTCAAAGGGGGAACAGGAAAGTGCATTTAACCCGTGGGCTGCGGCATGCCTTCCGGGAGGCTCTCCTGAGCGACTGCGGCATGCCTTCCGGAAGGCTCTCCTGAGCGACTGCGGCATGCCTTCCGGAAGGCTCTCCTGAGCGACTGCGGCATGCCTTCCGGGAGGCTCTCCTGAGCGACTGCGGCATGCCTTCCGGGAGGCTCTCCTGAGCGACTGCGGCATGCCTTCCGGGAGGCTCTCCTGAGCGACTGCGGCATGCCTTCCGGAAGGCTCTCCTGAGCGACTGCGGCATGCCTTCCGGAAGCGCGATTCTCAAGCTCATACAAAAACCGCTCCAACATTCGTAGAAGTGCACAAACTGTGTCACATATAGGCCGTGATGTCAGCAGTCGATACCACACACCACCATCTGCCAAACTACGATGTACGCAGGGATTCCACTCCTTGGCTTTTTTTCCAAAAGATCTTGGGATTTGGGCCATGGCCTTGGGATATTTTTTGTCTATACTTTCTCTTATTATTATTATATACTGTACAATTGATGTAAAAACTTATAAAAAAATTTAAACAAATATATATATAGCCACACATATAAAATATAAATAAATATATATAACCCCAAATAAAATAATAAAAAAATACAAACCAAACCCATGTCCTGTTATTGATAGAAGTATCCAGCTTCTATCAAAAACAGGGCACGGTTTTGTAAAAAAAAAAAAAAATCTAAAAATTATACGTAGAAAGCCTTCAAAAACTTCCCCATGATCCCCTCTCTGCTCAGGATTCGAACCAAAGTCTCTACGTACACCAGTCACCCAACCCATCACGCTAACCACTTGCCCACGACCGCACACTTAGTATTGACCGTGACAAGTCCGTGACTATTTTCGGGTCGACGTCCGAAAGACAAAAAAAAATTGATGTCGATATACTTACGTATATCAATGTCCTTGACACGTATACAGTTTTTATCTTGCATATAGTATTTATCACATTACCATCATACAGCTTCCGAAATTACATGCAAGCAAACAATCAAAGATGGCAATCGTAGATGGCTACGAGTTATGTGTTGGTCCCCATGGCTCCGGTACCAGAAACACCAACAGTTCTCTGCTTCTGAACTTTGCAAGGTCCAGAAGGTTGAGAATTGCAGGTTCTTGGTATCATAGACCAGAGCTGCACCGCTGGACATGGTATAGTAATGCCGGAGGGGTAGCAAAGGAGATCGACCACATCCTCGTTAGCACTCGTTGGAGGATCCTCCAGAACTGCAGGGTTTACCGGAGTGCTGAGTTCTTTGGAACAGATCACAGACTTGTTGTTGCTACACTTAAGCTTCATGTCAAGTCCAGAAGAATCTCAAGAGGTAACCATACTGTGTTTCATCTTGAAAAACTGAAGGACTTGACATGTGCTCATGAGTATGCGGTGGCAGTCTCAAATCAGTTTGATGTGCTCGGTGCTCTCGGGGACCCTGTAGAACTGTGGGATACCTTCAAATGTGAAACTCTACAGGCTGCCAAGGAGTGTATTGGGGAGCGCCCGAGGTCAAGGCGTGGTTTTGTCTCGACGGAGACGCTGGAGAAAATCGAGGAGAGTCGCGCTGCCAGGCTGGCTGGGAACCGGGACCAGCACAGGGCTCTGTCACGCCGGACTAGAACCCTCCTGGGGAGAGTCAAGGAGAGGTATGTCAGGAGTCTCGCTGAGGATGTCGTGGGTCATTTGAACGCTAATGACCTCCGACCCGCCTACCGAGCCCTGAAGAAGCTCCGTTCCAAGTCTCCTTCTCGGGCGAGTGCTATTCAAACAGCAGATGGGCGCCTCGTGTCGGACATGGATGGGCAGATGGCTCGTTGGGCTGAGTACTTTGGGCAGTTGTTCAAGGTGGACCCTCCAACTGAGCAGCTTCACACCACTGGGTTACAGGCAGTGGATGCCAATCCTCCCATTGACGAAAGCGCACCCTCTCTTGATGAAGTCAGAGAGGCTGTAGCAAAATTGAGGGGTGGAAAGGCAGCTGGTGTTTGTAATATCAGTGCGGAGCTCCTCAAAGCTGGGGGTGAGGCCATGATCCACGGGTTGCATGCTGTCCTGACTGCCGTGTGGCAATCAGGTACCATTCCTCCTGACTGGAAAAGGGGGCTGGTCGTCCCTATCTGGAAAGGGAAAGGGGACCGTCAGGACTGCAACAATTACCGCGGTATTACACTGCTCAGCGTACCAGGCAAGGTGCTTGCCCATCTATTGCTGACACGGATTCGCAGCCATCTGGTGAAGCATCAGAGACCTCAGCAATTTGGGTTCACGCCTGGTAAGTCAACAACGGACCGTATCCTAGCGCTTCGTGTCCTGGTGGAACGCCGACGTGAGTTTCGACAGGGGATGCTTGCAGCCTATGTTGATCTCAAGAAGGCGTTTGACTCAGTGCATCGTGAGTCACTCTGGGATCTTCTGTGACTTTGAGGGATTCCTGCAAGGACTATTGGTTTGATAACTGGTCTGTATTCTGGGACTGAGAGTGCTGTGAAGTGTGGGGCAGGTGTATCCGGCTTCTTTCCTGTGAATACAGGAGTGAGGCAAGGGTGCGTCCTTGCCCCATCACTTTTCAACGCTTGTATGGGCTGGGTATTGGACAAGGTTGTAGATCAAAGTGATTGTGGAGCATCCATCAGCATCATCACCACATCAGTGGTGGGTAAATTATTGGAATATATTATTGCAAAAAACATTAGAGAGCACTTAGATAAACATAGTTTGATCAATGATTCACAACATGGATTCACCAAGGGTAGGTCATGTCTCACCAATTTATTGAGTTTTTATAGGAAAGTTTATGAGACGGCAGATAATGATAAGGATTATGATATAATATATCTGGACTTTAGTAAGGCATTTGACAAAGTACCACACGAGCGACTCTTAAATAAGGTTAGGGCTCATGGTATAGATGGGAAGGTTCTTCATTGGATCAGAGCTTGGCTAAGTAATAGGCAACAAAGGGTTACAATTAATGGTTCCAAATCTGAATGGGGACTGGTGACAAGTGGAGTTCCACAAGGGTCTGTTTTGGGCCCATTACTATTTTTGATTTACATCAACGACTTGGATAGTGGGATTAGCAGTGATATCAGCAAGTTTGCTGATGATACTAAGGTAGGTAGGATTATTGGATCACAGTCTGACGTAAACATATTGCAAGGAGACTTAGATAAACTTAACGAGTGGGCAGTCAGATGGCAGATGGAATTTAATATTGATAAATGTAGCGTTATGAATGTTGGTAGAAAAAACCCTGGTAATAGATACACCATAAGCAATGTATCGCTGAAAAGATCAGAAGGTGAAAAAGATCTTGGAGTGAGGGTGAGCCCAGACCTCCGACCTAGGAAACAATGTATTGAGGCCAGAAATAGAGCTAATAGAGTATTAGGATTCATTACCAGAAGTGTTAAAAGTAGAAGTGCGGAAGTTATTCTAAAGCTTTATCTGGCTCTAGTCAGGCCTCACCTAGACTATGCAGTTCAGTTTTGGTCTCCATATTACAGGATGGATATAGTGTTGTTAGAAAAAGTGCAGAGAAGGATGACCAAAATGATACAAGGGATGCGTAACTTTAGTTATGAGAGGAGATTGAAGTTATTAAAATTACACTCACTCGAGAGACGCAGAGTAAGGGGCGATCTGATAGAAGTTTTTAAGTGGATAAAGGGATTTAATAAAGGAGAGGTAGGAAAAGTTCTTACCGCTTTTAACCAGGGTAGAACAAGAAGTAACGGATTCAAGCTGGAAAAGCGTAGATTTAGAAAGGAAATAGGGAAAAACTGGTTCACAAATAGGGTGGTGAATGAGTGGAATGGTCTCAGTAGACAGGTAGTTAGTGCGGAGTCATTAGGGAGCTTTAAAGGGGAGCTGGATAGGTTCATGGATGGGGATGAAAGGTGGATGTAGGTAGTGTTAGGTGACAGGAACTACCACGTGTAGGCCTCGCGGCCTCTTGTAGCTTCCTTATTTTCTTATGTTCTTATGTTCTTATCCGTTGGCAACACCAAGATCACTGATCTTGTTTTTGCCGATGATGCAGTAATCTTTGCTGAGTCGCTGGAGGTCCTGGTGATGGCTCTCGAGGCGCTGCACGAGGAGGCAAAGCCTTTGGGACTTGAGGTCTCCTGGCTCAAGACCAAGGTCCAGGTGTTTGGAGACTTACTAGATGAAGCAGTACAGTCTGTTCATGCGTGTGGCGAGGACATTGAGATCTTGGAAAGTTTTACATACCTTGGTAGCGCAGTCCATAATGACGGAGGGTCACGTCAAGAAGTCTTACGGCGGATTGGCATAGCCCACGGTGTTATGGACTCGCTCAGCGGGAGTATTTGGCGTTGTCGGTATCTGTGCAGGAGGACAAAGATCCGGATCTTCAAATCGCTTGTGATCCCTGTCTTACTCTATGGTTGTGAGACATGGACACTAAATAGTGACTTGAAGAGACGAATCAATGCCTTTGGTAATAAGTGTCTTCGCAGAATCATGGGGTATCGCTGGGATGATTACGTGTCAAATCAGCAATTGCACCATGAGACTGAATCGAGGCCTATTACCTGCATAGTCCGTCAGCGCCAACTTCGGCTATATGGGCATGTGGCACACTACCCTGAAACCGATCCTTCCCATCGGGTTGTATCTGTAAGAGACAATCCGGCGTGGAGGAGGCCAAGGGGGCGCCCACAAGGCTCGTGGCTGGGGCAAGTTGATGTTTCTTGTCGAGAGCTGCTTGGTATGGGAAAGGAGCCTGCATGGGAACTCGCGCGTGGTGACCCTCGGGAGTGGCGTTGTAGGGTGGGCGAGGCGACGCGCCCCCCCGGCGTATGCCCCCAATAATTGATTGAAACAATCAAACAATTACGTGACAGTTAACATCATCTTCTCACAACTCGTGTGAAACACACTAAATCTTACGTGTTCACACCAAAGATACATTCACAATGCCGGTACACATGCTTACCTTGAGATAAACTACTGGAGAAATACTTGAATAATCCCATAAAAAATTCCAAGATAGACAAAAAATATCCCAAGGCTAAATTATAATTATAATGCTGGTCAAAATATGTGTGCCAGTCAAATCAGAGTCCAAAGAAACAAAATCTTTCTAATCGTGAAACCAAAGGATCCCACTATAGTGGAGTACTCTACAACGATAATGATCCTACAACGCTAATATGTATAATAGGATTGGGTCTGAAGTATTTTTCCCCTTTCTACTGTTTCTATAGATAGGTCAGAATGAGTGTGAAAGTAATGAAATGTTGTGCCAACATAACAGTTTTCTTGGGCTAAGTTAGTTTGAGGTTGTTAGGTTAGGTTAGATTAGTTTGATGGTTATTTTTTTCCTTCTTCGAATGGATACCATTTTTTTCGCCCAGAGAAAACGTCTAAAAAGTGCATTCCAAAAAATTTGTCAGCACTTTCTCGAATTGCAAAAAACACTTTTAAATGTTTGCACAGAAAAAATCTCTCTCTATTTGGTAAAAACATATAAAAAAAATAAAAAAAAATAAAACTTGTCTGAAAATCTATCCCCAGCCTTTTTTTTCATTTTTACCCTGATCCGTTCCAAAAGACTTATCGTTATGCAGAACATATCTTTATGACCCTCTCATATGTGACCCTTTATGACGCCCTCCTTCAGAACTTTTTTCATTCCTTGTGGTTCGTTGAATTTTTATTCTTCTGTGAGTACTTGCTGAAAACTATCATTAAAAATTTCATTCATAATTATCTTTGCATCTTCATATATTATATTTCCTTCTTTCAGTCTCTCTACTTTGTCCTTATGCTTAATTCTTCCATTGATAAATCTGTAGAACAGTTTGGGCTCTTCCTTACACTTTTCAACTCTATCCTTCTCATAACTCTTCTCTTCCTCTCTCCTTATGCACACATATTCATTTCTTGCTAATTTATAATTTTTTTTATTTCTCTGTATCCGATTTCTCTTCACTCTTTTCCATGCCTCATCCCTTATTCTCTTTGCCCTCTCACATCTTCCATTAAACCATTCTTGCTTTCCTTTTTCTTTTGGTGTATATAGTGGAACATGTTTTTCAACTCCTTCCTCATATATGCCCAGAAAAATGGCAAATTTCACTTGCACATCATTCACTTCTTTCATTTCGTCCCAGTCAATAGGCCACCACACTGAATAATAAGATCTCGTTCCAAATGTCCATAAATCTTGATTAGATGGCAACTTGTGGACAACTGGGTGCTAGCAACCAATATTTGATGTTATTTTAACCACAATAAGGCAATCTTAAGTGTTCTTATGTTGAAAATCAGGTTTTCACTAATAAAACCAATGGTTTTGATATACTCATGTCCAAACCATGAACATTGGTTAGAAGAAATAGTATTTGAAAGTATGATCTACTCATGTATGATTCGACAGCTTTGAGGAACTGTTACGTCAAAATGTTTGCGTGAATATATTTCTCCATTGATGCTGAAAGATTATATAGATTGTGTGCACAAGGGTAGTATGATTTCTTATTCTCCATATTATTTCTCATCTCAATATTATTTCTACTTTCAAATACTATTTCTTCTAACCAATGTTCATGGTATGGACATGAGTATATCAAAACCATTGGTTTTATTAGTGAAAACCTGATTTTCAACATAAGAACACTTAAGATTGCCTTATTGTGGTTAAAATAACATCAAATATTGGTCGCTAGCACCCAGTTGTCCGCAAGTTGCCATCTAATCAAGATTTATGGACATTTGGAACGGAATCTTATTATTCAGTGTACTAGTGGCCTATTTCTTCAAAGAATTTTTGTTCAGTTCTTCCATGTTAGTTTTCCCAGTCTCTTCTGCTCCTTTTGTACGAATTATCTTCCTCCTTTATGTTCTTTTCCGTCTCCATTTCTAAGATTACAGGGTCACTCTTTCCGATGGGGCACCCATAATTTATCTCATTTGCTAGATCTATACCTTTTGTTAACACACGGTCAAGTCTTGCTGGTTCGTCATCTGCCCCATATCTTGTGTTTTCTGTCACCCACTGAGTCGTTGTGTTTTCATTGTTTGTCATCATAGTCAGTTTCAACAATCTATCCTCCCAAGCATTTTAATTTCCTCCTTCAAATGTCTCCCATTATACTTCCTTGCAGTTAAAATGAGGGTCTGTGTGTACTCCACACACCTGAGGGTGTGAGAGTACCTTGTCACGATATTAATTGTTCTGGCCCTGTCTATTAGACATTAGTTTCAATGGCCGTTAGTAAAGAACCGCGTGACATTATTATTGTAAATCTTCAGTGTACATATATATTGTAATTATTGTTCTTGGTACTTAATGATTAACAAGCCTTAAAACCCGCTCGACCACTTTTATTTAACTACCATTGGAAGTGTCTGGCTAGGAAATTAAAGATACTCCTACCCTTCAGGATACACTTCTGAGGCAATCAACCCCTACAGTGTCACCGACACTTGTAAGTACTTGAAATGTACTTGGTTTGACCCCTGTTACCTGTAAAATAACCTTACTAAAAAGGGTAACATCTTCCCTTCAGTTAGTCACTTCTCCTTGCGTTAGTTGCCACTTCTTCCTTGACCTTTTTTCTCCATTTTTACATTTTTCTCTAAGCTCATTATTTTCCTTACTCAATTTCGTTGTTTAACTCCTCACTTTCTTTTCCTTCCTTTTCAGTTTATCTACATAATTCAACTATCAGTCTTTCAATTTCGTCATAACTCCCTCTCATACATTGGATTAATCCCTTCATACTCTGGAACTCCTCAATCAGTCTCCTGACGTCTAGTCTTGTCTTATCGCCATCTTTCTCCAATTTGGTCATTCTGCAGCACACAGCATCTAACTTTCCTACCTGTCCATCTTCATTGAACCCAGAGTAGTCCAGTAGTCCTTCTGGGCTGTGATCCAGTTCTAGGAGTGCCCGCCATCTTTTAATTTTGTAAATAACTTTTCTAAATATCTTCCTACCTGGACCACACCCTGCTCAGGCCCTATATAATCACTTAGCTAGGTTCCTGGAATTATGCTGCACTCCCTGTAGCATCCTCGTCTCCCGTCTTCAGTCCTGATCTTCGGTATATGATAAGTTACATGGAGCCCTGTTGTTGCTGTTGTTGTTTTAGGGCTGCGAGGATCAAATGGGGAACACTATGAGCCCTGGTGATGTTCTATGATGCTATCACAGGCGCGGTAGTTGACCTGTCTTCCTCAGGAAGGCACAGGTGAGGAGGAGTGCAGCGTGTTGCCGTGAGGGGTGGACGCCAGCCGCCGCTAGCAGGGTGGGCAGGTCAATGGTGGTGATGTTCAGGGCGAGGAGTTGACAGCGTAACACTACACGGTGGGAGTGGAAGTGCGAACACTGCAGCAGAAAGCGTTCAATAGTCTCAGAGACGTTCTTGCACCAGGGGCAGTGAGGGTTAGGGGATAGACGGAGACGGTGTAGGTGAGCAGCGAGTGTCGTGTGGCCCAGGCGGAGGCGGGTGAGGGTGACATCCAGGATGCGGGACCTTTGTCTTATCCACGGCTGGGGGAAAGAGTCACTGCGGTATTGGCCCAAGGAGGTGATGCGGAGGGCATCGGCGAGCGTGCTATCCCAGGTGGAGCGGCAGACCCGAGAGATGAGGCGTTTGGCCGCGGAGAGCGGCAGAGGGAAGGGGGTTATGCTTACCTCTGTTAAGGCCAACTTGGCAGCAGAATCTGCGACCTCGTTGCCTGGGATACCAGCGTGGGAAGGAACCCACTGAAAGACGATATCCCAGCCCTCGGTGGTAAGGTGGAGAAGGGCTCTCTGGACGATGTGGACGAGGGACGTGGATGAGTGGGGGTGGCGGGAGAGGAGGAGGTGGAGTGAGGAGAGGGAGTCTGTGTAGATCACAGCCTTGCCCTTGGTATGAGAGGTGTGGAGGTGTGTGATGGCCTGGTGGAGGGCATAGAGCTCCGACGTCAGGACGTCCGTCTCCGGTGGGAGCGTCCATGTCCTGCAGATGGAGTTGGCAGGGTCATAGATGGCTGCTGCCGTGGAGGGGGGTGACTGGGAGTGTGAGCCATCAGTGAAGAGCTTGATGTGGTGGTGGTACAGCATCCTGTCCATCTGTCTGAACAGTGCTGCCGCCAGAATACCTGCAGAGTGCCGAGATGGGAGGCCTGGAAGGTGCAGGGTAAACTTGGAGGTGTCCAGCCAGGGTGGGAGGGGAGAGTGTGGGCTGGTGGGTTGTGGTGGTGGTAGGCTGAAGACGGTGAGAGCCTGTAGGGCCCTAACCAGCAGTGGTTGCCTGGCACCCGGAGACCAGACAGGCGTGTGATGGTCCACACCAGAGTTGGTGTAGAGAGTAGCAAGGGGGTGAGCCGGGGGGAAGCACAAGAGGCGGTGGTAATGCTGGCACAGAACCTCCCTTCTGTGGGCGGACAAGGGGAGGATGCCACTCTCAGCATGCAGGGAGATAACAGGGGAGGATTTCATGGCCCCCATCAAAAACCGAAGGGCAGCATTATGGAGGGGATCCAGCCTGGTTAGGATAGTCCGTGACGTTGACCCATAGATGCTGCTGCCGTACATGATTTTGGGCTAGATGGTGGCAAGGTAGTACTGGTGAAGATCTCGGGTGGCACCTCAACGGACACCAGCAATCCTCTTCATGACGTCCAGGCGCTGGCTGCAGTAGATGCGGAGATATTCCACGTGCCTGGCCCAGGAGAGGCGAGGACCGTCCAGCCGCAGCCCCAGGAAGGTGTGCGTCCTGGAGTATGGAACCGGCTGGCCGCACAGTTGGAGGGCAGGAGTTTAAGGGTGAAACACATAAGCGTGCTTTTAGGAGCACTGACCTTCAGACCCCAGGTGTACACCCAGTCACTGAGGGAGGTTGCCGCTTCTTGGAGGCGGGTCTGCGCCTGGGCCAATGTTGGTGCCCGGCTGACTACGGTGATGTCGTCAGCGTAAATGAGGAGGTGGGAGTGGGCGGGAAGGTGGAGGTCGGAAAGGAGGACGTTGAAGAGAAGAGGACTTAGGATGGAGCCTTGAGGAACGCCTCTGTGAATGGGACGAGAGGGCGACAGGGAGGCACCCACAGCAACCTGATAGTGGCGACCGTCAAGGAAGTCCTGACCCAGGCAAGGGTGGCCCCTGTAATGCCCATGTCGGCCAGCTTGTACAGGATACCCTCGTGTGGTGCTGTGTCAAAGGCTCCTTCCAGGTCAAGGAAGAGTGTAGTCGTGACCTGGCGCTGACGGTAGGTGTCACAAATATGGAACTCAAGCTGACCCAGCACGTCCAGTGTGCCTCTATGGGGGCGAAAGCCGCACTGCTCCTCCCTCAGCAGTCGCTTCTCCTCGAGCCACCAGGAGAGATGTGTGGACACCAGGTGCTCCATCACCTTCCCAATACAGGAGAGGAGAGCTATGGGCCTGTAGAAAGATGGGAGTGAAGAATCTTTACCCGGCTTGTGGATGGGGATGAGGTCAGAGGGCTTCCAACAGGTGGGGTATTTTCCTGTCTCTCAGCTGGTGTTGTAAATGTGTAAGAGGCATTCCTGTAGGGGAGGGGAGAGGTGGGTGAGGAAATCATACGGGATGTGGTCATGTCCTGCTGCCTTGCCAGTACGCAGTGTGGACAGGGCCGCATCCAGTTCCTGCCGGGCGTAAGGCTGGGTTAGCTCAGAAAGACCAGGGGAGGCGATGGAGGTAGAGGTGGCTTGGTGGAGGTCTGCAGGAGGATGAAGAGCAGGTCCAGGACCGAGGGAGCACCAGTGTGGGGATGGAACCTGGTGGCCAGACCAGGCAGGCTCAGCAGGGAGAGGTGAAGAGAATTCAACATTATCTTGAATAATGTGTTACCTGAGGGGTTCCGTTTGTAGAGAGGCAGGTCAGGCTCCCAGCATTGGTGGTGTGCGTTAAAGTCCCCCATGATGATCACCGGGGGAGGGAGAGAGGCGATGTAGTGCTCAACCTCCTGGGAAGTGGCAGCACCACCTGGGTTGTAAATCACTGCCACGGTGAGCCAACCTCTCCGGAGGTTAACCCTGGCAGCAACGACCTCCAGGTGCCCACTCGGCCACTGAGAAAGGGGAAGTGGAGAGTGGAGCAGCACGTAGCGGAGGGCAAGGAGGACACCTCCACCACAGCCCTGTTGGCGGTCACGCCTGAGGATGGAGTAGCCCGGAAGGTTGAGCGTGAGGTGAGGGGGGAGCCAGGTCTCATACAACCCAACCACCGAAGGAAGCGAGTCCCTCAAGTAGGTGTGCAATTCTGATGATTTCCTGAGGAGAGACCTGGCACTCCAGAGGAGGAAGGTGAGGGCCATATCCTATCCAAATAAAGAGATGAGCTTGGAGAGGGTGGGCCACAGATAGGTGAGGATGTCCAGCACAGGTGTACCCAACCTGGTAGAGGTGGTAGCCCTTCCAGAGGAGGGTGAAGAGAGGAGATGACCGTATCCCTGGAGAAGGCGGAGGAAGCCGGAACTGCAGGTGGGCGAGCAGGATCCCAGGGTGAGGCGGGAGGCCTTGGGGGCATAACGGGGGACGGGAGCAAGGGGGCGGCATGGCAGAAGGCACGTCCCGGTCCCTGTCCACAGTGGGATGGGGAGCCTTGTGGCTGGTGTACCTCAGCTGCTATGGTGGAGTGGGTGAATCCAGAGTCGAGATCTGAGGGGGTGAGGGTAGACAGAGGTGCCAGATACCCAGGCGGTCTACGAGGTTTACGCAGGTGGATGCGACGGCATACAGGAGGAGGAGGAGGAGTGCTGCTGGGCTCAGGGGAGATGATGGGATCCTGAGGCAAGGAGGTATCATCTGCCAGGGCCTCCTGCAGCGGGTTGAACCTATTCCCTGTGGTGATGGTGGAATACAGCACACCCGAGTGGACCGCCGTAGCTGGGGGTAGATTGGGTTTCGCCGGTGCAAGTGTGGGTGGTGATGGGCGCGGCGCGGCCTGCGTTGGGCCGATAGGCTAGGCAGGTCAAGGTCTCTCGGCTGCGTGTTGATGGCGTGCAGGGGCTTCCCCTCCCGCGCCAAGTCAGCATAGAGCTGCTGAGCCCGGCAGTTAAAAGGGCAGTGCGCCGACCTGGGCCCATGTGGACCCCCACACTGGAAACAGCGGAAGGGCCTGGTGCAGGTGATGTCGTCACGCCTGCATGGGTGAGGCCCGCTGCAGCGGGAGCATCGTACTGGAGACCTGCAGGTGTAGAGGGAGTGACCGATCCGATGGCACCCAGGGCAGCGGAGCAGAGGGAGGAGGTAGGGGCGCGGCCAGTACACCACCTGGGAGATAGAGATCTTTGTGGAAAGGGTCCCTCTCACCTTCAGGCGTAGCCACTTCCCAGTGGTGGATCTGCGCAGATTGCGGGGCGGGATCCAGGTGATTTCGACCACCTCGCCACCATTGAAGGGTCGGAAGGCCTTCCGGACCTCACCGAGGTCAGTTTCATCATCCAGGGGCCCCACCCTGGCGTACTGGTAGTCACGTTCAGCCCTGCGGCAGGTGACCTCCCATTCCCCCAGGGTAAAGGAAGCCTGCCCGAGGTCAGGTACCTTGGGGATGTTGTGCTCCCAGACCACAACAATAAGGGCACTACCATTTCCCAGGGCGCGGGTTCCCCCTCTAGGACGTACAGTAAACCCTCGCGTATTCGGACCGTCATTATTCGGATTCATACTTACTTTTTTTTTTTTTTTTTTTTTTATACAATACGGCAGGGCGGCAAGAATTTATGTGAAAGCCCTGATTATCATAATTGCATAATTTCACTATTGCATCCCTAAATGTTATTTACGTCAAAAAAATTGAATTATGAACGTAGAGGTCAAAGTAGTTGGCGTAGTTCCATTGTCGCCATGGGTTCCATTGTCACACATGCACACAACAAGATCATAATATTCCCCTCTAAAATTACCACAGAAAATGTACATAAACACAAACAGGCCAGTCTTGAAAATATTTTACGGCACAATTTCCTAACCATTCCTTCACTGGCTTACAGCTATGACACGGTGCACCGTCTTGCATGAATGTCATACTCAACGAATACTCAATACTCAACGAAAGGTTGAGCGGTGGGTTAAGAAATCGCAAGACTCGCCAACTGTTGAAAGTCTAACACACTTGTCTCGCCCTGGATGCAAGAAAAAAGTTTCAAAGAAAACTTTGAATATTATCAAAAGACAGCTAGTGAAATCTCCTACCAAAACAGCAAGATAATTAAAGTCAATAAACCCACAGTTACTGGCTACAGTGTGTGTAAGGAGCGTGTCGCGTTACATCCGTAAAGTCTCGCGATTTCTTAACCCACCGCTCAACCTTTCGTTGAGTAACCCAGTCTCCCTCACAATTTCTTTCGAACTAAAACCGATCTTATATAAGCTGTGAATACGGGTGATCTGGTCTGCAGTCAACTGTGGCTTAGGCCCCATAGCCAACTGAGCGAAACGACTTTCCCGAAATGTTTTGGTGACGTTTTGGGAAATCAAGCCGGGACTGACGATAAGAAACAATGTCCTGGTCACTGACCATTAATGACTAATGATTTGAAAAACTGCAAGCAGGAAGTCAAGGCCGTGAGTAAGTTCCCAGACATCTTTTTTTTTCAATCATTCCCCATAGGAAGCGCCAGGAGGGAATTAAAAGAAATTTGTCAAGGAGCGTGACGGATGTAAGACACTGCCAACTTCTCTGTCTTCCACTGTATTATCTACAGATTTTTTGATTTTTTTGCCCGAATTTCTCAGATTTATGTAAATTTTGCAACACTGCTATTTAGTCGCACACCTGTTTTCTTATGGTAGACACCTCATTACCCGGTCTGTGTTCGGGCAATGGCGAAACAGTTTGTGGCTTTTGGGGCTGTTCCTGGCCTCCTGGTGCTGTTGTTCCTCTGCTTTATCCTGGCTGTAGTCCTGATGGCCCCCACATGTGAAGCCATCGAAAAAGGTATTGTCTCTGGAGGTGAAGCAGGAAATTCTTCAAAGGATTGACAAAGGTTGGTCTAGTGCTAGGATCATGGCACACTATGATCTTGCTAAGTCTACCCTTTCTGATATTAGGAGATCTAAAGATAAGCTCTTGGGTTATTCTGCTGAGTTTTCTTTTGCTTCTAAGACTGGAAGAAAAGGCGTAAGGAAGGTTATGGGTAAACCATTGTCAGTAGAATTAGATCAATGTGTTAAGCAGTGGTTCTTGCAACATGGTACTAGGGGTGTGATGGTTCCTTGTTCGGAGATGAAGATGGCTGCTGAGAAATTTGCTGGAGAGATAGGTCTGCCAAATTTCAAGGCATCTGATGGTTGGCTTTATCGTTTCAAACTTCGACATGGTCTTACCAAGTCTTGTGGTGAAAGTTTGGATGCCTCGGAAGAGCATGCAGAGAAATTTCGGCAGACATTTAAGGATTTGATTAAGAAGGAAAATCTTTTACTTGAGCAAATCTACAATGCTGACGAAACAGGCCTTTACTATCGCTCAATTCCCGAGAATACCCTGGCCAGTGAGGAGAAATCTGTGCCCGGTCAAAAACGGTGCAAGTCGCGCGTGTTTGTGATGTGTTGTGCTAATGCTGCAGCACTCACCGCCTGACTCCTGTGCTGATAGGCAAGGCAAAACAGCCGCGTTGTCTGTGATGTGTTGTGCTAATGCTGCAGCACTCACCGCCTGACTCCTGTGCTGATAGGCAAGGCAAAACAGCCGCGTTGTCTGTGATGTGTTGTGCTAATGCTGCAGCACTCACCGCCTGACTCCTGTGCTGATAGGCAAGGCAAAACAGCCGCGTTGTCTGTGATGTGTTGTGCTAATGCTGCAGCACTCACCGCCTGACTCCTGTGCTGATAGGCAAGGCAAAACAGCCGCGTTGTCTGTGATGTGTTGTGCTAATGCTGCAGACACTCACCGCCTGACTCCTGTGCTGATAGGCAAGGCAAAACAGCCGCGTTGTCTGTGATGTGTTGTGCTAATGCTGCAGCACTCACCGCCTGACTCCTGTGCTGATAGGCAAGGCAAAACAGCCGCGTTGTCTGTGATGTGTTGTGCTAATGCTGCAGCACTCACCGCCTGACTCCTGTGCTGATAGGCAAGGCAAAACAGCCGCGTTGTCTGTGATGTGTTGTGCTAATGCTGCAGACACTCACCGCCTGACTCCTGTGCTGATAGGCAAGGCAAAACAGCCGCGTTGTCTGTGATGTGTTGTGCTAATGCTGCAGACACTCACCGCCTGACTCCTGTGCTGATAGGCAAGGCAAAACAGCCGCGTTGTCTCCGTGGGATAATGAATAATCTCCCAGTTGTTTATGACCATTCAAAGAAGGCTTGGCTTACTACCAAGATCTTCAAGGATTGGTTTTATAAACATCTGGTGCCAGAGATTATAAATTTTCAGACGGAAGGCCTGCACTACAGCCGCGACCGAATCCGAGCTCCTCTTCTCCTCGACAATGCACCCGCGCATCCTGTCGAGAGTGAGTTGCTTGGTGATAAAGGTCGTATCAGGGTCTTGTATTTGCCTCCTAATACGACTTCACTCATTCAACCAATGGACCAGGGTATTATCGTGGCTATGAAACGGCTGTACCGGCGGAGGTTTTTAGAGCAGGTAATGGTGGTGATTGACGAGGAAGACTGGGATGTTGGCCAGCTGACACTCGACAACCTGCGCAAGTATGATCTCAAATCTGGCATTTTCAACCTGGCTCGTTCTTGGAAGGATGTTTCAGCCAGCACCCTGTCTAATGGCTGGAATAGTCTGATTCGTGGCACTGATCCAGTGATTGAATTTGAGGGATTTGAGACTGCTAACTTTCACCGCCACATTGTGCAGGCTGGGGAGACAGCGACCGAAGAAGATTTAGTGATTGGTTGGATGGTGATGAAGGTGACCCGGGGTATCAGACACTGACGGACGCTGAGATTGCCGATTCGGTTTTACACCCGGATCAACAAGACTAGTGACGATGATGATGACGATGACGTAATGCCGACTCGACCAACGGCATCTGCCGTAAGGCAGGCAGCAGAAACACTAGTTGAGTATTTGGAGCACCCAAATACTGAAGCTGAACTACGTGTTTTTGCTACCTCTCTACGGGAGATCCGTGATAGAATTTTTGCAACCCAGAGTCGCTGGACACTACGCCAGACAACCATAGACACCTTCTTTAAACCAGCTCCTTCTGGTCCTTCATCTTCACTATCCTCTAAAACCCCACCTTCGTCTCCTCTACTTATGGCTGCCTCATCATCCTCACCTGTTGCAGGCCCTTCAGGCATAGTCAGTCCAATGGAGAGTGACTCCGAATCTCTGGATTCACCACTGCCTTTGATCGTGAGTATCAGTGAGGGGGAGGAGGAGGTGGCTTCATAAGCTGCCACAAGTGGCCACTAGACCACAGGGGAATTATCATCACCACGGCATCAGAGGTGGTGAGTGTAAACACTGTACTGTAGACTATTGGGTATTTTTACTGTAGATCTATTTATTTACATTATTTATCTTATGTTTAGTGATATTTGCATGACTTGGAAATGTTCTGTATTTACCTAGAATTTTTTTTCTTCAAATCCTCGCATTATTCGGATTCTTGCATTACTAGGACCACTCCTTGGCCCAATTAGTCCGGATACACCAGGGTTTACTGTACTTGCCGAGGGGCGAGAGGTGGAGAGCATGTAGTAATTTAAATAAATGATAAGTACAATAAACCCTTCATGTTCGCGGGTTTCAGGCTCGCGGATTTGATTACTCGCGGGTTTTCAACCCTTGGGATAAATAATAATAAATACAGGTAATTAAATATAATTATTTATTTTATATTATTATTATATTTTATATTTATATTTTTTATTATTATTTATTTATTTTATTATTATTTTATTTATTAAAAGTATTTTCCATAAAAACTACTGTGCATGCCTCTTCAGTGGCACATAAAAGTCTGTAGTGATGGTAAAATTCGCAATATATGGCGCCTGGCGACATTAGTGCAGTGGCGAGTGACTGGCGACTAGTGTTATCTACGGACTACGGTAGCCACACACTGGTGGGCTGAGCGCTGCGTGCACACCTCACCTTCCTCAAGCCACCACCAGACCAGACACAATAGTGAACATTTAAGCAGTGGCAACCCCATCACCCTAAAACACAGGGAGGAGCACTGGAGCAAGCTGGTGTGGTGGACAATCTGGCCGTGGTGCGAGAGGCATAGCTTTGTGCCAGCCACCCCAACACAACACACCCTAACACACCCTCACCGTTGGCCCACAGCGATCCACGGGGGTTCAGCGTCCACTTCCTCCTCCTTCTGGGCTCAGCCATAGGCCTAGCCATGGTGGTGGTGGTGGGGAGGAATAGGGGTGTGATGTAACCCTGGCAGCGGCTACACGTGTGTCGCGGCCTCAGCTGTTATGGGTTGTTGCTGATGATGACAGTGTTCAGTTCAGTTGTGGGTAGTCTGGCCTTTTTTATCGGCACTCCCTGATGTGATGTTTGATGTTTGAAAAACTTCGTCAGTTATCGACGCAGCTGAGATGGATCTCCACTGTAATCAGACAGCTCTCTCTCAGACTACCCCTAGAGAGCTGTCTGCTAGTGCTTATAGTGTTAGGGGAAGCCAGCACCCCGGGAGGCGGGTTACAAAACCCCGGCTAACACCCGGTACCTATTCACTGCTGGGTGGACAGGGGCTCGGGTTTTAAGGAAACAGCCCAACTGTATCCTTACCATTCAAGCAACAAAATCCATTTTCTTTATACCGTAAGCCTATTTTCGGGGCGGGAGGGGTAACTAATGTCATGCTCGCGGATTTACGATACTCGCGGGTGTGTGTGTTCCCTAACCCCCGCGAGCATGAAGGGTTTATTGTATTGGGATATGATAAATGCACATTTCCAGTGGTATTAACCAGTTGCACCTTATATTATCATCTTTAATTAGCATGACTGGCTATTAGTCATCGTCATAATATTTGCTCCTATCCTACGTAGACACGTAGTTAGGTATTGGTGGCGGCACCTTGCCGCCCGCAGAGAGTAGTCAGTACATTTCCAGATTCCCATGGAATAACATCTCTCATTGGGGTTCTCTGATTAAATCTTAATATTGAGAAGTTGTATACAAATTTTTGTACATAAAAGGGTTAAACAATAGGACGTGTTTAAAATCAACACAGCGATTCCATCCGCCACATCAGTGTTGTGTGATAACCCACTTGACGCCTCAGATTAAAACACACCGCCTCCGCCCTTCACCGCCGGCCTGAATCACGGCCTGGCCACTCCGATCGCCCGAGCAGGCAATATTGATAAGCCTACAACCCAATTCAACCCTCCTATCCCCCGATAAGTATCTTAGTTAGTACTGGCTGGGATATTTTGTCGGGATGAAATAGACAATATGGGTATTCTGAAGGTAAGCACTTCAATTAATTAAATGTTTGTGACATAAAATTTCCTCAGTGAATATTATTGGCATGTAACACCTCCTTATCCAGGTTATTCCATAGTTTAATTGGTCTGAATGGGTAGATATACTTCTTGATATCTCTCTTGCATGTGGTCCTCTTCAACTTTTTCCCATGACCTCACCTATCACTCTCATTCCACAAAAACATATCATCTCTATCAAAATTATCCATACCCTTGTATTTACCTAGTTGGGTTTTACAGGGCCTGAGCTACACTACCTGAGCCAAACGCCTTCTTGAGATCAACATAGGCTGCAAGCATCCCCTGTCGAAACTCACGTCGGCGTTCCACCAGGACACGAAGTGCTAGGATACCATGTTGATGAATTACCAGGAGTGAACCCAGACTGCTGAGGTTTCTGATACTTTAACAGATGACACCAGATCCATGTCAGCAATATATGGGCAAGCACCTTGCCTGGCACAGTGAGCAGTGAAATACCGCGGTAATTGTTGCAGTCCTGACGGTCCCCTTTTCCTTTCCCGATAGGGACGACCAGCCCCCTTTTCCAGTCAGGAGGAATCATACCTGATTGCCACATGGCAATCAAGACAGCATGCAACCTGCGGATCATGGCCTCACCCCCAGCTTTGAGAAGCTCCGCACTGATATTACAAACACCAGCTGCCTTTCCACCCCTCAACTTTGCTACAGCCTCTCTGACTTCGTTAAGAGAGTGTGCGGTTTTGTCAATGGGAGGATCGGCATTCACTGCCCGCAAATCAGTGGTGTGAAGTTGTTCAATTGGAGGGTCCACCGTGAACAACTGCCCACCGTACTTAGCCTAACTAGCCATCTGCCCATCCATGTCTGACACGAGGTGCCCATCTGCTGCTCGGATAGCATACGCCCGAAATGGAGACTTGGAACGGAGCTTTTTCACGGCTCGGTAGGCGGGTAATACACCAAGAAGTGTAAGATCTTTCTTATAAATGACACAGGATATATTTAAAGGAGCATGGCCAGTTTCTCTCCCCAGAACAATTTACCTGCTGACACTTTCTCACCCCCCCACCACCTGGGACACATTTACTCATAGCCATTTGTCCCTCTCAACAACTTCCCCCCACTTCTAGCAGCGCTATATTTTTTATAAGAATAGTGAGAATAAGTTTCAACATTTGTTACATGTGACATTAACATTAAAAAATTATTTAAGATATTTTCATGAGAACTGTTATCACGATATTATTAATTCAATCTTATCTCAAAGTTTTGGTATTTTTCTAGCATTGCTTTTGTTTTTTCATTAGCAATAGTTACTTTTACGAGGGTTTGGATTAAGTTAGGGGTTAAAACTTGGGGTTAGGTTAAGTTAGGAGGATAAAACAATCTGCAGTACAAAAGATATACTAATACTAAAGATTGATCATTACTATCATCATTATGAAGGACATAAACATTAATAAGTGAATAAAATAATCTAATGTAGCTTTAAGCCTAGATAACCCTCAATTAAAAGGCTGCATGGATTTTCCTTAATCCTCGTCTATCTTATATTTTATACTAACTTCAATGGCAAATAAGAGTGAACTTGAACACCTAGAACAGACTCTGTTATTAGGTAGTTTGTGCAGAGACGATAGGGTGTTTTAAGAAAAGACAAAACAAACATATGAAAGGGATGAAAAGTGGATGTAGTTGATGTAAAGGTATAACAGGAACTACCACTTATATGTCTATATACCAGCCTCTTGTGGCTTACTTATGTTCTGATGTACTGGTGTCAGGCAATACAACAATGAAACATACCTGACCTATCCTGTTAAGATGAACGAGAAGGTGTCCATCCCAAGCGACTTACTTTGTTAACCCACAATCACTTTCTTTTAGGGCTTACAGGGAATCTGTGGTGCTTGAAACCCTTCTAAGACCTATTGTGACATCCAACAGCACAGCAGCACGACATGACACTTGTTTATAAGCAGCAAAAAAAGACTGAGAACTTCCGCAGGTCTAGGTGAACGGAGAGGCCTTGGATTCAAGATGGCGCCCAGTAGCGTTTAACATAGGACCAATGGGTGGCGGAACCCTTCTTTTAAAGAGACCCTAGTTTAGACCATTGGGGCATATTGTAAGTCACCAACCTTGGGACAGCCTTTGGAGTGAAAAACTCGCCATCTGGTAACTCTGTCCCGTGCTTACATAGAGGCTCCTCAACAGTACATCTCTATGACTTATTTTCCGGAAAGAATTACTATATTACTCTATGCGTCATCGTCCTAAACATGGTATTGACATAGGAATGAAGTCTAAATCCATAAAACTTGGTCACCAGCTGAAATTACTGATTAAATTAGAATTAAAAAGAAACAATACCACTATATTTTGCAGGCGACTATGATGGATTGTTTCACTAGATTCCAAACTTCTGAGATATGGTGTAACTATGCTTAATTTGTGATATTCAGGAGCTATGACACTTATCTGCCATAACTATGACACACGCTTCAAGAACTCCACTACAGAAGACTGCCAGTAAATTACCCTTTCTGGAATATAAGCTATTATATTTGGACAAGGTACATAAATTCATAGGTGCTGCAGAATCTAGCTATTCATGAAAATTTTAAGATATGAAATATTGAAGCAACAATTGACTTTTTCTTGCCTAACCTTTAGTGAAAATTTAAACAATAGAGAAAAAAGCAGTTAAAATACTTTATAGTACTCACCTTAAAGCTAGCATTAGAGTCATTTCGCCTTGGTCGAAATCCTGTAGATCCATCCTCATCAGATGAGGTTGTAAAGGTTTGAGATGTTGCTAAAGAGTCACTAGTCATCGAAGAAGTTGTAATTGTGGAGTTTGCCGTGATGTGTGTAGAACTGGCCATTGTCACACTTGTTAAAGGCGGTGGTGGTGGAGGAAAGTCATCAGGTAAATGCTGATGGTTGGCACTATCAGGAGGGGCTGGAGGTGGTGGTAAGTCTGGAGTGACATCTGGTTGCAAATTATTCTTGATTCCCATGTACCCATAAGATAATCCTCTACGTAAGTATCCATATTGACCATCTTGCGTTGCTGACGCCTTAGAGCTCTCACTAATAGAGTTAGAGCGACGAGGTGGTGGTGGTGGAATTTTCTTTGGAGTTCCCTGTGGTGTGTTGTTTGAGCTGCCACCTCCTTGGCCTGAGCCGTAAGATTTTTCCGAATTTTGTCGATTCAACGACTTTGAATTAAATTCTTTCATGCAAATTTCTTCCCCTTGACTAGATTTTTTCAGGTTCATCCCATCTTTGATAAACTGTGGTACTTCATGAACATCTGCTCGAGTTTTCGCAGTTACTTTGGCAACAGGTCTAAACTTAATTGCAGTGCGAGGTCTGGGTAATGTTCCTCCACCTTCATAATTATTTGCATATTCATTAGTGGGAGTGATGTCACCATCATCCATAGATCTCTGAGGATGAGAGGAATTTATATTTGAATGTGGAAATGCTCTTGGCGGTAAGTTGCCGAGAGACATAGGGCCTTGGATATGTGGCATCCTATTGTCAGGGTGGAAGGTCTGGTACGTACCATATATTGGCTCCTCTAGGCTCTCAATGCTCTGACCTCTGCCACCTGGCCTAACCTGTACAGCAACAACATCTGGACGATACTGAACCTGACCTGGCCTAGGAGCAGGATGTGGTGGAACATTTGTAAGTGGATGGATGTGGGCTTGTGGGGGAGGCATTGGGCCATACTGCAAGTTAGGATTATAGTGAGGTGCAACTGCATAATGTACTCCAGATTCTGTGAGGCCACTCAGTCTATTATGTTCTCCATTTCCATAGTGTCCTGATCCAGAGAATGTTCGAAATTCTGGGACACCAATAAGCTGGTCTCGTCCCTCGCCGGATTCACGGGGAATCATTAATTCATGTGTTCCGTACACTGACTGCTGACGAGAATCTTGGGAGGTGCTGAATTTCTTTCCTGCCATGATGTCTTTGACACGCTTAATGGCCAACATAACCTGAAAAGTTGGAAATTTTATGAAGTAAGGCCTATATGAAGAAAATGTCTGTATTGAGAAGAAAAAGTGCACTAACATAAAATAAAAATGCTTGATGGCAGAAGATTTCAGATCACCTCTGGCCAAATACTGGTTGTGTTGGAAGTCAATATTTTTATCTTCACTCTAAAATATTTTAGTGGCCCAGTGGTGTGAAGGATAGCACACTCCCCCATTCTTTAACCAATTTCACAACAGAGAGGTTTGTTAGGTCAAAAAAAAAGGGGGTTAAAATTCCCGACCAGGTGGAGACAATTTAAACTTGTCTCCTTTCATGCTACAGTCTCTGTTCACCTAGCAGAGAGTAAGTACAAGATTTAAGCTAAGGAATTGTCCTCGAAATCCTGCCCGGATCTGAGAGGAAGGGAGGGGGAATCATTAAATTATGTGGGCGTAAACGTGAAGTGTGTGTGTAGAACCTTGCCGTGCAGGACAAGAAATGGTCTTCGGCTTAGCACAAATGGTAGTAATGATATGGAATAAAATGAATTAAATTAAATAAATGTAAATAAAATTCAACTAGGTTGGAACTCCATTATATGTGACTGGAAGTAAGGGTGGGAACATCCAAAATTATATTTCTCATGTGCTTGGTGGTGAAATATGATGGCAGAGTTGAAAGATATACCTATGTAGATCAATCAATGGGGGCATTCGCCGAGTGGCGCGTCACTTCGCCCGCCATACGAAGCCATTCCCAGGGGTTGCCAGGTGCGAGTCCCTGTGCACAGCTAGGGTGTGAAAAAAAAAAAAAAAAAAAAATCGGAAATGGAGACGCTTTTTATGATGGTTTTGACACTCCTGAATCCAGCCAAGGGGTTGGTTTAAAAAAATAAATTCGTTTAGTTGGGTGCTTAGCAATTTGAAAATTTGAGTTTTTTCCTCATTTCTGCCATTGAAAGCAAGCCTATGTAGGCGACCTGAGGGCGATGGAAATGATATCTATGGGCGAAATCTAGCACGAGTGGTGGTTTCAATGTTCAACCTAGGCCGAGGTGGACGTATTTTACTAAATAGAAAAAAATTCTGGGGCCTGCCTGATGGCAGATCACAGCCCGGAAAGCAACAAAAGCATAAAATGTGAACTTACGAGTAGTTATGCCTACATACAGTGAGCTTGACGTTATTGACACCTGTGTCAATAATGCCATAGTGATACCTGGATACCGCCACGGGAACGAAACTGATCCTGCCCGTTTCAATTCCTTTGATATTAATCCGGTCTTGTCCACAGGTTTTTGAGATATACAGTCAAGCGGTGATTACGGAAGCATTATGGCTGGAGGGACGAGAGCCAGCTCCAGCTCTAACCTGACTGACCTAGTCGGCAAGCCAGAGGATCTGCCACAAGCCGATCTACCCACCAAAAGGTGCGTCTTGCAGCAAATGCTTAAACTTCGACTGCATGATTCGCGCGATGCCAGAAACATTCCGATCGCGGAGATAGCAGAAGAGACTGGGAAGATGGTGACGGAGATATGGATGAAGATCAACCACCGCATGGAGAAGGCAATAGTATCCCAGAAGGCGATACGTATGAGGTTGATTTCGTTGTGGCAGAAGGCGGAGGAGATCTCAAGCGGTGGAAAGAAGAAAATCTCCAGGTCTGTCAGCGCTAGGAAGAGAAAGAAAAAGGTAGCCAAATCACAAGAGAGCGAGAAGTTCATCGCCAACCTCGATAGTCTCCTGGACATCTGCATCTGTCACTGCCCCATGCAAACCTGCAGTGATTTGAACTGCGCCTCAGATTGCCTGCAGAAGGTTCACCTCACTTGCAGTTGTCCCAAAGACTGCAAGCGCAAGGCCCCTTTGAGAGACTCCATGCCTCATAGCCGCCAGCATCGTTAGAGGAAAGTGTTCCCTGTTCTGGGTGGCCCCACTCCCCCCAGGCGGCATGAAAATCTCACCCAGTTCTTCACACTCTTCCGAGAGCCGATCCATTTTCTCGATCTCCCTCCTCTTCGCCTGCAGCTCCTTCTCTGACTTCCGTTGCCTTCCTCTTCTCCAGCCTTCTCTTTATCTCCTGCTTTCTTTGCAGCGCCATCTTCTGCTTGGCTGTTTCCGCTGAATCCTTGGATCCTATCTGAAACTTTCCTCGGACCCCCGTCTTCCTTCTCTGACCAAGCATAAACTCGAGCTCAAGAGGTGCACAGTGTGCAGGCTCCCTGACTATAACAAGCAAATCTTGGCAGGAAACATCAACTTGTCCCAGGCACGAGCCTTGTGGGCTGGCCTCCAGCCTTGGCCTCCTCCACACCGGATTGTCTCTTACAGATACAACCTGGTAGGAAGGATCGGTTTCAGGGTAACATGACACATTCCCATATAGCCGAAGTTGGCGTGACGGACTTTGCAGGTAATAGGCCTCGAATTTAGTCTCATGGTGCAATAGCTGATTTGACACGTAGAAATCCCAACGATACCCCATGATTCTGCGAAGACACCCATTACCGAAGGCATCGATTCGCCTCTTCTAGTCGGTATTTAGTGTCCATGTCTCATATCCATAGAGTAAGAATGGGATCACAAGCGACTTGAAAACCGGATCTTTGTCCTCTTGCACAGGCACGTGACAATGCCAAATACTTGTGTTGAGGGAGTCCATAACACCGTGGGCTATGCCAATCCGCCGTAAGACTTCTTGACGTGACCCACTGTCATTCTGGACTACGTTACCAAGGTATGTAACATTTTCTAAGATCTAAATGTCCTCGCTGCACACTAGAACAGACTGTACTGCTTCATCTAATAAGCCTCCGAATACCTGGACCTTGGTCTTGGACCGGGAGACCGCAAGTCCCAAAGGCTTTGCCTCCTCGTGTAGTGCCTCGAGAGTCATCACCGGAACCTCCAGCGTCTCAACAAAAAATTCTGCATCATCAGCAAAAACAAGATCAGTGATCTTGGTATTGCCGAGGGATGCTCCACAATCACTTTGGTCCACAACTTTGCCCTATACCCAGTCTATACAAGTGTTGAAAATTGATGGGGCAGGGATGCACCCTTGCCTCACTCATGTATTCACAGGCAAAAGCTGGATACACCTCCTCCACACTTCACAGAACTCTTAAGTCCCAAAGTCAACAGTCCTTGCAAAAATCACGTAAAGCTGCAGAAGATCCCAAAGTGCCTCACGATGCACTGAGTCAAATGTCTTCTTAAGATCAACATAGGCTGCAGGCATCCCCTGTCGAAACTCACGTCGGCATTACACTAGGACACTAAGAGCTAGGATACGGTCAGTTGTGCCTTCAAACTGAGGGTAAACCATCATAGAAAAATGGACCTTCACCTATACCATCATGGGTGTCACTATAAAAATAATAAATCAAGCCTGCGCCAACCAACGGGCGGAGGGCCAACCATCACGTCCCTCCAGACTGATATCATAAATAGCCTACTGGCGCTATAGGCTTCAACGTATAAAAAAAGAAGAAAAAAGAAAAAAAGAAAAAAAGTTGTTGACTTACTAGGCATGTACCCAGACTGCTCAGGTCTCTGATGCTTCACCAGATGACTGCGGATCCGTGTCAGCAATAGATGGGCAAGCACCTTACCTGGCACGCTGAGGAGTGTAATTCCGCAGTAATTGTTGCAGTTCTGATGGTCCCCTTTTCCTTTCCAGATAGGGACGACCAGCCCCCTTTTCCAGTCAGGAGGATTGGTACCTGATTGCCACACGGCAGTCAAGACAGCATGTAACCCACGGATCATGGCCTCATCCCCAACTTTGAGCAACTCCGCATGATATTACAAACACCAGCTACCTTTCCAGCCCGTAAACTAATACAGAGCCGAGTAAATAATTTGGTCTAATACAGAGCCGAGTTTGAACATCTCTTTCTCTTCAGTTTCACACATCTCGGTAGGAGCGTACACTGCAACAAGAGACATGAAACCAAGAGTGTGTTTCATCCTCACCCGCATTATACGCTCATCAACAGGAGTAACCTCAACAACAGACAGCTGCAGTTTGCTGGAAATGCCTATAGATACTTCACGGAGACTGGTACCATTGCTCATGCCGGACCATTAGTAAGTGTAATCCCTACTGATAGTCTCGCCACTGCCAAGCCTCCTCGTATCAGAAAGTCCCACTATATCCACCCTTAGCCTGTTGTGCTCGCCCGATAGGAGAGGCAGTCAATGATCGTCTGAGAGGTTCAAAATGTTCCAGGAGCCCACACGTAGAACCCTCCAGAGGTTTATACCAGGACTGATTCGACAGGCAGGCACCGCCTCTGCACCACCCCGGTCATCCCCACAACAAAAATTGGGGCTAGGGGACCCTCTCACTTCATCTGGAGTGCGGGATTCCCAAGGGCTTTGCCCCGCACTCGTCATATACTGCAGAATTCCTCCATGTGTCATTATGGAGGGGTCTGCATAGTCGAGCCCCCGGCAGAACCGGGACAAGGGCACGGCTGTTGTCTTGCTCCCAGCCTCTACTTCTTATTGTGTTCATAGCGTTGCATGTTTTTACGGGAAAGGGGCGCAAATCCCTTGCTAACCAATCTATATCAGGGATTGGCCTTATGCTCGCCGTGGCCAGGGACACACAACCCCTGTAGAAATTAACCTCAGGTTGCCCACTATTTCACCCATAGCTGAGGCTGGATGGCCATTGACTCGATAGTGAGTTCATCTGTCCTTAAAGATTGTCATATTTTTAGTCCATCTGGGTGTCCAGCACACCCTCCTCACTGGTAGAACCAGTGGGGGAGCCGGTTTAGTCGCCGACGATCTGACCATGGGCTGGTTGTACTGGATTACATGTTACCAGTAGCAGGGCACAACCCTGACCAGGCTCACCCTGACCAGACTTAGTATGTAGATGATAAAACAAAATTCAAAAAATCTAGGTGACGGTAAATCAAGTTGAAATCATTTGAAAAGATACTTATCTACTTTTTTCATCTTAGTTTCTGAACACTGATGCACTTAAATGCCAATGTGAGGTTTATATATAAGAATTTTTATAAGTAGGGAAAAACACGTAGGACCTCACTTTTGTGAGGACTCCAGATTCTGGGACAATAGGCTGAATGTGAAATCAGAGTTGTACAATAGGGCGGAGCATTTTTGACTTTTTTTTTAATATGACATTGTAATAGTGCGGAAAAGTTGTGGGTGTCCATAAATAAGCCATGCAAAATCTTAGATCAATAAAATAATATTTACTCTCAGCTCCGGTACTTTGAAAATCAGAAAAAATAGTGAAAATGCCATTTTCTGCATTTTTTCACTATTTTTTAATAAACACTGAAATTGACCTGGCTAATTTGTAATAGTCATAAAACAATAATATTAATGCAATATTCCTTGCATAAAAAAAGTTACAACTTTCCTTTGTCAATTACTACTATCTCCTGTATGATTAATATTCAGAAAAGTCCAAATTTAAAAAAAATATCAGATCACTATTCAAACATAACAATTTACTGTTTTATATAGTTGATAAACAAAAAAATATGTATCTATTTATAGTAGCACTATATATATATATATTATATAATATATATAAATATAACTATATATATATATATATATACTATATATATATATATATTACTATAATATATATTTCATATATATATATATAACTATATATATATATACTATATATATATATACTATATGTTATATATATATATATTATATATAATATATATATATATATATATATATAATACTATATATAATATATTATATATATATAGATATATACTATATAAATATATAATATATATATATATATATATACTATTATATATATATTATATATATAATATATATATATATATAATACTATATAATATATATATATATATATAATATATATATATATATATTAATATATATATATATATACTATATATATATATATATATATATATACTATATATATATATACTATATATATATACTATATATACTATTATATATATATATATATATCATATATATATCATATATTATACATATAATATATATATATATTACTTATATATATATTATATATATATATCTATTATATATATATATATAACTATATATATATATCTAAATATATACTATATATATATATATATATAATATACTATATATATAATATATATAATATATTACTATAATATACTATATATAATATATATATATATTAATATATATTATATAATATACTATATATATATATATATATATTATATACTATTATATATACTAATATATATACTATACTAATATATATATATAATATTATATTATATATATATATATATATATATATATATACTATTCTATATATATATATATACTATAATATATTAATAATATAATACTATATATATATATATATACTATATTCTAATATACTATATTACTATATATATTATACATAATATATTATATATATACATAATATATATATATATACTATATATATATATATAATATACTATATATATATATATATATATATACTATATTAAATATATTATTACATATATTATATATATATATATACTATATATATACTATATATATATATACTATATATATATATATATATATATATTAATAATATATAATATAATATACTATACTATATATATTATATATATATATATATATATATATATATAATATATCTATATATATAATATATATATATACTATATATATATTATTATATATATATATATATCATCATATATTATATATATATACTATAATATATATAACTAATATACTATATATCATATTACTATATTATAAATATATCTTAATACTATATATATATATATAATATTATATATACTCATATATATTATATATATATATATTATATTAATATATATATTATATATATATTATATTATATATATAATATTATATCATTACTATATCATATATTATAATATATAATATTCTAATCAATATATTAATACACTAATCAAGTTTATACCTAGATATTACAGAGATCGCTTACACCCCGTCATCCCAAAAAAATTGGGCTAAGGACCTATCACTTCATTGGAGTGCGATTCCCAGGCTTTGCCCCCATATATATATGAATAATTCCTCCATGTGTCATATAGGGTCTGCATAGTGACCCCGGCAAACGGACAAGGGCACGCTGTTGTCTTGCTCCCAGCTCTATCTTATTGTTTCATACGTTGCATTTTTTACGGGAAAGGCGCAAATCCCTTGCTAACCAATATATCAGGATTGGCCTTATGCTCGCCGTGGCCAGGGACACACAACCCCTGTAGAAATTAACTCTGGTTGCCCACTATTTCACCATAGCTGAGGCTGGATGGCCATTGACTCGATAGTGAGTTCATCTGTCTTAAAGATTGTCATATTTTTAGTCCATCTGGGTGTCCAGCACACCTCCTCATGTAGAACCAGTGGGGAGCCGGTTTATATCGCGACATATGTTAACCATGCTGTTTGTTAACTGGAATATTAATTTACCAGTAACTAGCACTATACCCTGACCATATGCTCACCCTACCATACTTAGTATGTAGATATATAAACAAAATTCTAATAAATCTAGGTTACGGTAAAAATCAATAGTTGAAAATCATTTTAAAAATACTTATCTACTTTTTTATATTATTTCTGAAACACTTGATGCACTTAATATCCAATTTGTAGTTTATATAATAAAATTTATTATAAGTAAGATAATAAACACTAGGACCTCACTTATTATTGTATAGACTCCAGACTCTGACAATAGCTATATTAAATCAAGTTGTACAATAGGCGAGCATTTTTGACTTTTTTTTATAATATGACATTGTAATATGCGAAAAGTTTATGTATTCCATAAAATATAAGCATCAAAATCTTAGATCAATAAATAATATTTACTCTCAAGCTCCGTACTTTGAAAATCAAAAAATAGTGAAAATGCCATTTTCTGCATTTTTTTCACTATTTTTTATATAAACACTGAAATTGACCTGCTAATTTGTAATATCATTAAAAACATATATAATGTCTATATTCCTTGCATAAAAAAAGTTCCAACTGCTTGTCAATATCTACTATCGGCTTCCGGTAATGATGAAATTTCAGAAAAAGTCGCAATTTAAAAAAATCAAGATCAACTATTCAAACATAACAATTTCGTTTTAATAGTTGATAAACAAACAAAAATATGTATCATTTATGTAGCCACTTTAATATATTATATATATATATATATATATATATATAATATATATATAATATATATACTATATAATATATATATATATATATATATATATATATATATATATATATATATAATATATATATATTATATGATATATATAATATAATTATATATATAAGCATATATACAATATACATATATATTCACTATTGATCATATAATTATATATTATATCGTTACTTAAGTGTTTATAAAATATGAAGAGTATTATACTACAGGGAACAGGCTGTTAATACAGGTAAAAAATGAGTATCAAGATTATGAGACAATAAAGAGCGTGCAGTGGCAGTTTGTTATCCAGCTAATGGGTCCTATCCATTAATATGGATCTTACGCCAAACAAGGTCTGAGAGGATGACTGGGCAATTGAAAAACTAGCTAATTGCAAAATCGCCAGTGTTGATTTGAACCGTTGAAACGATGAATTGAAATTGTCAGTGAGCATTAACACAGACAGAAGTACAGGCAACATTCCAAGCATTCAAGCGTGTATGTAGCGTCATTAGCTAGAGGCGTTTCTGCGGGGATTTCGCTTGCAAGCAAAAAAATGCTTGCAAGCGTCACTTTCCACTGCTGTTCCGCAAAAATGTTTCCGTCGCTTGCTCTGAGATGGCAGGCGGCGCTGAGATGTAACAAAACATGGCGGCGGACAATTTCTCGAGTGATTTATGCTGGATCAGCTCTATGTTCTTACCTAAAAGTGACGCTCGTATTGTCAATAAAGCAGCACAGAAGCTTGGAACAGAGAAATGCACAAGTGGACAGGATGGTGGAAGATGGCCGACGGAGGCTGTTCGCTGTGTTGTGTGTGTAAAGACTGTTTGAATGCATATGTAGGAATATGTAAAGATGTGCCGGTTATTTTATCCTTAATTACACGCCGCAACCTCACTTACCTGATTCAAGATTATAGAATAAGATATTAAAATAAGGAGTGATGATTTTAACTAAGTACACTACTGTCACATTTTATTGAAGCACAAACCACCGCCATGTCAGCCGAACGCGACAGTGCCCAAACAAACATTTCGCTTGCTGCCGCAACAAATTCTTGCGGGTCGGGCAATCATCTTCCCTGGATGATTGAACAGCAAGTGAAATTTGAGCAATCAAAAAAATTTCGATTGCAAGCGAAATTTCACTTCCTCCCCCGCAGAAAACCCCTTAAGAAAAATCCAGGGAAAATTTATCATGCAAGATGGCTTACAATTGCTAATAGACTAATGCAGCTCTATGTTGCATCGCTAATTCCTTCTGATAATCTCCGGAACATTGTACTGTATATTGTGCAAGTATATATGCCAACATGGTTTGCAGTAAAAAGAAGTCCTTCGATAGTCCATGGAACACATCATCAGCATGGAATGATTGCAAGATCAATATGCCTCGGTGCGAACGTGTTGAAGATAGTCGACCCGGTTCTTTAGAGGAATTCGTTCTTTGCCCATCCAAAGAATATTTTGCTCAGCATAATATTTGATGACCATCCGAGAGCTCGCTTGTTTGGAGAATTCTAAAAGCAAGAGATGCTAATAGTTTAACTGTAAGACAGTTCAATATCAATGAAATGAACTTAAAAGCTCAGGACTACTTTGAACTGATTAACTGGAATACATGCGAGGTCACAGAACCTCCCATCACTAAAGCCGCGGTCACACGAGCACTTTTTCCGGCAATATTCAGCCAGGAAGACAATGCCGTGTCAAACTTGGCTAAAATTGCCGATTTTGAGTCAGTACCACCATGTTGGTATTTCTCGGCTGAAAATTCCCAAAATTCCCTCCACCAACGGATATTATTTGACATTCATTTTTAATGCACGCTCTAATTCAATATACAGAAGCTAAAATAAACACCTACATAGTGGCAAGAACCGATTACAATACGAATTGTGAAGTCTTGTACATTTCTTAAAACATTTAGAAGGATATAATAACACTTAGGAAGATTTCATGAGTTAGGGATGGTTTCCCTATTTTCTTTGTTGGCTGTCTACATTTTTATGGGATACTGAACTGGACCAACTTATTGTTGCTCACTGACGCCTATATACACATGAATCCATTCCAATCATTCACCACCCTGTTTGTAAACCAGTTTCTCCCTATTTATCCCTATTTTTCCAAAGGCGCTTCTTTAGATACGGCTTGAGAAGCCGAAATTGGCATTAAAACTCAGCTACCTCTGTGAAAGTCCGTGTGACCAAAACACGGCAAGAAATTGCCTGGGCTGAATATTGCCGGCTAAATATTCTCAAAAAAAGCTGCCGTGTGACCGACGCTTAAGAGTCTTGATAGAAGGGAAATAATGGAAAACATCTCTGTAGGATTGAAGCCAACATAAATTCCACAGGTGTCATTCACAGGCTGTTGAACGACATGTCAAACTGGTGACAGAAGCTTCTTCCCTGGTGTATGGAGCCCATGCCAGGCATGGGCTAATATTGTCCAGACTTAAATCAAGATCAAAGTATCCTAAGTTAGAAACTAAAAAAGATTTCAACTTGAATTAAAACAAAGGTCCTTTCATGGTACGGTGGTTGAGAAGGATATAGGATGGAACTCAAATTGCAGCCACTTCCACGTGGTGAGTTCTGGGTTATTAGATTTTTTTTTTTTTTTACATATTTGTGCCTATAGCGCCTGTAGGCAGTGGTGACCCAGGGCTCGAATGGTAGGCTCTGGAGGTTCACTTGAGGGCTGTGATGATGGTTGGTCCTCGCCCGTGGTGGCGCAGGCAGGATGTATAGTGACGCCTGTGATTAGAGGCTCATGCCGCCCTCCTGTGTCCTCCGATGCACTCGCAATCTAAGGTAGAGTTAATGGGCAGGGCATGTGGGTGTTCTTAGGCCACTCCACGGTGCAGAAAGGTTTTGGGTTTCTTCGGGGATCGAACTCGAGTCACCGAGAACGCCAGTCGGAGACGCTAACCACTCCGCTACCGCCTCCCCACATGTATGAACATATATCCCCACAGATGAATAGTATATATATATATATATATATATATATATATATATATATATATATATATATATTTACAGTCAGCGCCATTGGTTTTGGCAGGAATCATGCTGCGCCAATAGCTATGGCGCGGAACAAGGCACCCTCCAAAACCTTGGTTCAAATCCGTCAATGATATTGGCGCGCGAGATGTAGACAAAGACAGTTGACCTTGAGCTACTCATCAAGTTGGAAAGCATTAGTCAGCCTTGGGCATTGACAGTGAGAGGGTCACGCATCTTTTGTGTTGTGTCACGCGAGTTTTTTGTCCTTGACTGTGTATTGCTTTTGTGCCTCGTGTGGGACAATGGGATGAGGGAAAGAGTTGACCAAGGAACAGATCACAGCTATTAGTTCCCTGACTCTTGTGGGAAAAGATAATAAAGAAATCTTCGCCATAACCGGTATGGCATTGAGAGTGTCCAGCGCTGGACAAAAAAGTGCAAGGACGCGGGAGATTCGGATCCGCCGCTACAAAAGAAGAGGACAGGAAAGGCCCGTTTGACCTCTCAGAGGACCCTGAAAGTGCTACAGCGCCAAGTGGACCTTGAACCTCGCATCAGTGCAAAAGAACTAAGAGAAAAAAATCCGAGAAAAAAATCCGAGGCTCCTTCAGGACGTCTCAGTCCGTACTATTCAACGACGCCTCCGTGACGACCTCTGCTTCCAGTATCGCGCACCACGAAGAAAGCCCATATTAACGACCTTGCAAAAGAAGAAGAGACTACTATTCTGCAAGAAATACTTAGCCTGGGAACCAGAGAAGTGGAAGAAAGTGTTGTGGTCTGACGACCTTCACAGTGACTGGGAACAGGGGAGGGAAGGTGAGGTTACGTGCCGACTCGGATCCTTACCACCCCAAGTACACTGAGGGGACCGTGAAACACCCGGATAGTGTCATGGTGTGGGGGGCTTTTGGGTACCACGGCACTGGGGAGTTAGTGGTGTTACCAAAGAACTTGACGGTAAACAAAGAACGTTACCTCGAGCTTCTCGCCGACCACCTGGAGGCCTGCAAGAGCGAGATATTTCAGCAGGGCAGTGCGCCAGCTCACACAGCCAAATTGGTCAGTTCTTGGTTTGAGTGGGTGGGTATGGACTATATCAGGGACTGGCCAGGCAATAGTCCCGATTTAGGCTCCATGGAAAATATATGGGCCTTGATGAAACGCCGCCTACAGGGTCGCGACACTTGCACAGTGCCCAAGCTTGACGCCCAGCTCCAGGACATTTGGGCAAACCTGGACCCCTCCCTCCTCCAGAACCTGGCCTTATCCATACCCAAACGTCTCCAGAGCTGCAGGAAGAAGAAGGGCTACCCGACCAAGTACTAGAGGTAGGGTAAGTACCCCATAAATATTTTTTTTACATTTTTTTATGTAGGCATACGCTGCGTTGCGAGGCGAAATATTCTCCGCGCCAATATCAATGGCGCTGACTGTGTATATATATATATATATATATATATATATATATATATATATATATATATATATATATATATATATATATATATATATATATATACCTATTATATTCATATAATAAGCGATGAGCTGCATACTGTACATGTATATTTAAACTGATCAAATGAAGTTATACAATTTTAACAGTTGAATAATAATGAGCATTTTTTTGCAATTTTTCTGAAATTTCATCATACCGGAGCCGATAGTAGATATTGACAAGCAGTTGTAACTTTTTTTATGCAAGGAATATAGACATTATATATTGTTTTTATGACTATTACAAATTAGCCAGGTCAATTTCAGTATATATTGAAAAATAGTGAAAAAATGCAGAAAATTGCATTTTTCACTATTTTTTCTGATTTTCAAAGTACCGGAGCTGAGAGTAAATATTATTTTATTGATCTAAGATTTTGCATGGCTTATTTTTATGGACACCCACAACTTTTCCGCACTATTACAATGTCATATTAAAAAAAAAGTACAAAATGCTCCGCCTATTGTACAGGTTAAATTTCAGGAATTTTCCCTCATACTCTTTTCACAACAATATGGAAAATGAAAAGAAAGGTAAGTTGCATACTATTTGCACCAACGTTTTGAATACTCAGGCCTATGGATTCACAAATACGTGTGATAAAATAAGTAAAAGTAGGTAGTTGTATTTAAATGGATCTACACTAAATATGTCTATATATATCTTTATATGTTGAAATAAAAAATTAAATCAGAAATGCTGTACCTTCTTCTGGTGTCCAAGCTTAGTGATGCCAATATCCTCCAAGTCTTCCCATGTCACCTGAGTCATCTGCTCCACTGAAACATATTTTTGTTGCTTCAGTGAAGAAGTGTAGTCCTCAAGGCGCAGAATAGATAACCAGTCTTCAAGGTGACCCTATGGGGGATGAAAGAAAGGAGTCCTTAATATACATAGCTAAGTAATATTTTTCATCACTTATAGCATAAACTTACACCTACTTTTCATATAATATCATAATATATCATTTGACTCTTTCCTGCTACATTTCTTTTTATTCACACAATTCTCTACATCACATAGAATTTCCTTGTGGCTACTAGTTTCCATTCTTGACAATTTACTCAAGCTGAAAATATGATGTCTGGCATATCAGCTATTTTCTTAGAGTGTACCTTTCATGAGCACCGGTAAAGCCTAATTCAATTTTCAAATTTTTACACTGTAGTAGTGCAGCCTTCTCTAAAATATGATTCAAAGCAATGTAATCTGCTTAACCTAAAAACTATCTAGCTGATTCAAAGGCAGTAATATATATATATATATATATATATATATATATATATATATATATATATATATATTATATATATATATATATATATATATATATATATATATATATATATATATATATATATATATATATATATAAGCTTCAATACACAAATATATATTCACAAAGATTACAGAAAATTACTTACTGGAATGAAATCAGGTAGTCCGTCCGATATATTGAGTCTAGTTATTTCTGCCTTGAGTTTCTTTCTATGTGCAGGCTTAGTAATACCAATAGCATTCAAATCTTCTGGAGTCATCCGAGAAATAGTTGGCATGTCGTAACCAGCTGACACAAATTTATCATAGTATTCTTCAAAGCGGAGATCTGTTAGCCACGCTCTTAATACCTCAGAGTCCTGACAAAAGAAACTTTTATTAAAATTGAGGAGTAGAACCTATATATATTCCCAGACATATTTACTCCAGTAAATATGTCTTATATGACAATATGTAAATATGTATGTATAGTTCAAAGCTGAATTTTCACATTTACTATGAATTCCTTGATGGGGTTAAGTTGTTAGTTATATCTGTTAAATAATTGGTAATAACTAAGTGCATATGTAAAGCTGAACATAGAGAAGCATGCAGGAGAAGCAAGAGGGTTTAAGGTATGTTTTCAAAGTAAATTATGTGTATTTATAGTGTAGAAAATGCATTAAAAGATAATATACTGATGGCAGCTTGTTTCCAAATATTTACACATGTGAAGACATGTACATGTGATCTTGTAGAGGGCAAATATGTAAGGTAATTCCAAAGCTATATGTGTGTGAAGTGAGACAAATTTTTTAGGGAAGCTGTAGAATCAGTGAAATTCACTTCCATAAGTCAGTAGTAGAGACTTAAACTAACCAATGTGTACTTTACTCATCAGTCTATCATGATTATTTTGATACAATAATGGTGCAGTAAATAGTAATGCTTCCTGCAAACTTGCCTTTACAACATGGCTCACTTCAAAACCTGATTAGGCAGGGCAGAAGACACCCAACATCTATGCTATCCGCCCCATTCTTCTACTCAAAATGAAATTGTAGTGGTGCCCCATGACAGTAGGTAAATAATCTGCAACAAGCTCAAAAGTCAGGAACATAGAATGTTAACCAGGAAGAAGGGCCTCGTAGCATGCTCCTCAGCTTATGAACTTAAATGATGAGCTATTCCTGAATGATTGGTCTGCTAGCCCACAGTCTATCTAAGCTGGGTAATATTTAAGATTTTGCTACATTCAAGAAAATAAAAACATCATTTCCCAGTATGTGTTTCGTTGTGATATACGAGAGAAAACTGCTGCCATGACCACACAAATTGAACAATTATAATTGTCACATATGAATGTCATATGTCATCCTTGAAAAATTTAATCAACTGATCATTGGTTGATGAGGGTTATTGTACCTCCTTTTGATGATCAGCATTGTGGGTACAATAAATGTAAAGTATGAACTAAATTTCAAGAGGTGTGATTTGGCCGAAAGTACAAACATTGTAAGATGTAAGATAGCTTAAAAGAAGAGATCATTCTATCAGGGCAGACATAGGAGCATGGAGTGAGAAAGGTCCATAAAGGAGGCCAATGGTATGATCATTCAGGTATGTATCATGAAAAGAAGTATTATATGATTGAGTGTTTGCCATGGAAGCATGAGTTAGTAGTAATTGATGCAAGCCATTTAGGCATGTACAGTCTAAGACAAAAGTAGTGTCATGAATTTTGGTCACGACATCTGGTAAATGGCTAACCTTTCGGTGCTGTCTGCCGTATGTCATACGAACGGTTGGTAGCACTGTCATAAATGCTTCGATCTCACCACAACTCATACATCATAATAGTTTGTATCCTCACGAGTAATTGTTTTAGGATTCATTACCAGGAGTGTTAAAAGTAGAAGTGCTGAGGTAATTATAAAGCAGTGATTGAACATGGGTTCGGTGAGCCAGACTCAGGGGTTCGGCTGAGGCCCTCCGAAACACATTGCAATTTTGCTATTATTATTAAATCCCTCAGCTGTTGAGGCTTGCTTCGCACAAATGTAAACAATACGACCGCTGAGCATGCTGCCCCCTGGCGGGAGGCGCGGACACTGACCAGGGGTGACAGGAGACGCTCGGACCACCGGACAACTTGGCCAATTTACGAACAGGACCAGGCATCGAGACTGACATATCCTCGGACCTCGGATTTTGTCCGGCAAATTCGATATCCGGTAAATCGAGGTTTGTGTGTGTATATGTATATATATATATATATATATATATATATATGTTACTAGCATTGGTTGGTGAAGATGTTTTTTACTTTCTTAACCCGTGGGCTGCGGCAAGCCTTCCGGAAGGCTCTGCTGAGCGACTGCGGCATGCCTTCCGGAAGGCTCTGCTGAGCGACTGCGGCATGCCTTCCGGAAGGCTCTGCTGAGCGACTGCGGCATGCCTTCCGGAAGCGCAATTTTAAAAAGCATACAAAAACCGAACCAACATTCGTAGAAGTCTACAAACTGTGTCACATATACGCCTTGATGTCAGCCCTCGATACCACACACCACCATCTGCCTGACTACGCTGTACACAGAGATATACCACTCCTTGGGTTTTTCCCCAAGATCTTGGGATTTAGGTCCTGGCGTTGGTATATTTATTGTTTAACATGGGAATTTTGGAAGGATTATTCAAGTATTTGTCCAGTAGTTTATCTGAAGGTACAGTACAACGGTACCTGTGTTGTCCTTGAGATAAACTACTGGAGAAATACCTGAATAATCCCCTCAAAATCTTGGGAAATATCCCAAGGAGTGGCATCCCTCACCCCACTTCAGTAGGCTATTCCCGCTAGCGGTTTGGTGCCATTCGCACCAGATATTTCAACTCCCGACCACAGCCACACCACAACCCCATACGTTTGTGTTAAAAATAGATACAGGAGGAGAACCTCGTTTAACCGGCATTTAAAACAACGGCAGCCTCAAAACAACGGCACTAATCGACCCAGGCATTTATTTATTTATTTATTTATTTATTTAATTTTTTTTTTTTCACTGATAAACTCTGGAACTCTCTTCCTGTTTCTATTTTTCCACTTTCCTATGACTTAAATCTTTTCAAAAGAAGAGTAACAAGACACCTCCCGAACTAAATTGGCTCACCCCTCTTTTTTATTTTATTCTCTGACTGTCTTCTTTATAGGGACTGGCAACTAAGCGGCCTTTGTGTTACCCATTTTTGTTGTGCCCTTGGCCGGTTCCTTGTGATGGGAAAAAAAAGAAAGAAAGAAAAAAAAAAAAAAAAAATAATAATAATTTTTGGGCGATTCCATAAGAGTAACTCTCAAAACAACGGCAAAATGAGTTATCCGGCATGCGCTCCCCCCCGAGGGTGCCGGATAAACAAGGTTCTCCTGTATATTGCCGGATGCGGATTTTTACTACCTTGACGTTGATGTAATTTTCATCCAATTCTGTAATGGTCACAGACTGTTTCACTCACATTCCCACACTGGCGGCACTAAATAAATCTTTGCTCCCGCAGTGCCCGGGTTAATGAGGTTTTTATTATAAAAGAATATGAACCAGGTAACGTGACGTGTTAGAAGTCTTAAAAAAAATGTATATATAAATATACAGTCAAACCTCGATAAAACGGACTAAAGGGGGGGAGGAGTGGTCCGTTAAAGCCGATTGTCCGTTATAGCGAGGGTATTTACCCAAGGGTGGAAAAATATATGAAAAAAAAAAATTGTGAAATAAATGGGAAATAATCACACACAACCAGACTGTGTAGCTATGTTGGGAGGTAAACAGTGACTAGCGCTACATCAGGGATTTGGCACACTCGCCCACGACTGTTCAGGACTGGTATTAGGAGAGGTAGCAAGTATTCAGGCTCGCTCATTACTGCTTGGTATGCTATGAAATTTCATTATTCTAGTTGAATGTAGACATATAATCACATTTGAATTGCTATTATTCATACATATGAGTAAAGATATGAAAATACTTTCAAGGCGCTCATCCACGCCTGGCCGCGCAGCAGCAGCAGCATCATGAGACATTATAATCACCCCAAAATAGATAAAAAGGAAGAAAAAGTCTCCCGTAAAGTAATGGGTTGGTTATCCCTAAAATGTTGATGCTTTCTCTCACCGTCTGGCTAGTCAAGCTCAAGCTCTAGTGAAAGGTAAACAAACTACGAGCCAGATTCAGCCATGGCTTCCAAAGGTATTGCTTATTATCATGACTAATGCTCATTATTATATATATTATATGGCTGTGAAGTGCAGTTCTATACACGTGTCACTATTTAGGTCAGTGTAGCACTGCGTGTCACCTTGGATAAGGGTGATTTAGGGTGTTGAGGTGACTGGGAGACGTAGCAGCGGCCACGCCATAACATTAATAGTCACTATTTTAAACAATACACACCTTCTACCACTAAATCACTAGCAACACAGGCTCCTTCCTTATATATCTTAATATGTGATACATCAAAACTCCTTAAAACCCAAGCATTCCAAAGTAAAATGAGAAATTAATACAATTATGTTGAGTTGACAATTCGAGCGGCGATAAGCGGTCTGATATGGGGGGAAAAAAAGATAATTGTCACGCAAATGGAGTCCGTTACATCCGAAGTCCGTTACATCGAGGTCTAAGGGGGGGAGGAGTGGTCCGTTAAAGCCGATTGTCCGTTATAGCGAGGGTATTTTCCCAAGGGTGGAAAAATATAGGTAAAACACAGGAAAATTTGTAAAATAAATTAGAAATAATCACAAACACAAGCAGACCGTGTAGCTATGTTGGGAGGTAAACAGTGACTGGCGCTAAATGCTGGATTTGGTATGCTCCTGCACGCTGTGTAATAAATAAGAATTAATCACAAACACAACCAGACCGTGTAGCTATGTTGGAAGGTAAACAGTGACTGGTGCTACATAGCAAGCTCGCCCACGACTGCACGGGAGTGGTATTAGGAGAGGTAGTAAGTCTCCAGGCTCGCTCATTACTGCTTGGTATGCTATGAAATACCATTATTCTAGGTGAATGTAGACATATAATCACATTTTAATGGCTATTATTCATACATATGAGTAAATAGATAAAAATATAAGCAAGGCGCTTATCCACGCCTGGCAGCGCAGTGCGGCCACGGCAGCAGCAGTGTTGTCGTTAAGACATAATTATAAGACACAAGTTACCCATGTACACATGATGACATGATCTTTTCCTATCCTTACTTGCATCAACATTGAATTTCACAGCATATTCTCTGAGTTTGTCCTTAGCCTTGGGAATATCACTCGCCGTTTGTTTCTTTACACCATACTAGACACACACCCGGGCGACAGAAACACCAGACTCCACCTCTTAATGAGTTCTAATTTCTCTGCAATACAGTAAAACCCTTATAACTCGGCACTGTATAACTCGGAATTTGATATAACTCGGCAAGGCAGACAATTTTTTTTTTTTTTTTTTACATCTATGCCTATAGCGCGGTGTAGGCAGTGAGCCCCAGGGGTGGGATGGTAGGCCCTGGAGGCTCACTCGAGGGCTGTGATGGTTGGCCCTCGCCCGTGGTGGCGCAGGCAGGATTCTTATAGGGACGCCTGTAATTAGAGGCGCATGCTGCCCCCCTGTGTCCTCCCATGCACTCGCAGTCGAAGGTAGAGTTAATGGACAGGGCATGTGGGTGTTCTTAGGCCACTCGACGGTGCAGAAAGATTTCAAGTGGATTTATGGGTCTCACTCGGGATCGAACTCGGGTCTTCGAGAAGGCCACTCAGTGACGCTAACCACTCTGCTACTGCCTCCCCTAAACTGCATCTCTTGGTTTTCACGCGGCATATCATGCCCTCACAATCTCTTGTGTGAACATGTAAACAGAAAGTTGGCAAAAAATAATGTATCTCGGCATATTGATGTTATAACTGCATCTCATTGCTTACACTCGGCATATCCTCAGTCGCATAAAGTCGTGTTTTTGTCCTTTTGACCCTTTCCTGCAGGCTCAGGCTCTTCAATTTCATTCACTTCCTGCTGGAGACACCCTTGCGTGATGGAGCGGACATCTTGAAATACAGTACTGTATGATGTAATCCCAAAACACGTAAAATAGGTGGCAAAGTAAAGCAAAGGTCGGGAACCAGCGTGTACATAAAAACATAAGAAAATAAGGAAGCTACAAGAGGCCGTGAGACCTACACGAGGTAGTTCCAGTTACTTAACTCTACCTATATCCACCTCTCTTCCCCATCCATGAATTTATCCAGACTCCTTTTACAGACCCCAATAGACTCCGCATTGACCACCTGACGACTTCGTCCATTCCAGTCATTCACCACCCTATTTATGAACCAGTTTCTTCTAATTTCCTTTTTAAATCTACGCTTTTCCAGCTTGAATCCGTTACTTCTTGTTCTACCCTGCTTACTAGCCCTAAGAACTCTTCCTACATCGCCTATATTGTGATAATCCCTTTATCCACTTAAAAACTTCTATCAGTTCGCCCCTCACTCTACGCCTCTCGAGTGAGTGTAAATTTAATAGTTTCAATCTCTTCTCAATATAGTTCTTCTTATATAGTCAATCTTCTTTATAGTCCAGTGGATTGTGTGGCGGGATGATCACAGCTGTGTTAATGTCCAAGTCGAGTTTGCTGGTTAGAATTGAAATGTTTTGTAAAATGTTTCGTGAATTATATTAGTTAGTTAGGGTTTATTGCATGAATCTAGACTTATTGCTTCAATAGCTTTTCAGACTGTGATAACGCACTTTCATACAAGAACTATGGAAACATAGTGTGTTTGTATATGTTTGTATACAAGTGCGGTGTATATAATATATTCTTTGGTTTGAATACTGTTTATGCAACTTTCCCCCCCCCCCCCTAGTTGAGATGGAATGTGTAGGCTGTCAGCTGCTGAGCCGTGTTTATGTCGTCCAAGCACCGTCTTGGATACGAATTCCGTTTTTTGTCAAAATTAAAAAAGGATTGGTTTCTGCTTCAAAAACACAACAAGCTTGGTAGGAGCCGAAATAATAATCAATGCAAAACATTGCAAACAATATCACAGAGTAGTATAACACACATTTCAGCAAGTGTTATTGGATTGGGATTCGTAATCCAAGACGGTGCTTGGACGACAAAAACACGGCTCAGCCTACGCGCTGGTACCAACCTTTGCTTTACTTTGCCACCTATTTTATGTATTTTGGGATTACATCATACAGTACTGTATATCAAGATGTCAGCTCCATCACGCAAGGGTGTCTCCAGCAGGAAGGGAATTAAATTGAAGAGCCTGAGCCTGCAGGAAAAGGTGAAAGTGCTGGCAAGGATGGATGCAGGCGCATCCATGCATGCTATTTGTGCTGAGTTTGATATCAAATCCAGCACATTCTACCCGTTCACTGGTAAGTGTAGTTTTTTATGCTTTTACAGTAGTACAGTAAAAGCCTTATAACTCGGCACGATAGGGGCTCTGGCCCTTGCCGAGTTATTCAATGTGCCGAGTTATGCAATGTCCTCCTCTGTTATGGGTATATAAAAAAAAAAAAAAAAAAAAATGTAAATAATAATAATACAGTACTGTAAAAGCATAAAAACTACACTTACCAGTGAACGGGTGGCAGCAGGCCTGTAATCCAAGGAGAGGGGAGCCTTGTTGTAACATGTAGAAGATGTTAGGGGGACTCAGTCGCATTTTAACACTGGTATCACTTTAATCACTTTATAATCACAACACTGTACTGTATTGTATACAGTACTGTACCTGTACAACTTAATTTTACATCACTTGAGCACTTAATTACTGCAACACTATGCCCTGTCCATTAACTCTACCTTCGACTGCGAGTGCATGGGAGGACACAGGGGGGCGGCATGAGCCTCTAATCACAGGCGTCACTATAAAAATCCTGCCTGCGCCACCACGGGCTACGGAACCATCACAGCCCTCGAGTGAGCCTCCAGGGCCTACCACCCCACCCCTGGAGCTCACTGCCTACACGCGCTATAGGCATAGGTGGAAAAAAAAGAAAAAAAAAAAAAATTAAATAAAAAAAATTAAATAAAAAAACCTTGTCTTTGCCATGCCGAGTTGTATCAAATTCCGAGTTATACAGTGCCGAGTTATAAGGCTTTTATTGTACTGTATTTCCAATTTTTTTAATTTTTTGTTTTTAAACCCATATCAGAGGAGGACATTGCATAACTCGGCACATTGAATAACTCGGCAAGGGCCAGAGCCCCTATCGTGCAGAGTTATAAGGCTTTTACTGTACTTTGATTCACACGCTTCCTTTTGTCACTTCCCTTCTGTTTCGATGCCATAATGACTTCACTGCACGGAACAAGTCTAAATAAGCATATAAAACAACGAAAAACAGGCAAAAACAACTTAAACTGAGCTTGTAAGCAAGTGCTCCGACTGTCATATACACACAAACCTCGATTTCCCGGGCTAATAGGGGGGAGCACTGGTCCGGGAACCGCAAAAGTCCGGGAATCTCAAGTATAAAAAATAAAAAAAAAAAAAAATAAAAAATAATAATCCGATGCCATTACCCACCCCCGGACGTTTATCCTTCTCTAGTATTTACTGTCCGGCAACCGACAATATCAACTACCCCGCCGCGGACTTTTACATCCGCTGAGCATGCAGCCACCTGGCGGGAGGCAGCAGAAAGTGTTCAATAGTCTCAAGAGACGTTCCTGCACCAGGGGCAGTGGGGGTCAGGGGACTAACGGAGGCTGTGCAGGTGAACCGTGAGTGTCGTGTGCCCAAATGTAAACAATACGACCGCTGAGCATGCTGCCACCTGGCGGGAGGCAGCAGAAAGTGTTCAATAGTCTCAGAAATGTTCTTGCACCAGGGGCAGTGGGAGTCAGGTGACTGACGGAGGCTGTGCAGGTGAACTGTGAATGTTGTGTGCCCAAATGTAAACAATATGACCGCTGAGCATGCTGCCACCTGGCGGGAGGTGCGGACACTGACCAGGGGTGACAGGAGACGCTCGGACCGCCGGACAACTTGGTCAATTTACGGCAGGACCAGGCATTTCAACGTGTAAAAAAAAAAAAAAAAAAAAGTCTGAGACTGACATATCCCCGGACCTCGGATTTTGTCCGGCAAATCCGATATCCGGGAAATCGAGGTTTGTGTGTATGTACCACGCGCTCCGACTGGCGGACACTTGTGTAAAGGTGCCGTCACATTAGCTCCTTTTCCGTCGATCTCAGACGACGAGTCTGACGAGTTCCGACGAGCCAACCATGAACGCATCATCCATGCACATTTTTAGCTAGTTATGCTTGTCAACGATTGACAATATACATAAGTAAGTGTATAGCAGCGATAGCCTGCCTGGGTGTCGGAGCCATGTTTGTTTACATTCGACGTGCAAATAGTGCAGAAGAACAGCTGTGTGTGTGTGACGCTGTGCAGTCTCCCGGGGTAGAAGCTTCAGCTAACTAACACTAGAGGAGAGGAGGAGGAGGAAGAGGAAGAGGAGAGGGAAGGAGGAGGAGGAGGAGGAGGAGGAGGAGGAGAGGGAGGAGAGGAGGGGAAAGAGGAGGAGAGGAGAGGAGAGGAGAGGAGAGGACCTACGAAGCGAAACTTAAGAGAAAGAGGTCACAAGAAGAAGTCAGAAATTGTGATACGTATTAATATTCAATATTTTAACCCACATGCACACCTTCTACAACTAAATCACTAGCAACACAGGCTCCTACCTTATATATCTTAATATCTGATACATTAAAACTCCTTAAAACTCAAGCATTCCAAAATAAAACGGAAAAAAATTATGTCGAATTGACAATTCTACCGGCGATAAGAGGTCTGATATGCCCTTCTTGCCCGCAAATTTGTCTCGTGAATGGAGTCCCTTAAATCTGAAGTCCGTTAAATCGAGGTCCGTTATATCGAGGTTTGACTTATATACCATATTTTACGGCTTATAAGACGCTGCATCTTGGAAGACGCACCCTGATTTTTAAAATAAATTTCTAAGAAAAAAAGAAAAAAAACTGACCACCAAGACTGTTGTCTGTCTATACAGTCATTTTCACACAAGAACACACTCACTATTCATTATCTTCATTTAGCACTGCTCATCAGCCATTTTTATTTTCTAGCTTGTATGTGGTAGTACACACAAACCTCGATTTCCCGGATATCGGATTTGCCGGACAAAATCCGAGGTCCGAGGATATGTCAGTCACGGACAATTTTTTTTTTTTTTTTTTTTTTACGTTGAAATGCCTGGTCCTGTTCGTAAATTGACCAAGTTGTCCGGCGGTCCGAGCGTCTCCTGTCAGTCAGTGTTCGCGCCTCCCGCCAGGTGGCAGCATGCTCAGCGGTCATATTGTTTACATTTGGGCACACAACATTCACGGTTCACCTGCACAGCCTCCGTCAGTCACCTGACTCCCACTGCCCCTGGTGCAAGAACATTTCTGAGACTATTGAACACTTTCTGCTGCCTCCCGCCAGGTGGCAGCATGCTCAGCGGTCGTATTGTTTACATTTGGGCACACGACACTCACGGTTCACCTGCACAGCCTCCGTTAGTCCCCTGACCCCCACTGCCCCTGGTGCAGGAACGTCTCTTAAGACTATTGAACACTTTCTGCTGCCTCCTGCCAGGTGGCTGCATGCTCAGCGGACGTAAAAGTCCGCGGCGGGGTAGTTGATATTGTCGGTTGCCGGACAGCAAATACTAGAGTAGGATAAACGTCACTTTTTTTTCTTTTTTTTTCACTTGCGATTCCCGGACTTTTGCGGTTCCCGGACTTTTGCGGTTCCCGGACCAGTGCTCCCCCCTATTAGTCCGGGAAATCGAGGTTTGTGTGTATAAGTAAATCGTTATGTTGGCTGGCTGAACATGTAGGCTACACGCAGGTCGGACGGCGGAAGTGAAAACAAACCCTTCCGCGGCTGTGTGCAGCTGCGTGCCTGCCTGGTGTGCCGATCAGCTGAGTCTGGCTTTGTGGTCCTGAGTGTAAACACCTCTTGCCCTCCCGTGCCTCACTACGTTGCCTGCCTCCTGTGCCTCACCACGTATTGTTTGAATTTTCCTGTATGCGTGTAGTATTTGTGGTGGCTGCATGTACATAAGTATACAAACTTTCATCTAATGTAACAAACAAAGTTCCTTATACATGGCATGGCTGTTGGCGCCAATCTGCCGAAGCGGAATGGCTCCCGCCAGTACCGCAGTAAATAACACAGCGTAAAGACAGATTAGTTAATTTAAATGTCTTATGGTATTTGAAATACTTGCAACAGGTAAGTACTGGAGCTACATCATTTCAGAGGTTAAATTGAATAGCTACCTAAGCTAACCTCCTACAACATTCGTCTTGGAAGACGCACGAGTATTTTTCAGGGTATTTTTTTGGGAAAAAAGTGCGTCTTACAAGCCGTAAAATACGGTATATATATATATATATATATATATATTATATATATATATATATATATATATATATATATATATATATATATATATATATATATATATATATATATATATATATATATATATATATATATATATATATATATATACAATAAACCCTTCATGCTCGCGGGGGTTAGGGAACAGAGACACCCGCGAGTATCGTAAATCCGCGAGCATGACATTAGTTACCCCTCCCGCCCCGAAAATAGGCTTACGGTATAAAGAAAATGGATTTTGTTGCTTGAATGGTAATGATAATGATAATGATAATGAAACAGTTGGGCTGTTTCCTTAAAACCCGAGCCCCTGTCCACCCAGCAGTGAATGGGTACCGGGTGTTAGCCGGGGGTTTGTAACCCGCCTCCCGGGGTGCTGGCTTCCCCCAACACTATAAGCACTGGTAGCAGACAGCTCTCTAGGGGTAGTATGAGAGAGAGCTGTCTGGTTACAGTGGAGATCCATCTCAGCTGCGTCGATAACTGACGAAATTCTTCAAACATCAAACATCAAAGATCACATCAGGGAGTGCCGATAAAAAAGGCCAGACTACCAACAACTGAACTGAACACTGTCATCATCAGCAACAACCCATAACAGCTGAGGCCGCGGCACACGTGTAGCCGCTGCCAGGGTTACATCACAGCACTATTCCTCCCCGCCACCACCACCACCATGGATAGGCCTATGGCTGAGCCCAGAAGGAGGAGGAAGTGGACGCTGAACCCCCGTGGATCGCTGTGGGCCAACGGTGAGGGTGTGTTAGGGTGTGTTGTGTTGGGGTGGCTGGCACAAAGCTATGCCTCGCACCACGGCCAGATTGTGCACCACACCAGCTTGCTCCAGTGCTCTTCCCTGTGTTTTAGGGTGATGGGGTTGGCACTGCTTAAATGTTCACTATTGTGTCTGGTCTGGTGGTGGCTTGAGGAAGGTGAGGTGTGCACGCAGCGCTCAGCCCACCAGTGTGTGGCTACCGTGGTCCGTAGATAACACTAGTCGCCAGTCACTCGCCACTGCACTAATGTCGCCAGGCGCCATATATTGCGAATTTTAGCATCACTACAGACTTTTATGTGCCACTGAAGAGGCATGCACAGTAGTTTTTATGAAAAATACTTTTCGTATTTTAAAATTATATTTAATTAAGTGTATTTATTATTATTTATCCCAAGGGTTGAAAACCCGCGAGTAATCAAATCCGCGAGCCTGAAACCCGCGAGCATGAAGGGTTTATTGTATATATATATATATATAATATATATAATATATATATATATATATATAATATATAATATATATATATATATATATATATATATATATATATATATATATATATATATATATATATATATATATATATATATATATATATATATATATATATATATATATATATATATATATATATATATTATATATTTTTTTTTTAAGACTTCTAACACGTCACATTACCTGGTTCATATTTCTTATATTAAAAACCAAATTAAGAAAGTAAAAAACTTATCTTCACCGACCAATGCTAGTAGCATTATTCTTGAGCTGAAGGTAAGTCGTTTTGTAGTGGCGACGAGAAACTCGTCTTCCCTTATCATATTAGTGGTTTCCCCTGGGCCATAAACAAGGGGTGGTGGCAACTTTAATCCGTAAGAACCATTAAAATAACATCAAAATAAACAACCAAAAGTCACCAGCAGTACACTGTATCCACTGCAGGTAGGAAGATTGGTGATATTTCCTGATTTCCCTGTAGTTAATCTTATTAGTGACAGCAAATGACCAATATCCATCCTCTGGTCCCAGCCATACTCTTATTTAGCTGTTTATCGTCTGTACACATGGCCATCAAATTGTTTTCTATTGGATTCCAGCAAATGCCCATTTAGCACACTATGTGGACATATTACGTGGTGGCCAGGGCCAACACTATGAGGACATGTTACGTGGGGGCTGGGCCAACACATTCTGTCCACTTTCTAACTGCTTCTACCTCCCCAAAGATATTTTCCCTCCATTTGATCTGTAATTCAGATCATCTGGGATAACAGATGAGAGATGTTAAATACCACTATCAAATATATGAAGAAATAACATCAAAGCTCTGTTTGGGGATGTGACGGGAGTATGAGCTTCAGCTCAACTATGGATGGCAATAATTGACTGACTCAGTAATTTCATGTTTCGTTGATATCAGCATTTTGTTATGTCTGTCTGGTTCCCTTGACTGTACAGTACAGTATTTGCTGGCTGCGATCCCTTTTGGTATTGTAGCCTACATTAAGTGCCACGTTAAGATTGCCAATAAAAGTTTTGTCAATGCTGTCCCTTAACAGACACTTCCCTTTAGGGGTACCCAGTGATTAATTGTTTCTTCAGTGTGACCTTGTGATGATTAGCTTTTGGAGGTGTAAGGGTATCAATTTTGCAGGTAATATTGCACTGTTAGTGATACATCTGGCATCGGAGTGGTGGTGGCTGTGATAGATGATGACTGATTTTCTGGCAGCGGGGAAAGAAGAATACATCTTGTATTTAATTATAAATCATATTTTAGTTCATTTGTAAGCTGAGCTCTATGATTACCCGGTAGGTACCATCCCTAAGGTAGCTACTGAGACACTATAACCTCTTAGATGCATTGATATTACTTATTTTTTATGATTATCTGGTAGGTGTCATCCCCCAAGGTAGCCACTGAGATAGGATAACCTCTTTGATGCCTTTCTACTGTTTAAAAGCATGTGTCCCACTTTAAGGTAGCCTGTGAGTACCTAGAGTAAAATGATAAAATAAACATGTAACCCCACACACAGTAATATTACTTGAGCACGTGTTGATAAAAAATAAACAAAATTGAATAAAAGAACACGAATCTTAAGAAATAAAAAGGAAATATAAACAAGATCACTATGAGAGCTACTTTTGCCTCCGTGGTGTAGTGGCTAGCGCACCTAGCTAAGAATCTGCAGGCCCTGGTTCGAGTCCGGGTCAGGACAGTCGGCGGCAGCCCATTCAGCTGTTCATCCTTCTTTTCGGGGTTGCTCGATATATGGGTACCTGGGGAAATCTGGGGAAGGTAACTGTGGTAACCCGGATGCATATTCCCGTTTTCTGGAACAGTATGTCGCGCTTACTCTTGAACAAGTCAGGTTAGGTTACGTCAGGTTACGGTCAGGTTAGGTTAAGTTACCCATACTCTTTAATGGTAACTTTGTGTGGGAATCACAATGAGGGTATTTTTTAGAAAATCCTATGATTAGTTTCGGAGCTACAGCCAGGTGTCTTCACCCGGAGTCCACATACCCATATAGAGTTGGGGAATATGCAACTCGGATATCACACTAGCCCAGTGTCACGGGGTAGCGGGTTTCACCCACCACAAGCTCAAGGGCTAATGGGACATATATGAGCACTGAGGCCATGCGCAGCATAGCGTATGCCCCCATCTTTACCTTTGACTAATGGGAACACATGCCTCCACCAGAACACATGCCTCCACCAAGGGTGAACAAATGAACTAAAACATGATTTATAATTAAATATAAGATGTATTCTTCTTTCCCCGCTGCCAGAAAATCAGTCATCATCTATCACAGCCACCACCACTCCGATGCCAGATGTATCACTAACAGTACAATATTACCTGCATAATTGATACCCTTACACCTCCAAAAGCTAATCATCACAAGGTCAGGGAAAGATCCACCTCTGGTGAAGTTTTAATTAAAATCCGTCCAATAATTTTTCTGCGTAACCCTGAAAACACAAAGACCTGACCAATCACAGAACCTCCTTGTCAGATGTAAAAAGATACATACCCTAGCACCCTTATTAACGAGTTCCAGGACATTAACATGAGGACCTAACCAATCACAGAACCACCTTGGCAGATGTAAAAAGATACATACCCTAACACCATTATTAAGGAGTTCCAGGACATTAACATGAGGAGTATTGTCATGTTCCATGGATCCAAGACTGGAACTGGAAGAGTGGTAGCTGTGCCGTAGGATGGACCCACTGTCATAACTCTGCCCACTTAATCTGTAAAAAATACCTATGTCAGAAAAACAGTAAAATTGAGATTTCAAGAAATAAATAGGTAATAAAAACAGTTTTGATACATAAAGCAAAGTTTTGACATGACTGAATATTCATAATTTGTGGAATATTAATAGGCATTTTCCTCATTTGATAAGTAAAAATATAGGCACATTGTTGTTGGAGAAGCTTAATTAAGATTTTCAAGTTGATGTTACCGATTCCGTTACTTCTTGTTCTTCTTATGTTCTTATGTAGGATCTGCTGCATACAACCTTACTATCATAAAATAAGTTTTGTATGTGTGTTGTGGAAATTATCCACTAAACCTGCTCTAATTTTGAGTAAGGTATTAATTTGAATGGTGGAATTTGGCGCCTACCACCAAGAGTGCGGGATACGAACACAAATTCCACCTATGTATATACAGGTTGAAGTTCCCGAACTCGGCAACCTCGGGACCAGCGCCGAGCCGAGTAATGGAATTTTCCGACTTTTAGAACGTAGATATATTAAGGGGAAAAAAAGCATCCAACTTCTTTAAAAGGTCAATTTTCTCAGAAATAGTTAACACATTGTTCTTCCTTTTCTTTTCACTTCCACCAGTAGGTGTTCCTGGACGTTTGGGAGCCATAATACCAATAACAGACCTGTAGAAGTACACAAAATAACAGTGTACACAACTTACAGTCACAACACCACTGAACAATAACAACAAACAAATCGGCGGGAGAAACCAAGCGGCCTAGTGTGGTGGCACCTAGCGGCCGACCCGGCAACTGCGCGCCGGGTTTTGGGTGTTCTGCCGTGTTTTGGAAAATCCGGAACCATAGCCAAGTTTTGGGTGTTGCCGAGTCTTGGGATGCCGAGTTTGGGAACTTCAACCTGTATTATAATAGATTTGGGTATATTAAGATGTAATTAGATATCATTTTGGTGGTATTCATCTATAATACCACAATTAATCAAAGGATTAACATAGTATAAGAATTGCGAGTGACTCACGTATGGGAGTAAATATTATTGGAACATTATACGTGGCAGTCACGAGCCAAGCTGCAAGGTTTTCTCAGTGAAGGTAAATCAGTAACCAGTCAGCCACTACGATATGAAGTTGTAGTGAGCGTTTTGATTATACACTGAGGTGCAGTCAACCTCATAATAATAGGAGTAAACTTTAACCCATCAATCGGTTAAGAAAGGACGAAGCGTAAAACACACTTTGATAATATCGGCTCAGCTGTGAAAGGCTTCGTCGGCCCCACAATCGCGGCCATTACGTGCATCATTCAGCCCAGTCACCACGCCGTCACAAGTTCCACTCCCAGCCTGTTGCGATTCTGCCTACCTCGACTTACAATACTTCCCCAAGGCTAGAGATCAAGCCAAAGCACATTACAGCCCACCTGCCACTGCTGAGTATACCTTAGTTACAGCTAAATAGGGTATCATAGCAGATTAGGTAGTATACCTTAGTTACAGCTAAATAGGGTATCATAGCAGATTAGGTAGTATACCTTAGTTACAGCTAAATAGGGTATCATAGCAGATTAGGTAGTATACCTTAGTTACAGCTAAATAGGGTATCATAGCAGATTAGGTAGAATTGGGTTAATCGCATGGTGAGTTCACGTTAATCAACATTATAATTTTAACAGTTGTTGTCGACCATCAATTGGTGGTCGATAATTCCAACATGTGTGTCCAAGATGCTATTCACATTAGAACATGAGAACATAAGAATATAAGAAGCTACAAGAGGCCGTGAGACCTACACGAGGTAGTTCTTGTTACTTAATACTACCTAGATTCACCTTTCATCCCCGTCCATGAAATGATCTAGCCTCCTTTTAAAGCTCCCTAATGACTCCGCACTAACTACCTGACGACTGAGTCCATTCCAATCATTTACCACCCTATTTGTGAGCCAGTTTTCCCCTATTTTTTTTCTAAATCCATGCTTTTCCAGTTTAAATCCGTTACTTCTTGTTCTACACTGATTACTAGCCGTAAGAACTCTTCCTTCATCTCCTTTATTGTATCCCTTTATCCACTTAAAAACTTCTATCAGATCGCCCCTTACTCTTTTTCTCTCGAGTGAGCGTAAATTTAATAGCTTCAATCTCCTCCTATAACTAAAATTATGCATCCCCTGTATCATTTTGGTCATCCTTCTCTGCACTGATTCTAACAAGGCTATATCCATCCTGTAATATGGAGATAAAAACTGAACCGCATAGTCTAGGCGAGGTCTGACTAGAGCTAAATAAAGCTTTAGAATAACCTCTGCACTTCTACATTTAACACTCCTGGTAATGAATCCTAACACCCTATTAGCTCGATTTCTAGCCTCAATACATTGTTTCCTAGGACGGAGGTTTGAGCTTACCCTCACTCCCAGATCTTTCTCACCTTCTGATCTTTTCAGGGATACATTACGTATAGTGTATCTATTACCAGGATTTTTTCTACCAACATTAATTATGCTACACTTGTATTAGAGGATCATGGAGTGTAGTTGTAGAGTGGTGTGATTGCAGGTGAGGTGTAAGCAGACCAAGGTAGCGACCTCGTGGAGGGTCGCATATATGTAGCAGGTAGCGAGCAGGATCAGGTCAGCGTGGTAATTCAAACACGTCCTCTTCAAGGACGCACCCGGTGAGCAATAAGTTACCTCCTTAGATGATAATGATGCAGAGATAGTATAGTACACAGTATAAGTGTATATATTCAATGTACATGTGAGTTATGTACTGTGTATGTATGTGAGTTGTAATGGACGCCAGGGAAGAAGCATCCACCCCCAGCGGGTGAGGGTGAGGGAGTGAGGGTGTCCACTCTCAACGGGTGGCTATGAGAAAGTGAGAGCGGGTCAAAGGGCAGTGGGCTGACCTCACTGACCCGAGAGAAAAGCATTATGCCGTGCGAACTCGACGGTTGCCAGAATATCAACATATTACAAGACACCACCATTACACACTTATCAATATTAAATTCCATCTGCCAACTGACTACCCACTCATTTAATTTATCTAAGTCTCCTTGCAACATGTTTACATCAGACTGTGATCTAATAATCCTACCTACCTTAGTATCATCAGCAAACTTGCAGATATCACTGCTAATCCCACTATCTAAGTCGTTGATGTAAATCAAAAATAGTAATGGACCCAAAACAGACCCTTGTGGAACCCCACTTGTTACCTGACCCCATTCAGATTTAGAATCATTAATTGTAACCCTTTGTTGCCTATCACTTAGCCAAGATCTTATCCAACGAGGAACCTTCCCATCTATTCCATGTGCCTTAACCTTATTTAAGAGTCTTTCGTGTGGTACCTTGTCGAATGCCTTATTAAAGTCCAGGTATATTATATCATAATTCTCATCATTATCTGCCGTCTCACTAACTTTCCTATAAAAACTCAATAAATTGGTGAGACATGATCTACCCTTGGTGAATCCATGTTGTTAGTCATTTACCAAATTATGTATTTCTAATGCTCTATATGTTTTTTGCAATAACAGATTCCAATAATTTACCTATCATTGACGTTAGACTAACGGGTCGATAATTTGACATTAATCCTCTATCACCCTTCTTAAATATGGGAATACATTTCCTTTCCTCCACATTAATGGCACCTCCCCTATATCAACCGATTTCCTAAAAATGTGCACTAACGATTCAATAACAACTTCTTTGCATTCTTTTAGTACTCTGGGATAAACTTCATCTGGTCCTGGTGACTTAAAATTCTTCATTCTATATACACCCTCTTCTACCATTTCCCTAGTTATCACAATATCTTTGAGTTTCTCATCATCCTTTCCTCTAAACATCTGCTCACTATCAGGTACATTTTTCATATCCCCCAGAGTAAAAACATTTAAGAAACAATAATTTAAACATGTACACATATCATCATCAGAATTTACAATCTCTCCCTGCTCTATTTTTAATGGTCCCACTAATACCCATTCAAAACATGATTCAAACCAGCCTCAAGGTGTCTTTCCAAATGATTGGAATGGACTCAGTAGACAGGTAGTTAGTGCGGAGTCATTAGAGAGCTTTAAAGGGAGGCTAGATCAATTCATGGATGGGGATGAAAGGTAGATGTAGGTAGTGTTAAGTAACAGGAACTACTGTATTTTACGGCTTATAAGACGCTGCATCTTGGAAGACAAGCCCTGATTTTGGAGAAGAAAAAAAAAGAAAAAAAAACGAGAAAAAAAAAACTGTTGTCTGATACACAGTCATTTTTACACAAGAACTATTCATTATCTTCATTCAGCACTGCTCATCAGCCATTTTTATTTTCTAGCTTGTATGCGATAGTATAAGTAAATCGTCATGTTGGCTGGCTGAACATGTGCACGCAGGTCGGACGGCGGGAGTAAAAAACCCTTCCGCGGCTGTGTGCAGCTGCGTGCCTGCCTGGTGTGCCGATCAGCTGAGTCTGGCTTTGTGGTCCTGAGTGTAAACACTCTCACGCCCTCCCGTGCCTCACTACGTTGTCTGCCTCCTGTGCCTCACCACGTATTGTTTGAATTTTCCTGTATGCGTGTAGTATTTGTGGTGGCTGCATGTACATAAGTATACAAATTTTCATCTATTGTAACAAACAAAGTTCCTTATACACAGAATGGCTGTTGGCGCCAATCTGCCAGGGCGGAAAGGCTTCCGCTAGTACTGTGTAAACATCACAGGGTGAGGACAGATTGGTAGTTGATTTGAATGTCTTATGATATTCTAAATACTCTTAACAGGTATGTTCTGAGGTTACATCATATAAGAGGCTGAATTGAATAGCTACCTAAGCTAACCTCCTACAACATTCGTCTTGGAAGACACATGAGTATTTTTCAGGGTATTTTTTGGGGGAAAAAAGTGCGTCTTATAATCCGTAAAATACGGTACCTCGTGTAGGTCTCACGGCCTCTTGTAGCTTCCTTATTTTCTTATGTTCTTCTTATGTTCTTAAGTCCTATATCTATATTTTTGTTATCTAAGCTATTAAATTAATTAAAAAGGAAGATTCCATTGTGTTAAAGCTATCTTTGCTTCTCTCACTCTGTGCTCCTCTAATGCAATACTACTGGATTTCATAAAGCTAAATATATATATGGTTTCCTTGAACAACAACTATAACGTCTTTCATTTCAAGATGATGGCTTCTCATGTGCTTAACCATTTACATTATCAACTTACAGATTTGGCCGATAACTCACCTATGTTGGTGGGAATGAGTAGTAGTGGAGGCCCTCCCAGAGTCCAACGAAGTGGTGGAGTTGCGGCAGCCACCGGAGGAAGCTGTTGAACCTGTGGTGGAGGAACCACTTCCAGAGCCTGGACTGGACCGGCCTGGGGACTGTAAGAGGAGGTAACGTTCAGTTACTATGAAATGGGTTGGAAATGATTTTGTCAACTAATTTCATCATCTATTTCATTGCTCATGAAAATAAGTTTGTAGAACAACAAAATTATGCATTTCAACTCGGAATGCTGCAATTTTTATTAACCTGAATATCAATCCCCTGGTCCTCCAGTGATGTCTGGTGCTGGTATGTGAGGTAGGCATATGTGCCATCAGGTGGCATGTGATGTGGGGAGCCAGGGGATGTTTTGGAGCACATCAGGTGGGCAAACTGTGGCATCTGTTGCTGCTGTGGAGCCAAAATAGTGAAGGAATTGATAGTTTAGTAACGAATTTTGCATAAAGAAATACAATGAAATATCTCACAAAAGTTTAGTAAGCTACATTTTCATTATCTATTCCTCCTTTTATTTTGGATGACGAATATGATCAGTGTCATGATGAGTTTTTTTAGATGATGGTTTGGCAAGTCGAGATCTGTAAAGTTATTCATATTTTTCTGCCATTATTAAAAGCATGCCCTGGACTAGGGGTTTAGATGGTTCCCCTTGGAACATATACCTTTTGTGTACTCATTTCTTGATCTCATGTGAAAAAACCTGGAAATACCTTATATAAACCGTAATGTGAAATATCAAATTAAGTAATAACATTTGACTTTTGAGATACATGTACTGTATTGTGGTTATCATAAAATTGATATATATCATAATATAATTATAATATTATAATATATATATATATATATATATATATATAATATAATATATATATATATATATATTATATATATATATATATATATATATATATATATATATATATATATAATATATATTATATATATTATAATAGTATATACTAATACAGAGCTGGGCAGAATTTAAATACATTTGTGTAATTAGAACTGTATTTATAAATACTTTGGTTTTCACCTATTTAAAAGCAGTATTTAAATACTCTAATGACTCATAATATAAAAATGTAAATACTTTTGTA
>JACEEZ010024410.1:552500-600000 GCA_016584305.1 Chionoecetes opilio | reverse complement strand
GGCGAGCGGCTCCAGGCCACTCACAGCGCGCCACTTCACGCACCAAGCACAGAACGTCACGCGCCTAGCGCGCGCTGATTGGCTGAACTCCCTACCCCGCTTAAACCCCACCACCACTAGCCCTCCCACAACCAGCCTCACTCACTGAACGGGAGATGATACCCTTTCGATGTGGACAAATGCCTGAGCCAAGGCACCTGACGCCCTTTCGGATACAGCAATGTTGTACTGAATACGACTTTCAACCCTATTGCCAGTGTGGTAAGGGGGTCTTCTCCACTTCCAACTGATAGAGGAAGGGCGTAAATAGTGCTATATGGTGAAATCAGCAAAACGGCCGTGGTGTCGCTTGACCCCTTTTCGATGCGGAGGCCCTCATATATTATATATATATATATATATATATATATATATATATATATATATATATATATATATATATATATATATTCATACTAGGTTATAGGCCATTTATATTGTAAAATTATATATAATATATATATATATATATATATATATATATATATATATATATATATATATATATATATATATATATACATACTAGGTTATAGGCCATTTATATTGTAAATTATAATATATATATATATATATATATAATAATATATATAATTATAATAATAATATATATATATATAATATATATATATATATATATATATATAATATATATATAGATATATATATATTATACATTTATATTAATTTATATATAATGAAAGCGGACACCTACTAGCTGGTTCCGACCCTTGCTTACTTTGCCACTATTTTACGTGTTTTGGGACACTCAACTACACTACATACACGTGTACTGTTACTTTCAATGGGGATTCAGTCCATTCACTCAAGCAAGGGTGTCTCCAGCAGGAAGGGAATGAAATTGAAGAGCCTGAGCTTGCAGGAAAAGATCAAAAGGACAAAAATACGACTTTATGCGACTGACGATATGCAGAGTGTAAGCGAAGAGATGCAGTTATAACATCAATATGCCGAGATACATTATTTTTTGCCAACTTTCTGTTTACATGTTCACAGAAGAGGTTGTGAGGACATGATATGCCGAGTGAAAACCATGAGATGCAGTTTAGGTGAGGCGGTAGCAGAGTGGTTAGCGTCACCGAGTGGCGTTCTCGAAGACCCGAGTTCGATCCCGAGTGAGACCCATAAATCCACTTGAAATCTTTTTGCACCGTCGAGTGGCCTAAGAACACCCACATGCCCTGTCCATTAACTCTACCTGCGACTGTGAGTGCATGGGAGGACACAGGGGGACGGCATGAACCTCTAATTACAGGCATCACTATAACAATCCTGCCTGCGCCACCACGGGCGAGGGACAACCATCACAGCCCTCGAGTGAGCCTCCAGGGCCTACCATCCCACCCCTGGAGCTTACTGCCTACATGTGTTATGGGCATAGGTGTGTGTGTGTGTGTGTGTGTGTGTGTGTGTGTGTGTGTGTGTGTGTGTGTGTGTGTGTGTGGTGTGTGTGTGTGTGTGTGTGTGTGTGTGTGTGTTGTAAAAAAAAAAAAAAAAAAAAAAAAAAAAAAAAAAAAAAAAAAAACATTTGTCTTTGCCATGCCGAGTTATATCAAATTCCGAGTTATACAGTGCCGAGTTATAAGGGTTTTACTGTATATATATATATATATATATATATAATATATATATACAGGTTGAAGTTCCCAAACTCGGCAACCTCGGGACCAGCGCCGAGCCGAGTAATGGAATTTTCCGACTTTTAGAACGTAAATATATTAAGGGGGAAAAAAGCATGAAAATCACTGAAAAACTGAGGTTCCGCCATCCAACTTCTTCAAAAGGTCAATTTTCTCAGAAATAGTTAACACATTGTTCTTCCTTTTCTTTTCACTTCCACCAGTAGGTGTTCCTGGACGTTTGGGAGCCATAATATCAATAACAGACCTGTAGAAGTACACAAAATAACAGTGTACACAACTCTACAGTCACAACACCACTGAACAATAACAACAAACAAATCGGCGGGAGAAACCAAGCGGCCTAGTGTGGTGGCACCCAGCGGCCGACCCGGCAACTACGTGCCGGGTTTTGGGTGTTCTGCCGTGTTTTGGAAAATCCGGAACCATAGCCGAGTTTTGGGTGTTGCCGTGTCTTGGGATGCCGAGTTTGGGAACTTCAACCTGTATATATATATATATATATATATATATATATATATATATATATATTATATATATATATATATATATATATAATATATATATATATATATATATATATATATATATATATATACTAGGTTATAGGCCATTTATATTGTAAAATTATATATATATATATATATATATAATATATATATATATATATATATTATATATATATATATATATATATATATATATATAGTATATACGGGCAGGAGATTTTCTCTGAGACAGATCTCGTTAAAAGTGATAGCTAGTTCAGCGTTTATTATCTTCTTAAAGATATTTTCTCTTTGTCTTAAGAGTGTCTTATTCTCTTTTGTAATCACTTTTATGACTTCGCCGTAGCTTGTCATGTTTGCTGTATCGCGATTTCGGGTCTAAGAACCCTTCTTCAGCAGCATATGGAAGATGTTTTCTCCTCAGGAGTTGAGGTGAGCATGGTTAAGATGCGAAGTGAAGCGCTATTTATAGACGAGATGTTTTTATATCCTTAAGATTTATTTATATTTTTTAGAACTTTCTTTAAAAAATCTGGGTGTGTCTTCCAAGATGCAGCATCTTATAAGCCATAAAATACAGTATATATTTTTCTCCAAAGATTCTAAGTGGTGTTAGGATACTGGATATGGCATTAGGAAACAAGATGCAGCATTAGGTGATTGTGTGTGGATTTACAGTACTGGACACAACATTAAGTGTTCGTGCTGATGTACTCGGTGACGGACAAGTGTTCCTTCGACGACTGCAACAGACTCAAGTTCCTCATCAACTACAACAAGCGGAAACGACGCATAACCAGCCCCACATCCAAGGTAAATTACGCTGTTAAGTTAGATGGAGGTGACATTAGGAACCAGACATGATGTTAAAAGAGACTGGATGTGGTGTCATGAGAGTGGACACGATATTATAAAATTGAATACAGTGCTAGGTTACTAGACGCAGCATTGGGAGACTGGACGTGGCATTAGGTGACTTAACAGGCTGTTTGGAGACTGAAAAAGGCATTCAGAAATTGGATGTGGCAAGATAAATTTATATATGACATTGGAAGATAGTAAATGGCATTAGGAAATGATGTATGAATAGCATCAGGAATTATTCCGTAGCATCAAAAAACTGTATGCTGTATGAAATTACAACTCTTAACACCAAATACAGTCTCCATACAGTCGTATGGAGACTGTATTTGGTGTTAAGAGTTGTAATTTCATGGATGGGGATGAAAGGTGGATGTAGGTAGTATTAGGTAACAGGAACTACCTCGTGTAGGTCTCACGGCCTCTTGTAGCTTCCTATTTTTTCTTATGTTCTTCTGTAAGTGATGTTACGAAAGTATGAGGCATCAAGAGAGTGTATGTGCTGATATGGTCCTGGAGACTTCTTCTCCCTTACCCATAAACCCTAATTTTTCATCAGGTCTTCTAAGATATCTTAATGAAAAACAGGCAATTTCTATACTAAGCAATTTAATATATACTATACTAAGCAATTTCCCATACTAAGCAACAGGCAATTTCTAACTGAAACTGTAAGATTTATTGGATACATCATAACATATTCCAGAAAAATTTGGTTTTGTTTGCCAATGTAATCTGGTATCAATGTAATCTGGAAGTTTACCCCAGTGCGAATCAAAATTTGTTTGAAATGGCACCTGAGAGACATTGAGTGTAATAAAAGTTAACAATAATTGCCTTATCTTCTTGTTAAGATTATAATCATAATGTATATATACATTTTTTTCTTCTAAGTTAAAACTTTTACTCCCCAAAAATAATGCGAACCTTACCTGATGTGGAGCAACAGGGAAGGTGAACTGCTGCTGGTTGTGGTAGTGAGATGGTGAGCTACCAGCCAAAGGTTGAACCCCTCCACTCCCATTTGTGGTGGTGGTAGTTGTGGTGGTGGTCGTGGTGGTAGATCCAAGGCGACCCAACTGTCTATGATCACAAGTCCCTCCACCACCACTTCCATCTGTGCCTTCATCAACTGTAAAAAAAGAAAAAAAAGTGGTATTATTTTACACTAGGACCAAAATTACCTACGCAATATGGATTTAGTTTACCTTATTGAATACTGGGAAAATATGTCTCATGAGCTTCCGTTGCAAATCATTACTTTTGGATATGAAATGTTATTTATAGTGGGGAGAGGGACTATAGTGTTTACATGCGCTGTACTCTTCTTTTTGTAAGCTATAATAGGTACAGTCGCGATCCACAATTTCTAGCCCACTGTGTCAATGCTAGAAGGTAATCCCAACGTCGTTTCTGGACGGCAGCCCACTCAAACTATCACGAGGTTATAAACGTACTAACATATAAGAGTCTTATGAGCCATTCGAGGCTTCGCTCTGAGTGTGTCAATTATGCTCTTATATATTTATGTATGTATTACCATTATGCTGAGGAATCATAGTACACGAGTGAGAATCTATATTATTACAGGAGAACCTCGTTTATCCGGCACCCTCGGGGGGGAGCGCATGCCGGATAACTCATTTTGCCGTTGTTTTGAGAGTTACTCTTATGGAATCCCCCAAAATCCCTTTTTTTTTTTTTTTTTTTTTTTTTTCCCATCACAAGGAACTGGCCAAGGGCACAACAACAATGGGTAACACAAAGGCCGCTTAGTTGCCAGTCCCTATAAAGAAGACAGTCAGAGAATAAAATAAAAAAGTGGGGTGAGCCAATTTAGTGAGGGAGGTGTCTTGTTACTCTTCTTTTGAAATGATGTAAGTCATAGGAAAGTGGAAAAATAGAAACAGGAAGAGAGTTTCAGAGTTTATCAGTGGGGAAAAAAAAAAAAAAAAAAAAAAAGCCTGGGTCGAATAGTGCCGTTGTTTTGAGGCTGCCGTTGTTTTAAATGCCGGATAAACGAGGTTCTCCTGTATAATATTGTATTTTACTTCCAACCGCAAAAAATCTTGTTATAAGTGACCCATTGGGCGTAAGGGAAAGTCCCACACACTAGAGTTATGAAATGAAGATCCAAAGTACAGAGGAATGACCGACCTGATGTCGTGGATAGGGAGGCTTGCTGTGGGAATGTGCACACGGCTGCTGAAACGGTAAGTGTTAAAATTCGTCCTTGCATCTGTTGAGAAATTATATATATTTCCCTCACCTCAAGACACTAGTTATCATAACATAACCAAACAAAGTGGATATGATAACACTATCAGAGACTGGACACGTTATTTAACAACGATCATGTTCGTTATTCCTCTGAAAATGACTGTTAGACCAGTGACGCTGAAAAGTAATAGTTCTACGACGCCGCGTCATTTTTCGGTGTAATCTTTGACTCGTATTCACTTGTCTCGTCGCAGTGGTGGTGACTAGACGTGTGCTTCCGCGCTCTCCCTGTGTTCACGTGACTGAGGTCTAAGAAGGGGATTTGGATGGCAGCGTCAGGCTGTCAGGGGAGCTTAGTGAGGGTGTTGCTGTGGAAGTGAGGAGTGGAGGGATCCAGTCTCAGGTAGCTTCAAGTGCGTTGGAGAGTATGCGAAGGGTGGAGTCAGGGTGTAAAGGAGTTTATAGTGGAGAACTTAAGAAAATTCTTGAGGCGTTCGAAGACCTGAAAATGTGTTTTGTAAGTGAAGTAAATGAGTTGTAAAGTGTTGTGAAGAAGCAGGAGATACAGATCCGATCTCTTAAAGAGGCACGACAGGTTCAGATGATGTTTTTTCCCTTAATTTTGAACCCTTTATTTGGAACCCTACTCCTCCAAGACTTTTAGACCTACAATATTGGTTGAGATCTCGTTGGAACGAGCGTGAAAGGTAGAGTATCCTTATCGAAGATAATTGTTATATCTGTTCAGGTTTTGAAGTTATGACCCTGTAAATGTCGATGACCCTAGCAATGTTTTTTTCTCAGATTTGGAGCTTTATAACTCAAAAACTATTAACCCGTGGGCTGCGGCAAGCCTTCCGGAAGCGCAATTTTCAATTGCATACAAAAACCGCGCCAACATTCATAGAAGTCTACAAATTGAGTCACATATACGCCTTGATATCAGCCCTCGATGACATACACCACCATCTGCCTAACTACGCTGTATGCAGAGATATACCACTCCTTGGGTTTTTTCCCAAGATCTTGGGTTTTAGGTCCTGGCGTTGGGATGTTTTATGTCCATCTTGGGACTTTTGGAGGGAATATTCAAGTATTTCTCCAGTAGTTTATCTCAAGGTATGGTACAACAGTACCTGTGCTTACCTTGAGTAAACTACTGGAGAAATACTTGAATAATCCCCTTAAATTCTTGGGAAAAATCCCAAGGAGTGGCACCCCTGATCGCACCTCAGCAGTCTCTCGCCAGCGGTTTGGTGCCATTCGCGCCAGATATTTCAACTCCCGACCACAACCACACCACAACCCCATACGTTTGGGTTAAAAATAGATATATTGCCGGATGCGGATTTTTACTACCTTGACGTTGATGTGATTTTCATCCAATTCTGTAATGGTCACTGTTTTACTCAGATCCCCGCACTGGTGGCACTAAAAAAATCTTTGCTCCCGCAGTTCCCGGGTTAAACCTACAAAAGGTTGAGGTTTTATTTGAAAGAGTGTGGAATTATCATAATGGATATCATAATCGAAGATAATTCCCCTACCAGGTTTTGTTTCAAAGTTATAAATCTCTAACTACAAAAAATACTGCAAAACCGGGGTTGCTAAGGTCATCGACATTTACAGGGTCATAACTTCAAAACCTGAAAAGATGTAACAATTATCTTCGATGACGATAACTACGTTTCACGCTCGTTCCAACGATACCTAAACCAATATTGTAGGTTTAATGGTCTTGGAGGAGTAGGGTTCCAAAGAAACCAATATTGTAGGTTTAATGGTCTTGGAGGAGTAGGGTTCCAAGGAAAGGGTTCAAAATTAGGGAAAAAACCTAATTCTCTGCTCTAATTCCAGTACTAATTAACCGATTTTCAATTGCAATCTCTGAAAAGTCATCATTTTATGTCCCCTATTATGGGTCAAATTTTGGTTGAGCTAGCTCTATTAATAACGAAAACGTCATCTGAACCGGTCACCTCCCTTAAATGTGGGAGTGTCGGTCCAAGTGGATGGCCCGGTGGGTCTCATACGGGAGATGTACCTGGGCCCGAATCCTCACTTACTATTATTATTTACTCTTAAGTGTCACTCTTAAGTGTAGAAGTTGGTATTAAGGAAATGCATAAGCTATCCACATCCACTTTAAGTGTAAAGATTAGCAGAGCCTGGCTACTTTGAGTGTAAACTCGTTGCTATGGACGCTTGTTTACAAAATCAAAAGTACCGCAATGAAAAGACAATATATTTATAAGAAAACTGAAGAAATGTATACTTTCAAGATTAAATAATTATTAGATAAACAGTATAAAGCCATAATTAATGTTTAACACGGAAGAAAATGTTGAAAAATTGTATAAATTGACGATTATAAAGGTGTTGCCGCGGGAATATGTTTTCACTTTTTCAGTCAATCCACGACGGCCTTTCATGTAAGTGTTGTCATCAGCAAGGTTGTGAGGGGGATGTGACGCTGTCATTGTGTGTATTAAATGTTTGTATATAGCGAAGAGAGATGGGTGACACTGTAGCTATAGTACGTGCAGGGTCAGCTGAGTATACTCTCGCCCACAGTATTAGACTGTGCTCTCGTCTACCAAAATTCTCGTCCCGGCAGGGTCGACGAGATCTCGAGTCCCATAAAGCCAATGCAGACCGTATAGTTTCTTGTATAGTTAATATATATAATTATCTTGTATAGTTAATAGATAATAATAATAATAATAATAATATCTTGTATAGATAATATATATCTTGTATAGTTTCCGTATAGTTAAATTGAACATCATCTGAATGGCTTCCTCTGCTTTCTTGTAATGGAATCAACATTGTATTCCATCTGACAGCGTTGGGAACAAGACTGTTTGGATGTGATGTGACCACAGCTTCATTTGCCTGTGATTGGAACAAGACGTTCCCTACGTAGCTGGGATAGGAGTAAATCTCCATTTATTGGTAAAGTTTCGTTATTGGGCTTCACGGATTTCGAGGACGAAACTTAATTTTTCCTGAATAGATGTTGTGTCTTGATTTAATCTGTCACAGTATAGAAATATATTCCTCCAAAAACGGGTGAGAATTTCATTAAACGCACATCTAAACTTTTAAGAAACCAATAGGAACTCTCGCCAAAACGTCAACCGAGAACTCTCGCCGACGTGGAAATGTTCGGCGACAGTTCCACTGGTAATAGATGAAAAGGAAGAATAAAAGCCATTTCATTATTGGACACAAACTTTTCTCGCTTGTCCCAGAACACTGAAGCTGCAGTTTGACATTGGTAACTGGTGACACTGGTTGGTGGTTGGTAACGTATCTTGACCTAAATGGGGATGCCCCCCCCCCCCAGACCCCCCTGCTCGTTCACTAACCTAAGCTGCATTTAACCTAACCACATAACCTAGCCTAACTGTTCAGTCTATTGCTGGTATTTAATTCCTGAAGGCAGAAACACTGGTAAAAGCTTATCAAATGTATTGGGATCATTATCAAGAACTGTCGCCGAAAATAGGAACAATCGCCGAAGTGAAAAATTGAAACACCCGCGACGTCGGCAAGAATTTCTATTGGCGACAGTTCCAGGTACCCTTTAATTTACCTGTAAAAGAAAGAAAACCACTTTTTGACTGTAATGATATGTAGCTACATATAATATTTGCTTGTGATGGGACAAGACTTTCACTACTTGACTGTGATAGCATGAATCAGTATTCCAACATATATGTTTCCCTATGGTTTCTGTAATGCAAGGAATGCTGTTTTTATTATTTGAATTGATGGGAACATCTGCAATTTTTGTTGTTATTAGGCATGGTTGTTAATACTCATCTCTGAGGTGTTCAATAAATCATATATACAAACACATTTATTTAAAAAATTAGTCATTAGTTCCTTTCCATTCATGTAACACTGGTTTGATCTCATACACATGATGTTTATTGACAAGTTAATTAAATTTTGCAGTCTTGATTTATATAGTGGGGTTGAGAGATAATATTAAGTATTGGTAATGCTGAAGAAAAACTATGCTAGTGTGTGTGTGTGTGTTGTGTGTGTGTGTGTACTCCTTGCCCTTGCCCTGTAGACCCTTCAACAATGAAATTCTAGCAAATATCAATATAATAATTGTGTGTGTGTGTGTGTGTGTGTATTTACCTAGTTGTAACATACAGGAAAAGAGCTATGCTCGTACTGTCTCCAAATCTACTATTATCCAGTTTGCCTTTGAAGTCCTGAATACTTCTTGCATTAATCACTTTTGCATCAAGGTTGTTCCAGGCTTCTATGCTTCTATATGGGAGGCTGTATTTTTGTATGTCCCTCTTGCATGTTGTCCTTTTCAATTTCTTCTCATGACCTCTTGCACTTCTATCGTCCCACACAAACAGATCTTCTCTATCAGTGTGTGTGTGTGTGGGGGGGGGCGTGCGTGCGTGTGTGTGTGTGTGTGTGTGCGTGTGTGTGTGCGTGTGTGTGTGCGTGTGTGTGTGCACGCGTGTGTGTGTGCGTGTGCGTGTGACTAAGCCCGATAGAACTTAGCGATAATCGTTTCCGCTACAATAACGTTATACTCTGGGTACTGCTATGTGTAAATTATTGAGAATATATTGTTAAATAACCAGATTATCTTTTTACATAAAACCTGGGTTCTCGCCTAACCGCTCGTAGGCACGCCACCAAATCCACTCATCTCAAGTAAGTATTTTAGCTTTATCATCTATAAACACTTAAGTGACACAAAGACGGTAACAACTGCGACATAGGACAGGTAACACAACACAAGCCTGTCTGCGTTGTGTGTTGTCACAAACAAACCAAATCCTGTTTTAATGTTTGAGTTGCATAATTTGGTATTGACCATCATGCAAATATACCTAATAAACCCGCATTTATATCATGCTGTAACTTGTAACTAAATGTTGTGACTTTCCTTCCGATCACCACACAAGCACCTGCGACGAAATTAATGACTCCTTTTCTTAATTAAAGAGGAGAAAGAGATTGGATGAGGAGGATAGGCGAGGAGGAGAAGGATGAGAAGAAGGAAAGTGAAATACTGGGGACATGTCTAATACAAGGAAGGGAGGAAAGAAGATAACAAATAAAGTAGAAGAAATAGAAAAGAAGTGAGTGGGAAAGAAAAGAAACGGAAGAAAGAGAGGGCGGATGAAGCGAGAGTTGAGGCTAAATTGAACATCACCATTATAGAGACAGTCAGCACAAGTATTTTTCATTGTGCTTTAAACACAATCAATAAATATCAAGGAAAACTAGCAGTGACAATACCGCCAACTCTTGTGTCTCCCTGCAGCCCTTTATCGCATGTTCCGCCCTACGATACACTGGGAAGACCAAACGGGAAGCTGTTAGTCCATCAGGGTATAATAAAGAGACGGTGAGTGGCAACACTATCAGATCATACCGATAAATCAATGACGCATTAAAGTAGCTAATACTTAAATGCTACATGAAAGTAGCAGTATTAATAACAAGAGCAATATTAATGATAATAGTGTGGCTGTTAAAGAACGTCATCATCTGAAAATACCGTCAATTCACTTCATCACATCAAGGTTATACCAAGAAAGGAGAGCGGGGGCGGCAGGGCGTCCTTGGCTCTCTCTAAACTCACGAGTCTCAACCCCCAAGCAACTAACTTTTTTTGAGCGATTAATCAGCATGCACATTACACTTCCCTTCTCCTCCCTACGTACCTTGTCCCCTGAATCCTTTGGCACGCCTAGAATAATAATAAAAAAAAACCAGTAAGGCTGGGTTAACTACATTTTGCTGCAAATAACGAAAGGGGCGAGAATCGTTCTTAACAACCTTGGTGTCTCCCTGTATGTAATCTGTCATTGGTTGGGGTGCAACTGCATGTGTTGGGGTACAGCAATGGGATGATAACGTGGGTGAGATTGGCGGGGGCGGGGAAGGCAATAGGCGGGACCGGAGTAGGCGTCGGCTGGACACGCCCACACCTCTCACCTGTCTCCCTTCACATGACCTGAGATATTCTATGGCCCTTTCTTATTTGCTCTCCTTTCCTTCTTTTATTTCACGTCTGCACCACACAAAGTTTTTACTAACCACTCTAAGCCCTTCCATCCTCATCAAAACTATAACTGTTAATCTCAAGGCTCTCTATGGACCATCCTACACACAAAAAATAAAATTTTCATTATTCCTGATGCAGGCAACTGAGGCCACCACACCCCGCCTCCACCCTGTCTCCTGTGACTTCCTCGACACACTGCCGTAACACTCCCTCACCTCTCAGTACCCGTCCCGTGTGAGGTTCGAGGGCGTGGGATATGATACACTGACCTTCATCGATATAGCTTAGTCATCCCGCCACAGCATGTTCACGTCGTTGGAATAAAGGTTTGTCTTCTCTTTTATAACTACCATCACACATATGCACACACACAAAAAAACTGTGATTGGGATACAGTGTCTGTAGTCTTACATAATCACTGTAGTGACAGCTCGTGGCAGATATTATACATAACTTGCTTAATGTCAAACACCATATATTACTGCTCCCTGTGACAAATATAAGGGAGAATAGTGAGTACTTTATGTATTTCGATTTATTACAGAAGGTAAGTGATGTACAAAATAAACACTTAACCATTGAAAGAAATAGCCTAGCCCATCGACTTTTTCTTTTCCGAAAGCTGAGAAGTTTCTTGCTTCTTATTGCCGTAATACTGTTCTATAAACAGTTAAATACAATCACAGTTGGCTTTTGAATGTCAAGCTCGAGCATAATGTCCATCCATTCCAATCATATGTTTCCCCCCCTCCCCCCCAAAAATAGACCGGAACTGATGGCCTCCTGAAACATTGTACCCCTTGATCTGTTCGACATCATCTTAGATCTTTTATTACAACATTCACTGTATTGGTGGCAAGTACAGTACGTGCGTATCAAGTTGAAATATAGTTTCATAGCAGTTCGTAAAACACTAACTGGACCCATAGCCATTGATCTTCGCCAGTTAGCAACATTGCCCTCTACAAACAATTTGTCAGTGATAATCTTAAGTCTCAATGCTCTGGATGTACCAGTTGATCCCTTTATCCACAGGGGACTTGTTAAGCTACAATCATCTAAAATAAATGAACGGCAGTAGTTTCTGCCTCAGTCCAGCTTCAAGAGAACCAAAGCCAGTAAGCACTAAATTACAGCCTTTGCATATTGCTTATACTAGGAAAAAGTTCTAAAAAATGTAGTCTAATAAACAAGTTCACACTAAGAAAAAAGGTGCAAAATGTGTCACAGATTTTGCACCCTCAGTAAGGGTGCAAAGTTGCACCCATAAGGGTGCATAGTTGCACCTCTAAAGGTGCAACCCCCCTTAAAAGTGCAATTGTGCACCCTTATGGGTGCACCTTTGCACCCTTATTGAAGGTGCAAAATCTGTGACACACTTTGCACCTTTTTTTCTTAGTGTGTAGCTGTCATCTTTCTTAACTTAATCACACCACAAAGACTGCAAAAACACTGTGGTGCCTAGACAACAGGTGTGAGGCGCCAACAGACTTCTGCAACCTTTGACAGAGGAGCGTGCCGCTGCTGCTGCACCACGCCTTAGGTAATGCTTTACACAGTGAATTGTAACTGGTCAAGAGTAGTGGTGTTTATTGTTAGGGTGAATAGAGAGGTACGGACACGCCCCGCCATGGTAATCCTATCGGGGGTCCATCAATGCAAGGTCGCCTTTTCACACACTCACACACTCACACACTCACACACACACACACACACACACACACTCACACACACACATACACTCACACATACACACACACACACACACACACACACACACACACACACACACACTGCCCAATGCACATCATTGCCCAAAGTTCGGTAATAATGAGCTCCAAGCTCGCACTGAGGGTGAAAACTGGCAATTGCGAGCCAGTTCGCGTGGACAAGACCATGGGTGAATAACACACACACACACCTGCCTATCATGAAATAATTCTAGTCCAGACTATCACACCTCCCGTTCAGCGACCAAACCCATCACACTCAAAACTTCACAAATTACAAATTACAATTACCAAAATAAAAGTCTACCTTTATCAGTATTGAAAATAAAAGCACTTCATCCCATGCCCTTAAGGAGGTAGAAAAATAGAAGCTGAGAAAGCACGCCATTATATTCGTTCCAAGGCCTCCCGGGAGTCAAAACATAACCACTGGACTGCATCAGGCTTTTATTGCCAGCAACCTTGAGTTCTCACTTGCCTGGCTCATTACGGACGAAATATGCCTTTTGAAGACTCAATATGCCTTTCCAGCCCCATCTGGTCAGGCATTCAAGGTGGTTAACGAAACAAGTCTCCGTCTCTCCCATCAGCCCCGGGCCATCACCATAAAGCCTTGCAGTTTGTGGGTGACCCTGACCTCATGGAACAGGGATGAGGTCCTACAGGTCAAGGGGGAGATGCTCGAAGGAGTTACGGGACCGTAAGTATGGCGAGTTTTCTGGAAAGCTAACGCCGCCAGATGTCTCTCGCGCTCTCACTTCCTCTGCCCCTTTGAGCCTGAATGCTCTATCATTTACCGTAAATTCCCTGTACTTCTTCGGGACATATCAGAATTACCCAAAATACAACTGAAACAGTTCTTAATAAAAATTGTAGTTTACCATTTTATTTTTCTGCACTTGATGAAAATACTGGCAAAACATAGAATACTTGCAAACTAATTTTTTTTAAATCGTCTTTTCATTTTAACACTGCAAGTTCAAGCAGAATGAGGCTTCAGGAAGTATGTACTTGTATGTAAGCTTTCGCTGAGTACCTGTTTTGGGTGTGTCTGTCTTTCTTGCGACGAACATTTAACCAAGAAGTAATTTAAGTGCTTGGCACCTCAACGACAGTCCTGTATGCAAGACAGTTGAAACGTTTGTTTACTAAATACAAGCGGGAGCTCCGCCGCCACGTTCTCTCCCTCTGATCACCCTATGTCCTCTGCTTTATCCTATGTCAACAGGTTTATCTGTTGGAGGAAGAAGACTAACTCAGTCAGTGCGGGAATCTTTAAAGACAATCAAAATACAAGGAGTTCGGTAGAGGGAGGAGAAATGACGTTTGGAGAAACATGGGTTGTTTGTTTTCTGAAGCACAAGGCAAGAAGAGGAAACAAAATCGTAATTAGGAATCAGGATATGCATGGGGGTAAATAAGAAAATATTCTCGGCGGCAGAGAACTTGAAGCTCAGAGCACGAAATAAGGAGACGAAAGTCTCCGGTATGTGGGAGCGGATGCCGCGAATATTCCAGTAGAGGACAGACAGTGTGAAGAGATCAGCGGGTGATGATAGTTAGGATAACAGCCTCTGGGGTTGAGGGGTTAGGAGTATCAGGGATGTGAGCCGTGAGGTAAGGGAGCGGCGGCCAGCAGGTGCTGATGGAGCTGAGCTGAGCCCCTAGCGGTGTGATGACAACAGGAAAGCGAGTGATAACAGATCCTGACCGCGGGATGGTTTCTGTGGAGATGCTGAACGCCACACTGTGTTTTGGTTATATTTTCGTCGTAAGAGAGATAACACACCCAAAACAGGTACTCAGCGAATGCTTACATACAAGTAGATATTTCCTGAAGCCTCATTCTGCTTGAACTTGCGTATTTTCATGAAAAGACAATTTTTAAAGATTGAGTTTTCAAGTATTCAATTGTTTTGCCAATATTTTCATCAAGTGCAGAAAAATAAAATGATAAACTACATTTTTATTAAGAACTGTTTCAGTTGTATTTTGGATAATTCTGATATGTCCCGAAGAAGTACAGGGAATTTACGGTTAATGATAAATCATTCAGGCTCAAAGGGGCAGAGGAAGTGAGAGCGCGAGAGACATCTGGCGGCGTTAGCTTTGAAAACTCCTCATTACCCTACGAGGCTTTTACCTCGTAGCACCTCTACGGGTGATGCTCAAACCGTTTGTTTTCTCCCTTGCTACGGGACCGCGAGGTAAGGGTGGTCGGCACCACCCGTAACTCCCTACGGGAGTGAGATTTGAGGCGACTAGACATCAACAAACACCAAAATACAAGTTGTATCACTATATTTTATGTTTATTGTGTATTATAGAGCCTTTTCATGCTTGTCTGCGATGTGTTTATTGCAGCATTGACTCCATATATATCATATTTAACATACAATACCTATACTTTTAATAAATTCATATTATTAGGGCAAACCTAATATATTAAATATATATGTTGGTCGACTTCTTGAATCAAAACGTATAGTTCATCATACAAGTCTGGCCGCGGTGGTGGTGGTGTCATTGTCTGTGTACACACGCACACACACACTGTAACAGTCTCGCATTTGAAGTGTCTCTTTAAATTTATTTCTCGGGCTCCAGCCAGCTGAGAGCAACGTGATTGGCCAGATCATGCAAGGCGCTGTTTGTGATTGGTCAGCAGATTTTCCCCACACATCCTTAGAATATCCCTAATATTCCCCGCCCAGAGGCCACCGATCACCGTACGGAAGTGACGGCTCGCTACTAGCATCAACCTCAGCCCACCCTCGTAAGGTTATTGTAGCCATACACTCATAAGTTGTCCCTTAAGAGGGATTTTCGAGCATCCCTGCCCAGGCAAGACTAATATTATGATGTATGGCAGTGCCATATATTATTCCTCAGCGGGATGACCGCCTGTAACCCGACTACAGACAGGTAATATCCACACATATACATAATCTTCGGAAAATCCGTTAATTCTTGTGAATGAGACGTGTGTATGCCGATTTGCACTTGTATAATGTAAGCAAGATGTCTGAAATCAACACAGGCACAAATGTACACCTAACGCTATTTTTTTCATAAAAATGTATTAGTAAATGTAAATCTAAATTGTGCGTATATGTCCGTGTGTGTGAATGTGAGTAAAAAACAGTTACACAGGAGTAAAAAGTCAAAGTGATAATCATCATAGTCACTACATAAGTTATAAACTATACTGAGACTTGTGGTGTCGTGCTGAAACCAGACTATTTAAAAAATAAAGATAATCTTAACGTAAACTTGAGATCATTAGAATCCTTGTACATTAAAACGCTGTCTCCCAAGTTAAATAACACTGTGTCTGCAGCACACCTTTCTATTGTGTAACTTCTATAGTGACTATGATGATTCTCACGTTGACTTTTTACACTTGTGTAACTACAGTAAAACCCTTATAACTCGGCACTGTATAACTCGGAATTTGACATAACTCGGCAAGGCAAAGACAGGGTTTTTTTTTTTTTTTTTTTTTTTTCTTTTTCCCCATCTATGCCTATAGCGCGTGTAGGCAGTGAGCCCCAGGGGTGGGTTGGTAAGCCCTGGAGGCTCACTCGAGGGCTGTGATGGTTGGCCCTCGCCCGTGGTGGCGCAGGCAGGATTCTTATAGTGACACCTGTAATTAGAGGCTCATGCCGCCCCCCTGTGTCCTCCCATGCACTCGCAGTCGAAGGTAGAGTTAATGGACAGGGCATGTGGGTGTTCTTAGGCCACTCGACGGTGCAGAAAGATTTCAAGTGGATTTATGGGTCTCACTCGGGATCGAACTCGGGTCTTCGAGAACGCCACTCGGTGACGCTAACCACTCTGCTACTGCCTCCCCTAAACTGCATCTCTTGGTTTTCACTCGGTATATCATGCCCTCACAATCTCTTGTGTGAACATGTAAACAGAAAGTCGGCAAAAAATAATGTATCTCGGCATATTGCTGTTATAACTGCATCTCTTTGCTTACACTCGGCAAAGCCTTAGTCGCATAAAGTAGTGTTTTTGTCCTTTTGACCTTTCCTGCAGGCTCAGGCTCTTCAATTTCATTGAAGTCTCCCTTCCTGCTGGAGACACCCTTGCGTGATGGAGCTGACATCTTGAAATACAGTACTGTATGATGTAATCCCAAAACACGTAAAATAGGTGGCAAAGTAAAGCAAAGGTCAGGAACCAGCGCGTAGGCTGTCAGCTGCTGAGCCGTGTTTATGTCATCCAAGCACCGTCTTGGATACGAATTCCGTTTTTTGTCGAAATTAAAAAAGGATTGGTTTCTGCTTCAAAAACACAAGAAGCTTGGTAGGAGCCTTAATAATAATCAATGCAAAACATTGCAAACAATATCACAAAGTAGTATAACACACATTTCAGCAAGTGTTATTGGATTGGGATTCGTAATCCAAGACGGTGCTTGGACGACAAAAACACGGCTCAGCCTACGCGCTGGTACCCGACCTTTGCTTTACTTTGCCACCTATTTTACGTGTTTTGGGATTACATCATACAGTACTGTATATCAAGATGTCAGCTCCATCACGCAAGGGTGTCTCCAGCAGGAAGGGAATGGAATTGAAGAGCCTGAGCCTGCAGGAAAAGGTGAAAGTGCTGGCAAGGATGGATGTAGGTGCGTCCATGCGTGCTATTTGTGCTGAGTTTGATATCAAATCCAGCACATTCTATTCTACCCGTTCACTGGTAAGTGTAGTTTTTATGCTTTGACAGTAATTTTTTTTTTTTTTTTTTTTTTTTTTTTTTTTTTTTTTTAACCCATATCAGAGGAGGACATTGCATAACTCGGCACATTGAATAACTCGGCAAGGGCCAGAGCCCCTATCGTGCCGAGTTATAAGGGTTTTACTGTATATATATTTATAATGTCATTATTATTCTTTCTAGATTCGTACCACTGAAGATGACATGAAATATGTCGAAACGATTGGATCCTACAATAAAGATGCTGTTTGTAACATCACTGGTCGTTCTCTTGCTACTGAAGATCCGGTTCCCTACAAACACACCTATTTCTGATGTTGTGTGTATATATATATATATATATATATTGGGGAGGCGGTGGCCGAGTGGTTAGCGTCTTGGAGTAGTGACCTCGATGTCTTGCCAACCACTCTCCGAGTGGCGTGCTCAGTGACCCGAGTTCGATCACCGACGAGGGCGCATATCCACTTAAGATCTTTCTGAAACCGTCGAGTGGCCTAAGAATACCCACATGCTGCCCATATCTGTACCTTCGATTGCGAGTGCATCAGAGGGGCGGCATGAGCCACTAATCACAGGCGTCACTATAACCAGTAAGACGCCTTAATCGGCGAAGGACGAGCGAGCCCGTAGAAACCCGTGTCACTCAGAGTTTGACCTGTGTGACATTGCTAGGTGTGTGGTCTCAAACCACACACCAAATTTCAACTTAGTCGGTACAGCCGTTTCTCAGCTATAGCAAGATAACGTTGCCTGAAACCCCTCACGCGCCATGCTGACACCTCACGTGAGATAAAACATGTCAAGTCAAATAGGGATTGAATGGGGCTATCAGATGGCGAAGACCACTTGTCAATCGTAAGCGGGATTCCAAAGATATAAGCTCCTGAAAAGCGTGACGGGCGGTCAGTCGGGTCGGCCGCTAAGCGTGATGGTCGGTCAGTCGGGTCGGCCGCTTATCCTGAAAAATTCCGTATCCAGTGAGGCGCTCGCTCGTAACAATCCTGCTTATAGCCTCAGAAGAACAATTTAGAACGGCTTCATCCACCAACAGGTTGTCTTGTCTCTTACTCTTTTGTGCTCTGTATTGTTGCAGAACTATTAATCTCGTCGTGGGATTAGCACCCGCGCAGGGTACGAACAATGCAACGGAGATAAGCACCGAGGTAATGCGCTTACCGTATGCCCCCATCCCCTCTCTCTCTCTCTCTCTCTCTCTGTCTCTCTCTCTCTCTGTTCAACGTAAGGCGATACTGAGAAGAGGTATGTATTTCGAGATAATATTTTACTACAGCTAAGTATTAATTATCCGACCTTGGGGGGACCGAAGGTAGGTCGGATAATTGGAATAGTCGGATGTTCGGATATCACAGTAACCATAAACGTAAGGACAAAATGGCATAAAACATAAAAGATGCAGCTCTTGAAGGCCGATCCAGTGGTATACGCGAAAGTAAAATTCATTCATAAATAAAGCCACAAATCAATGTTTTCTAAAAACTAAAAAAAAAAAAAAAAAACTAAGTAAAATAAATGGCCAAAACAAGACACAATGTGGTGGTGAAAAAAGTCGGTTGTTTGGACAAGTCGGATGTTTGGAGGTCGGAGGTTGGGAATTTGGCTGTAAATCAAAAACATGTGACATAATCATAGTTTGTTTGTGTGTGTGTATTCATCTAGTTGTATTTTACAGGGCCAAAGCTACACTCGTCTCCATATCTATATTTTATCATTCATCCTTTAGTGTTGGCCGCAGCCATCACCCCGGGAGGCGGGTCACAACTCCCGGCTAACACCCGGTACTCATTCACTGATGGGTGGACAGGGGCTCGGGTTTTAAGGAAACAGCCCATCTATCTCCGCTCCGCCCAGGGAGTGTGTGTGTGTGTGTGTGTTGTGTGTGTGTGTGTGTGTGTGTGTGTGTGTGTGTGTGTGTGTGTGTTTGCCTAATTGTAATTTTACAGGATTGAGTCATGCTCGTTGCGTCATGTCTTGTATCTATCTAATAGCTAATATACTATATGAGTAGCCGTGTGTCTGTGTGTGTGTGTGTCTGTCTGTCTGTTGTGGGTAGCCGAAACTGTAAATTCAATTTTGATTAGTAGGCTCAAAAAATCGCAAATAAATAGTAGGTGGTAAGCGGCTTGGTCCCATGTCGATTGAATAATTTTGAGGGGGGTTTTGGGGCTAAAAACACTTTAAGAGTATTAGATTACATGAAAAACTCTGCGGTAACGTCTTGCCGCATTCCAAAAACTCAATAGACTCATGGACGGTTGTGTGCGTGTGTGAGTGTGTGTGTGTGTGTGTTGGAATCACACGGAACACAAAGGGTTGGAATCACACGGAACGTGGTCTACCCGAGGCACTTTGACCAGTGACCAACGACAGCAACAACACGATTGGAGTTTGCAATTATGTGTTGTCTAATATATACATACTACTACTACAAACATCAATACATGGGCTCGAAGGGCCCATAAGCACTTGTTATATACTATTCTATCAAAATTGCCTTTAACATTGTGTGTGTGTGTGTGAGAGAGAGAGAGAGAGAGAGAAAAAAGCGGGTGATTGGGTTGCCGTGTAGGCTACATACCTCTGTCCGGACTGTGTGGTGACGGTGGCGGGTTCTCATCACTGACGGAGGAGTAGGAGGAGCGCTGGTCGCCGCCACTGTACACGCCAGAGCTAAAGGAGGAACCGGAGTGGCGGTGCGTGATGGCTGGGTTATCAGGGACGGTGGGCGGTGACACCTTCTTCATCGTGGGCGCAGGCTTGCCCCGCCCACTCATGCCACCCACTGTAACAAGGAAAATTTTGTTAGAGGCTAAGGACGTTACACTACTGTTGTTGGTAAGAAACAAATTAATCTTTAGTTTATAGTGAAAAAGTTGCAACGCAAAATTAAAGAACTTAAGATGTGGGACAATACTGAATGCATACACACACACACATTATGTTTATCTATCACAGGCGGTCATTCAAGGGCCAGATGAGATGTTTGCAGCAGCTTCTGGCTCGTGTTAACCCTTGGCTCTCGTCCTTCTGTCCATCACGTGACAAGGTAAGTGTGTGTGTGTGTGTGTGTGTGTGTTGTGTCATTCACTCATGGTCTTGTCCACGCGAGTCGGGCTCGCGATCGCCAGTATCATCCTCCCGGAGTGAGCTTGGAGCTCATTATTATCGAACTATAGGTAATGCTGGGACCTCATACACCCATCCCCTTGCTCCAGGGGGACAGTAACCGTCCGAATTTGTCAGTGAAAAAAAATCACCGTGAGCGAGCGAGGATTCAAACCTGCTAACCACATAATGGCAGGCCAACGCTCTATCCACTTGACCATCCCGACGGTATGAGAGAGAGAGAGAGAGAGAGAGAGAGAGAGAGAGAGAGAGAGAGAGAGAGAGAGAGAGAGAGAGAGAGAGAGAGAGAGGTCTACATCCACGCAACAACCCTTCCCAAAGTCCGATCCTCAGAACAATGGAATGTGCATACGTAACTTAACGTAAGTATTTATTTTACATCAACACCTTATCGGTTATATTCGGATGGCAAAATTTCAACCACTTTAAAATATAGCAATAAATGCGATTGGTCAGTTTAACACGTCTCTGATGAAGTGGTATTGGTAGACCTCATCCTTTCGGTGCTTGGTCTAAAGTTGTCTTTATTATTTACCGGCAACAGTGGCAGTGCAGTGTTGGTGCAATAGGAGCAGTCAATAACTCCGTCATTCTGGTACAAACTCGTACACGGGACCAAATTTGTGTCACCAGGGGCGGAAGCAGTTCTGTACAAGTTGCCTATTCTACATTATTTTTATATTTAGTTACGAAAAATCAAGCATCCAGCATTTACTGTCAAGTACTCTAGTTTATATGTATATAAGTTTACACAATATGGAAATATTTTTTTGTCCATTAATAGACACAATATAACAAAATTCTTGTTGGAAAAAAAAAATCCACTGACGTTGTCTTTGGATGGAATGATCGAAATAAGATGCATATAGAAAATTTGCAAATAAGTCTACAGCAAAGTGAAACCAAGCAGAATAAATGACAATATCTTGTTATCGAATTAAAATTATATTCAAATCATGCAAAGAAAACCATCCCACCCTGCACCCCTGTGTGGCCCTGCCGCAATTTTGCCACACGTACGATAATTATCGTACATGTACGATAAATTTATCTCCAGTTACCTCCTTATGAAGCTGAAAGCCTCTCTCACATTCGAAGGCACTTATTCTTGGCACTGTCCACCCTCGCTTGTTCAACAGGTATAGGAGAACTTGTGCATTGTCTATTGGTGGCAGGTTACGTGGGTCACCTTTACGCGGAAATTGTCGTACTTAATACTTATATATGTTTTCTTTTCTTAACCTCTCTTTCAATAATAAATGGCACATGGAAAAAGACTACCAAAAATATATCTTTATTTTTAGAAGTAATTATGTTTCACTTAATACAGTAACTATATTTCCGCCTGGTACTTGGTAATGGCACGACGACTGTACAGATTCCGAGATTATCATCGAGTTGTTGACTACTCCTATTGACGCATCAGTGATGATGATGTGTGGATCTCATGGCATTTATGCAACCAGGGCCACAGTAAGAGAAGTGTTATGTAATCATCAACCACAGCAAATACAGTCATGATGTAGTATGATGTGCTGGGTCGTCTTAATAAGAACTCATCATAAGGTGAATGCATGGCAATAATGTACTATCATCTCAACAGGCAGACCATCAAAGCAGATGATATACAACGTAATCTGTGAGACTGATAAATGTATTGCAAGTATAAAATTGGCATCATTGATAATATATCTTCCCAAAAACAAATGGTAACTGGTGTTTCCTAGGAGGAAAGAGCGATTAGTCAGGTTATAATTCGCACCAGAAGAAACGGCTTGTATTAGTCAGAGTACCATATACAGAGTAAACCCACTTCGTATACGAACAGAAAAATCTGGCAACTCCGGTCAAATAGTGACGTCACTGGAACGCTCTCTCTCTCTCTCTCTCTCTCTCTCTCTCGAAGCAGCCTTAAGGAGAGAGCGTTCCAGTGACGTCACTATTTGACCGGAGTTGCCAGATGCGCGGGAAGATTTTTTTTCTCGTATACGAAGTGGGTTTACTTGGTATTTGTTACTTTGGTATTAGTGAGTCCTGTTATTGACCCTAATTTGATGTCTGCTTTGTGTTTGGCGCAAATATATGCTGTGGCACACTGCACATGGCCGGCGAACCCAGGTAAGCCATATTCTACGAGCCTTGAGGATTACCGAAATGCCGCGGACAGGTGATGGAGGCTGCTTTGACGCGACAGTATGCAAGGCAGCACGGGGCGTCTGACTGTTTTAACCCTCGCGATGACGTCAAAAATGCCTGATGTTAACCTTCAGTAATCATTATACTTTAATATAAAGCGATTTTACGTCGGACGCGTTAACTAAAGAGGAAACCTTTGTTGCCTCAACCATGGGGCTGAGCACAAATTTGGTTTCGTCTTACAGTCTTTTGAAAGAATGTTTAGGGTTGTTGTCGAGCCACTGCCAAGCCTCAATCTGCCTCCCGTCCATCACCTGCTCCCTCGCTCCTCCTGCGTACAACTAACAAACATTTGGATTATCCATGACTTGCAATACGGACCAACCGTTCGCCAAGCCCAAGGTGCCACAAGGTTGACCATACGATTAGATAAGTGTTCACAAGTGAAGTGTAGTGTGATGTCAACATTTCTTCCACACGTTGGAGGGTTTGCTTACTCTACTGAGGCTAGGGCGCTACACAACTTCCACAGTGACAAGTCATTGATGAAAGGTAAAGTAACGCCTGGCGCAGGCATACGAGCACGACTATCTCAAGAACATCACAATAACATTACCATGACTTGACTTCCAATATATTATGATATAGAGCCTGAAAGATAAACTCTTTAAACATTTAACATATATGTTATCCGCGCCAGTGAGCAAAATACTGTATGTTCAACATAACACAAAAATGTGTTGCTTTAAGCTTTTCAAATTTCATCAATTTTTCTTGGTAGTATACAGTTCAAACAGATTTTAATTTGACATTATTTATTGCATCACTATTACCTATAATTCTATTGTTCTTAATTCCACACAAAAAAGAGGTTGAAATCGGCTTTTGATTAATGACTCGCTGCGTCAGAGAGCCCCCCTCCCGCCTCCTGTTCCTTCTCCACATTCCGCCTATCTAGTGGGTGAAGACGGGAACTGCAGCACCGGCCAAGTGTTACATGGCGCCGCCTGGGCCCGCCCTGACTCAACCAACACCACACACGCCCCTACCTACCTTCACGGCGCCAAGGTCGTCTTTGTGTGCAAGATCCTACTCGTGCAAGGTCTTGCTTGCTCTTTGCACGGAGTACGTGTGGCTTTATATCAAGTATCGAGTGCAGTTCGTGGGGAGGCTATCATGGTCGCTGAGGCTGTAATCATCAGCGCAATCTTCGCCATCATCTCCCCTCCCCTAATATAAAGTAGAAGTTATTTTTTTCAATTCTACATAGATATACATACACACATACAACACAGAGTGCGGCGGCCGCAGCATGTTGCGGCGGTGTGCGGCGTTGGCGGCGCCGCAGTAGTGATAGAACTCAAATTTGTTTTAGTGTGTTATCGCAATACGGCGGCGACGTTGCGGCCGCACTGCAACGGGCCGCCGCATAGTGTGACATCAGTGTAAGGGCGTGTATGTGTCTTGTAGTAGCGTTGCAGGGTACTGAATACACAGAGGTTGGTGTATTTTGATGGTGGTATATTGTGGTAGGTATAAATATACAGTAATATGGGTATAGGGGCCGCATGCGGCTCCGTTGCTTGACCTGTATCATATCATGTCACACTTTGCGGGCAAGCCGCACAGTTTACCCCTAGCAGCCAACGTGGATAGTCATGCGTGATCATTTTCATTTATATAAGACGAAAAGTTATGACCTTGACGGAATTTGGGTGTTGATGGGTTGGGGAGGATGATGGGTTGTTGTCATAGTAAAATGAAATTAAATACGGTGCGGAAATGTTTACATAGGGGACATTTTATTCTACATAGTAACATAGGGCGGTACGTAATGCATGAGTTATAAATGAAAATGTACTCGTGTACCACGAGGATCGTGGTAGCAGGGGAGCGCCGTGATACGTGGTCGGAAAGTGTGAACACGTCCATATAACTGTGTGTGTTTTGTCCCCACATTCGCCGTGAAGCGGCGGAGCCGCAGTAGTGTGACACCTCACATTTGTTTGTGTGTTATCAGCCTAACGACACTCCTCAGTCCGGAATGTGGTGCTGGTAGACAACTCCCGTGACCTGACCCGACCGTATGCCCTGAAGCGTGGAAGGGTAGTAGCCAGGAATAGCCTATGATTCACCAGTCACCACGATAATGGTTCCTGTCTCGCTGGTTTGGCAAAAACTGTGCAAATTGAGTGTAATGTGAAGATAGCGGCAGTGTTACCCGGTGACCCCGCCACCACTACAGCTGCCGCCGTCGCCACTTCCACCATCGCGTCGCCGCATCAGCTGTTTGCCAAGGACACGAATCGCCCTTACCACTTGTTGCCATCTAACTTTTATCTAACCTATAATTTTATTGTCTTCATCCAGCTCACAGATTTTTAACTACAATATTTGAGGCTCATCATATTTGTTTGGTTCCCAAAAAGTATGAATTATCAGCAAATATAAGCCCAGTTCAGGCGAGGTAGAATACATACATTAAAGAAATAAGATGAAGCTTTATGAATTTCCAAAATCAGTATAGCGCACCAGGATGGTCCCCGGAGTCCCTCACACATGTACACAAAACCTTTCTTTTACCACGATAAAACCGTGAAATAACTATACCAGCATCCTGGGCTAGGAAAAGCTTGCCCTAAACAGCTACTGACGCAGCAGAAGGGAGTTGCAGGAGGGGAAAGAAACGGACGCACCAATGAAACAAGGCTACAAAACGGGCAGCCTGGGCCTCACGTTGGCTAGTTTGGCCAACAACCGTAAGGAACTTCCTGGTCCTGGGTAGACCTTCCATCAACATTCGAGGAGTTAAACAGAGTTCTAAGACGCAATACGTTCACGTAAAATACTACATAAATGTCTCATTCAAAGGTCAGTTCTGACAAAGCACTCATTTTAAAGTGTTTTTCTTCGACCAATGTCAGAGTAGTGTAATGACCTCTTACAGTGTTTCTCCACTTCATACGACACAAAATTCTTCAGAAAATTAACAATATGTACAGTCTAAGACAAAAGTCGTGTCATGGTTTTGTCCGCATATGAAATATAACTCGTGAAACATTATGAAAACCCTAACGCAGTTACATGCTCGTGGTTGGCAAGCCTGAATCCCTAAGCTTCTGTTCAGATAAGGGGTCAAAGATTCACATCTGCCGCCGATGAGACAATAGCTAAAACAAACCAAGGGTATTTCAAAGGTTCAATAGATTTACTGCGTTGAGGTTTCATATTATTCGATGTGGAATGCGAAGTATATTCGGCCCAGCAATGATCGCCAGGACATTTCATCTTTACACCTGAGCCATTGAAGGCCACATACATCACCGGCAGGAGTATGGAGAGAGCTAGTCACATGCAGGAATAAATTTTAAAAAAAAATTAATAATAATAAAAATATTCAAGAAAAATTGCTTCAAAATTCAATAGCATATTTGGATAATAATAAGACCAAATTCCATTTTAATCTATGCAAAAAATTAAAGAAAAATTGCCTCAAAATTCAAGAGTATACTTGGATAATAATATGAAGGAAGGAAGGACTCAGAAGCAGTGACGTATATAGGTCCTTAAAAATAAAGGGGAACATAAGAACATAAGAAAATAAGGAAGCTACAAGAGGCCGCGAGGCCTACACGTGGTAGTTCCTGTAAATTTAATTAATACAGAGGTGAATCCAGGATTGTTATAAGGGGGGGGGGGGGGGCTTGTGCAAAGCGAGCCTCAACAGCTGAGGGAGTTTACAATAATAGCAAAATTGCAATGTGTTTCGGAGGGCCTCAGGCGAACCCCTGAGACTGGCTCACCGAACCCAAGTTGAGAACCACTGCTTTAAAATTAACCCAGCACTTCTACTTTTAACACTCCTGGTAATGAATCCTAAAACAATTACTCGTGAGGATACGAACTATTATGACGTATGAGTTGTGGTGATATCTATGTGGTGGAATCACTTATGACAGTGCTACCAACCGTTCGTATGACATACGGCAGACAGCACCGAAAGGTTAGCCATTTACCAGATATCTTAACCAAAATTCATGACACGACTTTTGTCTTGGACTGTACCAAAAAGATTTTGCAATTGCTTTTTAGGATTTTCCACTTCTATTTTTTGTTTGTTTTGTTTTAGTGTGTGTGTATGTCTCCTTGAGGAGTTATGGAGCAGGGCGAATACTGGCTGTTTTTTCAACCCAAAACGTCTTCACACAAACACACACAACAAATTGTGCCTCTCTAATCTTCACAGCAGCGACATCGTCCAAGAGCTTCGAGAAAATCATTAAAAAGAGAGAGAAAATGACCTTAGGGAACAAGCACTGATTCGATATACCGATAAAAATGCTAAAATAAAATATTGTTGATGGTGAAAGTAATGCTGTTCGAAACCCGGCACCTCATTAGCATTCTAGGGCATCCATTTAACCCTTATTAGGCGGGGGAGAGGGAAGGATGGAGGACAACCTAAAAGTGACACGTGTTAAGAAAAATAACATCTGGAGGTTAGAAACATCTCTCTCTCTCTCTCTCTCTCTCTCTCTTCTCTCTCCTCTCTCTCTCTCTCTCTCTTCTCTCTCTCTCATAAGAACAGAGATTGGAAGCTCAGGGCCTCCTATCTATCCTGTTCTCTCTCTCTCCTCTCTCTCTCTCTCTCTCTCTCTCTCTCTCTCTCTCTCTCTCTCTCTCTCTCTCTCTCTTCTTCTCATAAGACAGAAGATATGGAGCTACAAGAGCCTAGACCTTCACGTGGTAGTTCTGGATCTCTCTCTCTCTCCTCTTCTCTCTCTCTCTCTCTCTCTCTCTCTCTCTCTCTCTCTCTCTCTCTCTCTCTCTCTCTCTCTCTCTCTCTCATAAGAACAGAAATATGAAGCTACAGAGCCATGAGACCTATACACGTGGTAGTTCCTGGGTAGTTCTCTCTCTCTCTCTCTCTCTCTCTCTTCTCTCTCTCTCTCTCTCTCCCCTCTCTCTCTCTCTCTCTCTCTCTCAGGTCAGCCACGCCAGCGAGGTTGCGGTGTGTGTTGGGAAGGAGTAACAGCTGGGTAGAGATGAAGCGAAGAGGGAGAAGATTCAGCGTTAATTATCTCTACAACACAATAACAATCCTCACTGTTTTACGAGGTGACTCATGCAACGGGCAATATAACCCTGCAGTGCATTTTTGGTAGACATTCTTACTGGCTGATCTGTTTCCGAAATTTTCTAAATGTTCTACTCTTTATGAGAGAGAGAGAGAGAGAGAGAGAGAGAGAGAGAGAGAGAGAGAGAGAGAGAGAGAGAGAGAGAGAGAGAGAGAGAGAGAGAGAGAGAGAGAGAGAGAGAGAGAGAGAGAGAGATATCCAAATCGCTGAAAACTATTGAAATATGGCGTGGAAAATTAACCTTATAAAGTTTAAGCATTCATGTAAAAAAAAAAAAAAATGTATCTCTCTCCACCAACCCAGGCACCCACACAATAACATAACGACCACGATGGTCAAGTGGATAGCGGGCTGGCCTGCCATTCTGTGGTAGCCGGTTCGAATCCTCACTGCTCCCGGGGATTTTTCACTGACTAATTCGGCCGGTTACTGTACCCCTTGAGCAAGGGGATGGGGGTGTGCGAGGTCCCAGCATTACCCAAAGATCGGTAATAATGACCTCCAAGCTCATACCGGGAGGGTGAAACTGCCGATCGCGAGTCTGACTCGCGTGGACAAGACCATGGGTGAATCATACTCACACACAAGACTGACCCCGGAGGATGCAAGGCAAACCTGACCAAGATTTGTTTTCCTGAGGTGTGAGGAAAACAAGGTCTGACACACACCACACAACACACACACACACCACACACACACACACACACCACACACACACACACACACCACACACACACACACCACACACACACACACACACACACACACACACACACACAACCACACACAACACACACACACACACACACACACACACACACACACACACACACACACACACACACACACACACACACACACACACACACACACACACACACACACACACACACACACACACACACACACACACACACACACACACACACACACACACACACACACACACACACACACACACACACCACACACACACACACACACCACACACACACACACACACACACACACACACACACACACACACACACACACACACACCACACACACACACACACACACACACACACACAACACACACACACACACACACACACACACCCCACACACACCACACACACACACACACAAAACACACACACAACACACCACACACACACACAAAACACAAACAACACACACACACACACACACACAACACACACACACACACAACAAACATACACACACACACACACACCCACAACACACACACACACACACACACACACACAACACACAGACAGCACACACCACACGACACCACCACAACACACACCACACACACCACACAACAACACTACACACACACACACACACAGACAGCACACAACACACCACACAAACCACCACACAGCACACACACACACACACCCACACAGCCAACCACAACACAACATCCACCACACACCACACACACACACACACAACACACATCCAAACACACAACACACCCACACATGCAACCACAACACACCACACAACTTCCACGACACACACACACACACACCACACCACACACACACACACCACACCACACACACACATCGCCTGAACGGCTTGGTGGGTTAGGGCGTACGATCCCCGGCCACGTTCATTCCCGGGCATTTTTCCAAAGAGATACTTTCCCCCTTGAGCAAAGGAATGGGGGTGTGGCGTAATGGTATGAGTGATGACCCACTACAATTTGCAATCGTAACTGCAATACAGAGCAACAGCACGGTGGGAAAATCAGGCAATGAGTCCATACACAGACAAGTACCTCCCTGGGACACACTCATGATAAATGTATATGAAAAAATCACTAGGGCCCGTCATCTAGATTTCATACACATGAATACATAAATCCTATATTGGCAGTACATGCAGTGTATAAGGGGAGACACACGATTAAAGAACACTATCGGAGGGCATTTACACAGTTCCGGGTATCCGGCGACAACTTGTGCATCGAGACTGGCCGGTGGAACAGGTGCGGGCGCGGACGTCTTCCGCCCGAGGAAAGACTGCGTGAGTGTGGCCAGATACAGACGGAGCGTCATGTGGCCCACACGTGACCCCTCTCCCAGGGTATCCGGGATTCCTACCAATTCATTACATTGGAAGAGATTTTCCCGGAAAGGTACACGAACCAGGTGCAGTGTAAAATAATAAACGAAATATTGGAAATATAGAGTAGTGGTAATTGATCTGTTTGATTTAGTATTTTGTTTGAATTGTTGTCTTATCTATTCAGGATCTTTTCTTTGTATTTCATGTATACTGATGCTTCTTTCTTTTGCAATCATTAGTATTTAACTATGCTATTGTCTGCTCAGGTTATTACATTATCTAGAATAAGATTAGCTGATTATTTGTAAATCCATAGATTCGTCTATATATTTTAGTTTTCCATTTTACTTTATCTGTTGCGTATCCTTCGCTTGTTATTTTAGGTATTTGCAGCCGTTCTTACGTGTAGTCATTTATATTAGTATCTTATTGTCTTGTAATTTGATTATGCTATTTTAACTATAAATATATTTGGTATTAAAGTAATCGTCCAGACCCTTTTTTTTCCTTGAATAATTATGTTGAATGTTCATTAAAAATACCTAATCCACAAAAAATAATGATTTCCACGCCTTATTTCCCTAATAACATGACTTTTATATCAAGCGCGGGAAAAACATTAGCCCCGTTAAAGCCGTGGCGCGAAAGTTGCTGATGCCGTCACGTGAGGGCGACAATCTGCCTCACACAGCCTGCCTCTCCCCCGGCGCACACATCTTCTCCACACATGTATCGTTGCTGTATTGGTCGGAAACGGGTGATAAGCTCTCTGGAAAGGCACAACTTTCTTGCTGCACCCATAAGCAAGTATATGCCATATCGCAAAAAAAAAATATCAGAAACACCAAAAATTCTTCAAGTACTATATTTATTCCTAATTTTACGTGTATTTGTATTGCCGCGGGGTTGTGAGGCCACCTCAGGTGACGTCACCGAGGCGTGATGCGCCGTCTGCAAGTCGTGAGGAGCGTTTTGGAAGCTCGGGGAATTTACAGATTTTGCTTGCGGTTTATTTAAAAACGGGTGACTGAATGCAAAAAGTGACATCATATTGTTGATATACTCGATAATGGCTATATTTTGACTGCAATAAATCAGGAATGATGAAATGGTCTGGACGATTACTTTAAACTAATTATTTGGTATAGGCTCATTTTAGTGTTTAGTTAAAATGTTCATATTTTATTTCCTTTTATTGTGAAAGTGTGATTTGTATGTATATACATTCAGTATTTTGTGATTTATTAGTTGTATTTCATGCATTGATGTCGTTCTTTTTTTAAAGTCCTTGGTATGCTATTGTCTGCTCAGACTATTACATTAATACTTTGAAAATGAGCATATGTAGATTCTCTCATGTGTAGTCAATTCTGGTAGTATTTTTAGTTATTGTATTTCATTGTATAGTCATTTGATTACTGTGTCATTTTAACGACGTAAATTATTTTGTCTCAATTCTCGAACCAAAATGCATTTTCTAACAAATGGTTTTATGGTCACGGATTTTGTATTATACAATACTCTTGGTTACGGTTGGACTACAATTTCACTTAACGTTTTGATTTACATCTATTTCCTTGACAAATTATTTCATGTTTATGTAATGTTCTGCAAAATTGTGGTCAATAAACAATCTTAATCTGAATCTGTGGTATGTGAGGTCCCAGCATTACCCTAAGCTCGGTAATAATGAGCTCCAAGCTCGCACCGGGCGAGTGAAACTGGCGATCGCGAGCCAGCTCGCGTGTACAAGACCATGGGTGAATGAATGACACACAGACACGATATGTTTTATATATATATATATATATATATATATATATATATATTCCATTTTACCATTTTTATCGTGATTCATTAACCATGGTTTTTTTTGTTCTGTTACCTGTGTTTGTTTTTGGTCTTAAGTGTTAGCACTCTTTGTCTGCAAGAATGTTTGTTTATCATATATATATATATATATATATATATATATATATATATATATATATTTTATAGAGAGAGAGAGAGAGAGAGAGAGAGAGAGAGAGGAGAGAGAGAGAGAGAGAGAGGAGAGAGAGAGAGAGAGAGAGAGAGAGAGAGAGAGAGAGAGAGAGAGAGAGATGAATAAACAAACATTCTTGCAGACAAAGAGTGTAACACTTAAGACCAAACAAACATCGAGTAACAGAACAGAAGAAAAAAACATGGCTAATGAATCACGATAAAAATGGTAAAATGGAATCTAGAAGCAACATTACCATCCATTTCATCACAATTCAGTATACACTGCACATACGAGTTAATTAAAGGACACATACACACACTATGGATACACAACATCTACGGCCACTTTTCCTTCGATTGAAATCTCGCCAGGGCATTTCAATTTCATCGTCTATTTATATCTGAAACTTACTGTTTGCTGTCGCTGTGATGCCTATCTTTCTTACATGATACTCGTTATCTCGAAGTGGCTGCCCCGAGGAACAAGGCCAGACGGAGCAGCTGCCTTGATAATCCCTTCTCCCCGGACTCAGCTCTCTCCTCTGCCTCCTACATATCTCTCTTGGCTCCTCCCTTACAGCACTTTCCCAACCCACACACATACTAATGCACTGACAACTCCTCACTCTCCAATGAATCTAACATTTTTGAAACACAACAAATTTATGTTTTATTTATTTTTCTTATCTCAGTCACGGTATGTCTTTCACACTCTAAATACATGCATAAACACACACCATTAAGGTATCTAAGGGATCATTTCCATTGGTACAAAACAAAATTATTCCAACAAATTAATTATGGAAGCCAATATGGATCTATAATCTTCAGTCTTGGAGACACGCTCAACACTCTTGAACTTTTCCTGACCTTTAACCCTTGAGCATACTCTGTTAACTATTATCTACGTTGGGCTTCTCCGATCACAATCGTATTTCCATAACCATAGACCACTGTATACCTGGACTGTTCACGCGACAATGTTTTGAATTGCGGGGCTGCATAGGGGCCCGCGAGGCGCCCAACAAAGAGATATAGTGGTCTATGGACTATCATATAGACTGGTTTATCAGTATATATGGTATACTGTAATCTTCGTAAATGTTTGTTCTATAATATCATCAAATAAAAAACAGTAAAACACGCTAAAGAAATGCCATTACGAGACTATGAAGAAATATGCATGAACATTCACTTAACTCTTCGCCATTTAAAACTTTGCGAGTCAACTTTTATCATGCAGGGTATCAATAGAAGCGCAATTTTATTAGCTTTCCATTGATGTATTTCGTTATCTGATAAATTAATTAGAACCATCCATAAATTAGCGTTAAATAAAAAAATAAAATCATCAATCGGGTAATTTTCCCGATTGATGAGGTTATTTATTTACTTATATATTTCGTTTTCTGATAAATGAATTAGTACCATGTATAAATTAGCGTTACCTAAATAAATAACCTCATCAATCGGAAAAATTACCCGATTGATGATTTTATTTATTTAGTTAACGCTAATTTATGCATGGTTCTAATTCATTTATCAGATAACGAAATATAGCAATGGCAAGCTAATAAAATTGCGCTTCTATTGCTACCCTTCATGATAAAAGTTGACTCGCAAAGTTTTAAGTGGCGAAGAGTTGAAGTGAATCAGAGTCTCGTAATGGCATTTCTTTAGCGTGTTTTACTGTTTTTTATTTGATAATATTATAGAACAAACATTTACGAAGATTACAGTATACCATATATACTGATAAACCAGTCTATATGATAGTCCATAGACCACTATATCTCTGTCAGGCGGGCCGCAGGCCGCTATGCAGCCTGGCAATTTCAAAACCTTGTCGCGTGAACAGTCCAGAGATATAGCGGTCTATGCCCAAACCTAAATCATATCTAAACCAAGCCTTAACTTAACCTAAATTTAACCTAATCAAACTTAAGTAACCTAATATACCTTGCTATTATCATATAAAAATAAATGGTTAAATTTTGGTTAAGTTAAGGTTGGTTAAATTTTGGATAGGTTTGGAGTTAAGTTTTGTACTAATATATATTTAGGTTAAATAAGCGAATCTGACGATAATGTTCTGGTCCAGGAGGCGTGGCCAATGTATTCCTGTGTGACGTAATCTGCCGTACGTGCGTAGTCGTGGCAGGGTAGCTATCCGGGCGGGGTAGCTAGTCGGCGCGCTACACCGGCATTAGGAACGGTAAAACGATTCAGCTGCTTTGTCGGCCTGCTTGTGGCACTATTCAGCTGCTATATTGGCCCACTTGTGGCACTATTCAAATGCTAGGTCGGCCTGCTTGTGGCACGATTCAGTTGCTGTGTAGGCCCGCTTGTGGCACTATTTGGATGCTAAATCGGCCTGCTTGTGGCACGATTCAGTTGCTGTGTTGGCCCGCTTATGGCACGATATAGATGCTATGTCGGCCCGTTTGTGGCTCAGTAGTGGCAATAGTTTGGTTACGGATTGCCGACACAGATCTGACACAGACCCGTAACGTAACCGACACAGGCCCGGGGTGCAAACATATACGCACAAGTTGTCGGTCCGCAGCCAGGCCGATAACTTCATTACGGTTTGCCGACTCAATGCCAATATGCCGTTTGTGATTTGCCGACACTGATTTGATGCCGGCCCGTCCTGACAATGTTTGCTGGGAATATGATGACCCGGTAACACTGCAGGAACCTCACAAGGATCACGACTCAAGGGATGTGTGATGTTGCTTGTTCCCTTTCCTCATAGTAGTCTTTCTCCTCCTCTTCTACTTCTTAAAGGCCGGTTCCCACTAGTCAGCTTCTAAGGCTGCCGTTGCCGTTCACCGCCCAACAATGACGTCACAAAAAAGTCGACCGCACCGCCGTACGGCTGCCGTACCAAGTTAAAATCAAGTCATCTCTCCCGCCCGGCGGTGTCCGCTCGAGCTGAGGTTCAAACTGTGCTCGGTTACCACTACAACCACTCAAGCGGTAATGATGGTGACGTCATTGTTGGGCGGTGAACGGCAGCGGCGGCCATAGAAGCGGGCTAGTGGGAACCGGCCTTTACTCTAATTCAACCTCTTCTTCTTCTTCCACTTTTTCCTCCTCCTCTTCTGCCTCTATATAATAATAATAATTATCCTTATCATTATCCTAATCTTCTTTTCTTATTATTATTATTCCTACATGACTAATTACTTCGCAAACTCCCACGGTAATCATGAAGTATAATGACTCGTTTCACCAAGCATCTTCAGCTTTGTCCTTCACGCCTCTCCAGGGACAACAAGCAAACTGCGCAGGACGTTTAATAGCTCCCCCTCGAAGGGGTATAATGATTCCTGAGGAGCATCACGTGTCCTATGGAAGCAGGGCTTGAGATATAGGTGACGGGCTGCAGAAACAGAGAGAGGAGAGGAGAGGAGAGGAGAAGAGAGAAGAAGAAAGGAGAGGAGAAGAGAAGAGAGGAGAGGAGAGAAGAGAGGAGGGAAGAAAAGGGAAAGAAGGATTGAAGAAAGGAAGGAAGGAAGGAAGGATAGGAAAGGTGAAGGGAATTAAAGATAGAGGAATGGAAAGGAAAGGATGGGGAGGGGCAGATCGGGTGGGAAAGAAAGCAGGAAGTCATAAATATATAAAATAGGGGAAGGGATACAAAATTGGGTGAATTAGAAACATGCAAAAGTGTGTGTGTGTGTGTGTGTGTGTGTGTGTGTGTGTGTGTGTGTGTGTGTGCGTGCGTGTGCGTGTGCGTGTGGTGTGCGTGTGTGTGTGTGCGTGTGCGTGTGCGTGCGTGCATTGGCAACACCTATGAAACAATCCACACGGATATAAGGACGCCCCCACACATGTGCTCAAACCTGCGCTGGCAACATGTAAGCAAAATATTACCAAACAAGCTGTGAACGTGTTGTGAACTGTTGTGTCCAAATAATGTTGGAGGCTGGTTGGGAACATGTTGGCAGCACCGATGTGGACGAGGCAGCATGGGCGCCTCCAGAGGCGCACATCGCGTCATCGCTGCTGTGAACATGTTCACAACTTTACTGACCCATCTTTCCAAACATGTCTAAAAACTGTTGCAAACATGCATCTAAACATGTTAAAAGCAGTGTTCACAACAGCTGTTTGAGCACACGTGTGGACGCGCCCTAAGGTGGTAAGTATCAGCAATTTGAGCACCACGAGAACAATGGAGGTGTCGCCAGATAACTGAGGGAGAGCAGGTGGTGACAACCAGGACAATGTCTGAAAGAAAAATAGCTACGCCAGGAAGCTGAAAAGCTACAGAGCGCGCCAGCAACTTACTTTTGAGCAGGGAGCGCCAGCTGCCGAAAGTGTGCATGGTGGTCCGCCTGGCACCGCTGCCTCCACTTCCCATCACCATGTTGGCCCCGCTGCTACAGGTGGAGGCGCCACTACGTGACGACGCGGTAGAAGAGGCCGAGGAGGAAGAAGAGTGCGGGGAAGCACAATGGGCATTGCAGGGGAGGCGTGACTGATGGAAACAGATGAGACGTAAATCTTCGACCGATGTGGCGGAATGCAGATCAGTGAAGGAGTGTGATCGGTCTGTACTGTACAAGGACAATCGGCCAATGGAGGACCTGTCCAGGGACACCTTGCCCAGGGTGGACCTTCCAAGCGTTAAGAAGGACGGTGCAAGTTCGTCTTCTTCCAAAAACTCCTCCTCCTCCTCCTGGGGACGCATCAAGGGGGAAGCGAGGGAGGCTCGTAACTCCGCAACCAGGGCAGCGGCCTCCTCCCCCGCCGTCCACATAAGCGACTCATCGCTGCGGGCGCGGCTCAGGTCCAAATAGGAATAGGTTGGTCCTGTGTCGGCGAAACTTTGGTATGTGGAGGACAGTTCCCTTTGCTTCCCCGCCCGCGTCACCATCCTGAAGGCGTGGGCGTGAATGATAGGGTGTGAAGGGCGAGCTGAGGCAGGGTGGTGAGGCCGCTAGGCCTGAGGAACCTCTGTCTTCTTATCCATATCGATGGTATTCTTAATCTTAATGTGAGATCTATAGTCACCAGACACCATCAACTGACACATTTCACATTCATGATGTCAAAGTAGTGCGTCTAATGCCACGTTCGGAAAAAAAACACAAATTCTGTAGTCACATTCGGTCTCTCACAGTGATATAGTACTTTCTGACCCTGAAAGAAAAATTCATAGATAAAAAAGAACAAAAAAAAAGAAAAGAAAAAGAAGACTGGCTAATGCTGAGATTCGATTGAAAAAGACTAATGTTATGTTTTAAGTAGTACGCAGAATTACCCTCCCTCCTTCGACTCTTAGTAGAGGCAAAAACCCATATTTTCATTTTTTAAATAATTTCGTGTTAGAAGCTGGCATTCACTGTTGATAGTTAGGACATAGGGTCCTCCATACCATCAAGGGGGATGCCGGCCAAGATTTTTCCAAAAATGGCCTAAATCAACCACTTTCTTTCCAAACCTTGATTTCAGGAAGTAACTAGTAAATTAATAAACACTGTAATTAATAAAATTAATAAAAAAAGTATTTTCCTTATCTGTTGAGCTAGAACACTTTGTTATACATCATTTTGAAGGGTGTCCAATTGCGTTCATTTTCCATGTAAATAATTCAACACCCCTACAATTAGGTAATGGAGGGGGTCAAAAAGGTCGTGACCTAAAAATGCCCATAATTTGGTTGTTTCTGTAATAAAACCCCTAATATCCACTTTTAAAATAAGAATTCCACTAAAGCAGGATTGATTCTTTAAATGTACCTCTTAGCGCAGTTTTTGAGACAGGAATGATCAGTAAAGTCTTCATGGGTCCAAATCTACAAGGGTTCAAAGTTGACCCTTTTTCGTAAAATTTTCGAAATACCCAAATTTCACAATACCTCCCTGCCTTATTCTAGGAGAATTGTATACATGTTTACAACTTTTTTCACGTTTTTTTGGGGGGAGAGCAAAGAAAGAGAAAAGTAATTATAAAAAATGTTGGGGGGGGGGGGGGGGTTAAGGGGGTCCTAAATGTTGGGGGGGGGGGGTTAAGGGGTCCTAAATGTTGGGGGGGGGGGGGGTGTTAAGGGGTCCTAAATGTTGGGGGGGGGGGGGGGTTAAGGGGTCCTAAATGTGAAAAATGTGAAAGAGCAGTAGAATCAAATATTTATGGAGGATATTTTACATTTATAGGTAATGGATCAAACCACTGTGATTCACCGTCAGAAGCGCAAAAGGGACGAGAATATTGCACTGAATAAGTGCATCATATGTCAGACACATTGCGTTCATTTTCCATGTAAAGAATTCAACACCCCTACAATTAAAATAAGAATTCCACTAAAGCAGGATTGATTCCTTAAATGTACCTCTTAGCGCAGTTTTTGAGTCAGGAAGAATCAATAAAGTCCTCAGGGGTCGAAAATCCACATGGGGTCAAAGTTGACCCTCTTTTCGTAAAATTTTCAGAAAACCTAAATGTGTCTGCATACCTCCCTGCCATATTCTAGGAGAATTGTATATATTTTTTATACATTTTTTCACGTTATTTTGTGAGAGAGCAAAGAAAGAGAAAAGTAATTATTACAAATATGTTGGGGTGGGTGGGTTAAAGGGTCCTATATGTGAAAAATGTGAAAGAGCAGTAGGATCAAATATTTATGGAGGATATTATACATTTACAGGTAATGGATCCAACCACTGTGATTCACCGTCAGAAACGCAAAAGGGACGAGAGTATTGCACTGAATAAGTGCATCATATGTCACAGAAAGTTCAGCTGGTCATCGGCAGTCCTTATCGCGTGGGATTGAGCTAATAAAATATGCCATTAACGTTCGGTTGGCACATAACTGTGATCGTTATATTGATGTCATTGACAGGCTACAGTCTGGAGAAGTCACTCAATCAATCATTTGGGGCATACGCCGGGGGGCGCGTCGCCTCGCCCACCCTACGACGCCACTCCTGGGGATCACCACGCGCGAGTCCCCATGCAGGCTCCCTTCCCATACCAAGCAAATCCCGCCAGGAAGCATCAACTTGACCCAGCCACAAGCCTTGTGGGCACCCCCTTGGCCTCCTAGATGCCAGATTGTCTCTTACAGATACAACCCGATGGGAAGGATCAGTTTCAGGGTAACGTGCCACATGCCCATATAGCTGAAGTTGGCGCTGACGGACTATGCAGGTAATAGGCCTAGATTCAGTCTCACGGTGCAATCGCTAGTTTGACACGTAATCATCAGTGCGTTCAGTAGAGCAATACGTACGGTACGTATTCTGAATTCACCGTACTTTTTGCTGTACGTATTGCACTCTCGCAAACCTACTCGAGGAGGTGGTTTGCCGCTGGGTTGCCAGCTCGCGCCACAATAAGGTATGTAAACAAAGGATAAAGAAAGCCTTTCCTCTTCTCTCTCCTCTTTTTGCCTCCTTAATATTTCATTTCCTTCTGCTATAACTTCTGCTGCATCAAATACAGGGGCATCAACAAGTTATTCTGCGAGAATAGGAATAGCCACAGGGATAAATTTCGACACCTGCTATCTTGGTAGCAATATGTTTTCTGAATCGTTCAGTAGGGAAGAGACGATACGTATAGTGCGGGGGAACCTTACTGAACGCAGCCCATCCCAGTGATACCCAATGATTTTTCGAAGACACTTATTATCAAAAGCAGCGATTCGCCTCTTCAAGTCGCTATTTAGTGTCCATGTCTCACAACCATAGAGTAAGACAGGGATCACAAGCGACTTGAAGATCCAGATCTTTGGGATGGTGGGTGGGGGGATGGTGGGTGGGTGGGTGGGTGGGTGTGTCCTCGTCAGCTCTTTGGATATCCGCTAAGCTGAATCCTAACAACACTGGAGTTACTTCCATTGGCATCAGAGTAAAGTGGGAATCAGGGGTGGGGGGGGGGGATGAGGGGGGGGGGGGGGGGGGGGGGGTGTTCATGTCTCTTTTACGGCCAACCCTGAGATGTTCTTGTTCCATATGATGAGAGCCTCCAAAAAAGTTTAAGTAACATTTCCACACCAGATAAGTTTTTTCTGTACAGCCCAATATGTGATAAGAGTTTGATGTTTTTTAGCCAAAATGGCAAAATTGAGGTCTTATAGAATAAAAGACTAGCAGACATCCTTAGACTCAAATGTTACATTTATTTATCATGTTTATATATAACTAAAGCCCCTTTCACACATTCTAGAGTAGCGCGCCGAATTGTGGCGACTCGTTACTCGCGAAAACACGTGGGCGCATTCGTAGGTACTCGTGGATAGTCGCCATCAAGTCGTAAAAAGTCATGAGAGTCGTGGCAGGGTTGCGAGGTGTCTTGGGTATGCGTGGGAGGGGCTGGACATTTTGGACATGTTCAAAATCTGGCCGCACAACGGTCACGACTTTTGGATGCGTAGCCGGGTCGTAACTACTAGTATAAACTCGTAACGACTCGTCTTTTATAGTAGCGACTCTTGCCTATTCGTATTGACTCAACCAACCCACGAGTTGCAACGCATTGCTACGAGTTGTCAAGTGTTGCTACGAATTACCACGACATATCGTAGCACCTCGTGGCAAACGCACAAATCGTAGTGAATCGTGAACGAGTTGCTACGAATATCTAAGAGTCGTCACGAGAAGGTCGACGAGTAGCTACGACTTGCAAGCCACTGCCAAGAGTAGCCACGAATTATGTCCAAGAGTTCAATCTTTGGTGCCTTATCATGCCAATAGTAGCTACGACTACCACGCATTGCTACGAGTAATCACGAATATAGGCACGCATTGTTATGAGTAGTCACGCATATAGCTATGATTTGCTACGAGTTTGCAATATTCCAAACAAGTCGCCATGAATTACCAACTCAGCGGCCGTTAACTTGCCAGCCAACGCCACGAATTTACACGCATATAAAGGTGTCCCGGCAGGCAGTTGACCTCGTTCATTCACGCCACTCAGCTGTGACCTAAAGCCACCTGTCTACGGTCTACCTTCCACCTACGCTCCCACGCTACCTGCCTACGGTCTACCTGCCACCTACACTCCCACGCTATCCCAGGCACCACCATCATGTCACCCCATTTCAAGAAGAGGCCGATGCCCATGTCGGAACAGCTATTTTCTTCCGAAGAAGAAACTCAGGACATCACAATCAGGGGCACTTAGTCCGCCAGCCAGACTCCAATCCATTACCAATCTGCAACATAACTTTATACCCGTAATGCATCTACCATTCAAATTATTGCCGCGACCACCACCAGCCGTCTTATCTCTGTCTTTATTCTCTTAACGTTATTATCCTCTCACTGCAATACAGACATGAGCACTGGGACACACACACACACACACACGTCACTAATATTCGCAACCTATGTACTTCCTGTCTACATTCCACCTCCTCCACCCAAAACTCGCCCACACCCACACCCACCCACACACAGAGCTGGGCACTAAATACATCGAATGTATTTAAATACTAAATACATGGGAGAATTGTATCTAAATACCAAATACATTTTACGAATGTATTTAAATACTACATACTAAATACATCAATTGTATTTAAATACATTTGTAAATACATTTTAAATACACACAAATTTTAACATGTATTCAGTAATTCATGATTAACAATATATATATATATAATATATATATATATATATATATATATATATATATATATATATATATATATATAATGTTTGATAAATGATAAAGGATACTTTCCTATTGTATAATTTAATTAATTGTTTAATTCATTTGAGTAATTGAAATTATTAATTGAGATTATTGAGTAATTAACTGATAAAAAAGTATTTACATTTTTATATTATGAGTATTTAAATACTGCCCAGCTCTGCACACACACATCCTTCACAATCCACCCTCACATGCCTTTATTTATCACCCTCTCATTCACCGCCACTACCTCCTCCTTCCCCTTCACAAGCATATTTGTAGCGGAGGGAAAGAATCAATAGTAAAATTGGTGCTTCTGCCTTCTATAGTATGAACACAACTAAAGTACAATAATTATAATAATAATAATGATGATAATAATAATAATGATAATCTTCATAAAAAAAGCAATGATGATAACAACAATAGGTAATGGTAATGATAATAATGATGACAGTAATGATGATAATAAGTGGAATATCATACTGCACTACGATTGTTCTCAGAAACCGTGATTACACACACACCCACCCACCCACACAGAGACAGACACGGGTGCTCCGTAGTGTAGTGGTTAGCACGCTCGGTTCACAACCGCGAAGACCCGCGACACCGGGGTTCGATCCACAGGCGGAGCGGAGAAAAATGGGCGGTCTCCTTAAAAACACCCGAGCCCCTGTCCACCCAGTAGTGAATGGGTACCGGGTGTTAGCCGGGGGGTTGTGACGCACCCGCCACGCGGGGTGAGGTGCAGATGACCCTATATCTCACACGAGATAAAGATTTCCCTCCAAGGTCAGTCAGGTCCACATTCAGGTCAAGCCACCGGGTCGTACAAACTCGTACCAAACTCTTGCAATGTCGTAGCAACTCGTAAACGACTCATAGCAATTCGTAACAATTCGTCATAAAAAAAATTGACATTTCTACCAATTCGTAGTGACTCGTACATATTCGTGGAGACACTCGTAAGTACTCGTAACTATGCGTACAAACTCTTAGCAAAGTGGTACTTTCTCGTACTAATTCAATATTGTAACACGAGAAACGACCGTGTTACAAAATACGGACATTTGTGGATTTATGGACATTTGGAACGGGATCTTATTATTCAGTGTAGTTGCCTATTACCCTCACCATACACTGCACAGAATAATTAATTTGAAGTGTGTTTTGATAAAAAGACTATAAGGATATTTTTTTACCTATTCTGGTTACTTTATCTTCAATTATAATTAATAATAAATATATAGGAGGCTATGGAAGTTTGAGTGACTTTCTTACTGAAAGCGATTTTTTGACAAAATTGTGCAAAAAAAGGCATTCTTGTGCTTAAAAACACAACTTCTGACATGGAACCATGCTATAAATGAGTTAAGCCCCTTTCACACGTTCTTGAGTAGCAAGCCGAGTAGCGCCGAATCCTAAATCGGCGTCTACTCGTGGAGAAAAGATCCCGACACAGTTTTTTTGCTTTCTTTATAGTCCTCATTTCTCTTCTCTTGATATTTGTTTGTTTCTTTCTTGTTTCTATGTCGTGTATATTTACCACACATTCTACAAATGTGTTAGTTATATCTAAACATGATAATAAATATAACATTTGAGTCTAAGGCTGTATGCCTGTGTTTTCTATAATAATATAATCGAAAGTGTGTGCGTGTGTGTGTGTGTGTGTGTGTCCGCTATAGGTTCCGCCCCCTGTGGCGCAATCCCATCATATGGCACAGTTTTGGAACCAGGTCGACCAGGGGAAGGTGTTAAGGCCACTTTGGGGATGATCTGATCACATTTATTTTTTTTATTTTTAGTATTAGCGAGAATTGTGAATTTTTTATTTTATTTTACGCGAGATATTTTGCAGATCCATGTCAATCAACAAGTCACAAGGCCAATCACTGAAGTATATTGGACTTCACCTACTTCAACCTTGCTTCTCCCATGATCAGCTCTATGTTGGATGCTCAAGAGTGGGAGATGGCAGCAAGCTCTTTATCCTCACACCCAACAAAAGACCAAGAACATTGTCTATCCTGCTGCTTTGCAGTAATATTTTGTCAGATTTTGTGATAACCCAAAAATTATTCTGTGAGATTAAACTCATGGTTGTGTGAAATACATCATCATTAAAATACAAGTGTTACAATTATTGGGCCGAAGGCCCACCAAAAGCCCTCCGCAGGAGCTAGCCAAAAAGTCAAAACTAGCTTTTCGGCTAGTATTACATAAAATCTCTATTTCGCCATTTTGGCCAAAAAACATCAAACTATTATCACATATTGGGCTGTACAGAAAAAAACGTACCTGGTGTGGAAGTGTTACCCAAACTTTTTTGGAGGCTCTTATCATATGGAACAAGAAAATACCAGGTTTGGCCATAAAAGAGACATGTACACGAATACCCCCCCAGAACCGGGAGTGCACACATACATCTCTTCTTACTCCTCTTTTGGTATGGATTTTTCGGAAGAGTCTCATGGTGGGGAATAGCAGGTTCAGATTTCATAGGAGAGAGCACGTGTTTACTAACCTACTTGACTTCTATATTAATAAAAGCGAAAGTGTGTGTGTATGTCTGTGTCTGTGTGTGTGTGTGTGTGTGTGTGTGTGTGTGTGTGTGTGTGTGTGTGTGTGTGTGTGTGTGTGTGTGTGTGTGTGTGTAGTATAGGTTCCGCCCCCCGTGGCGGAATCCTATCATATGGCACATTTTTGGAACCAGGTTGACCAGGGGAAGGTTTTAAGCCCACTTATGGGATGATCCGATCACTTTTTCTTCTTCTTTTTAGTAGCCTATTAGCGAGAATTGTGAAAAAAAGTGGGTTGCGAGAATTGAGGAAACCTTGATGTAGGGTGATGGGTAATGGATGAGTGAATGGGTGGGGTGATGGGTAATGGGTGTGGGGTGATGGGTGAGTGAATGGGTTGGGGGTGATCGGTGAGGGAATAGATGGGGGGTGATGGGTAATGGGTGAGTGAATGGGTGTGTGGTGATGGGTAATGGGTGAGTGAATGGGTGGGGGGTGATGGGTAATGGGTGAGTGAATGGGTGGGGGTGATGGGTAATGGGTGAGTGAATGGGTTGGGGGTGATGTGAATGGGTTGGCGTTAATACATACATTTCTACATCCATGATTTCAGGAAAGTTAGAAGGGGCTATCTGGAGAGTCTCCAGATAGCCGAGAGACTGTGTTTGGTGGGCCGAAGGCCCACCAATAGCCCTCCGCAGGAGCTAGCCAAAAAGTCCGCCCGGAGGGCGGCTTTGCGGCTAGTGGCACCATAATACCGAAGATCATGGCGCCGAAAAAAATGAGAGAGAGAGAGAGAGAGAGAGAGAGAGAGAGAGAGAGAGAGAGAGAGAGAGAGAGAGAGAGAGAGAGAGAGAGAGAGAGAGAGAGTTAATAACGTATGGCAAGACAGCCAACGTCAGCAACAGAGAGGCAGACCAAAACAGACTTGAAGCGGAAGTGTGTGTTTGATTGTGTGTTATCGGGTAGAGGATAGGAGGAGAGAGGGAAATGGGTCGCAGAAAAAATGAGGTTGTTGAGGTGGGGAAGTTGCTGTCTGGGTGTTGAGAGAGGGGTGAAAGGCTCTTCTTATCAGGCTGTTTGTTGACGTAGCTCCTGTGTCTGTGCTTACTTACTTTCCTAGTTGCCCCTCCATCCCACAGCTCCTCCCCTTCTTCTACAACCACTCCTAAGCCTCCACTAACATGCCCTTAATAATTCACTTCACTTTCTTACACTCAACTCTCCTTTTATCAACGTTTGTAAAAGTCAGGTAAAAAATAAAACAAACAAAAAAATTCGTTGGTTGTTTACACATATTCATAGTATTTGCTTATTAAATCACTCGCCATCACTGTCTGTGTATTCGTTAGTAAGGTAAGTTAACACAAAGTCAACAAAATCTGTTTCTTTTTGCAGCAACACATAGACCCTTAACCCTTAACCCCCCCCCCCCCCCCCGCAAAGGCTTCACTAAATTTACATTATTCATCCTCTTCTAAGTTTACCAAGCAGTTGAGGGACCTTCAGTAGCCTTCATGTACTTCATGACAGTGTACTTCACACACACATATAAATGTAACAGGCATATAAATATAGACCAAATAGTTAGTGAAGGTTTGCATGAAAAACTAACCGATACTTGTGAATACATAAATAGATAAATATATAAGAAAGAATCTTAACAACGCTATATTCAAATCACCTTCGGCACCTGTTTAGTTAACGGTCTAGTGTCCCTGAACTTAAAGAGATGGACGAACAAATATAGATAGATAGTATAGATACAGATACAAGGGTGGATAGTTCAGTGGATAGTCTTAATGGACTGTCTTCTATTTATTATTTCTCATGAGGCATTAAATTTCTTCGTCTTTTTCTTTGATATTTACAAGAGAGATTGTAGGCATCTTTTTATTCCTTCTCTTGATATATTCTTGTCTCTGCCTTCATGTAAGTTAATAGAGATTATGAAGAAGGATAATATGAGTTTTTCGTATATTGCAATGTGTATCCAGTGCAACTCTTGTGCCTCTTTTGTCCCCTCAACTATACTTCTTCTCAGATCATTTGTTCTTGAGACAGACACACACACACACAAAAAAAAAAAAGCTCACTCGCACACTAGGTATATATTTACACCTTAACATCCTTCCTCACGACGTCTTCAACCACTATTACCACCATTACTTCCCTCCACAAGCCCATTCCCTATTTACGTACTTCACCACAAGCCCACTCCCTTCTTACGTACATATACACCACTACATACCCACTCCCCCACAAGACATCCCCTACTTAAATCCACAACCGAAAGCCTGCCCCTACTTTATCTACGCACACCACCAAAATCCCGTTCCCTACTTACGTACACCACCAAAACCCCGCTACCTACTTACGTACACCACCAAAACCCCGTTCCTACTTACGTATACCACCAAAACCCCGCTACCTACTTACGTACACCACCAAAACCCCGTTCCCTACTTACGTACACCACCAAAACCCCGCTACCTACTTACGTACCACCAAACCCGCTACTACTTACGCACACCACAAACCCGCTACCTACTTACGTACACACTAAACCCGCATACTACTTCGTACACCACCAAAACCCCGTTCCCTACTTACGTACACCACCAAAACCCCGTTACCTACTTACGTACACCACCAAAACCCCGCTACCTACTTACGTACACCACGACACACCATCACCACAACGCACCTCAATACTGCACAATATCGCATTTCCCCCACCATGCACCACTATTTCAATCTTCTATTCCCCTGGCATCCCGTCCCCCCTACACATACGGCTGAGGAGGACGTAGAGAGAGAGAGAGAGAGAGAGAGAGAGAGAGAGAAGAGAGAGAGAGAGAGAGAGAGAGAAGGAGAGAGAGAGAGAGAGAGAGAGAGAGAGAGAGAGAGAGAGAGAGAGAGAGAGAGATAAGTATACTTTGATCCTATCTAGACACTTTGCAAGTACCAACTACAAGGTTATTGACTATACAAAGCGCCACCACGCCAGG